>CM055069.1:9744263-9769906 GCA_029204045.2 Tillandsia leiboldiana
AAGGCCTTGAATCTGGTTGAGCCCAGCGGCCAAAGAGTTAAAAGCCCGAGTGTAAGTACCGGGTCTTTGGATAGCGCGAACCACATAGATGACTTGGAGCAGAGAGTTGCCTTGGGCAGGTTGCATTTGAGTTTACATATGATGCCGGGTTGATTAGGATCAACGCAGAAGCTCCAGCTCGATTCGGGGTTTTTCGGGCTTTGTATGCCGATTGAGATGAGATTTGGAAATACCGACTCACCGTGAAGTGCACGGAAAATTCAAGAACACTTGGAATAGGTGTACTTTCGATTTACAGCGAGGTTCGGGAGGTTCCGGACTGACGCGGAGGACCCGGAGGCAAAAAGTGAGTCGGAACTGGCCAATTTTGGAGCCGGTATTTGATTTGAGCACCCCGACTCAACGGATGAGCTTTTTGAGGAGAAAAGCTGTGGCACGTGTACTTTTGATTTACAGCGAGGTTCGGGAGGTTCCGGACTGACGCGGAGGACCGGAGGCAAAAAGTGAGTCGGAACTGGCAATTTTGGAGCGGTATTTGATTTGAGCACCCGACTCAACGGATGAGCTTTTTGAAGTAAAAAAAATGTGAAGCGTGTACTTTTGATTTACAGCGGAGTTCGGGAGGTTCCGGACAGCGCGCGGAGGGCCCGAGGGCAAAAAGTGAGTGGAGTTGGATTTCGGATTGAAGTTAATTAAATAATTAATTTAGTTTTCTCTATTTAAAGGCTCCTCTAGCAGAGAAAGGAAAAAGAGAAAAAGAAGAAAGGAAAAAAGAGAAAGGAAAAGAAAGAAAAGAAAGGAAAAGAGAAAAAGAGGAGAAGAAGAAGAAGAAAATGGGTTTGGAGCATTCTTGGTTTTTGGACTCGCCTTTGGAGCCGCGTGGAGCTCGTGGCGTGCCGGCGAGCGTCGTCGAGGTAAGCAATTTCAGATTTTTGAGGTTTTCTCGGGTTTTAGAGAGCTTTTGGATTTTTGTTGGATTTTTAAAGAGGACAAATGGATTTTGGTTTTTCTGGTTTATTGGATTTTTTTATTTTCTTTTTAACCTTTTAGGTTGCCGGCGGCCGCCGCGCGCGCAACGGCGCAACGCGCGGCGCCACGGTGCTGCTGTTGGCAGCACCCTGCGGCGACGTGCAGGCCCGGCGCGCGGCAGGCCCAGCGCTGTAGGTGCGCGCGGCACTGCGTGGCCGCGCGCAGGCGCGCGCGGCAGGCCGCGCGCGGGTGCGCGCGGCACTGCTTGGCCGCGCGCGGGGCGGGGGCTCGGCAGGGCCGCGCGCTGGTGGGCGCGCGGCAGGCTTGGCCGCGCGGGTGCGGGCGGCACTGCTTGGCCGCGCGCAGCGCCGCAGGGCACCGCGCGCAGCGCTCTGTCACCGCGCAGCAGGTCGCTGCGCGGCGCGACCTGGGTTGGCGCCGCGCGGCGGGCCTCCCTCGTCGCTCGGCGGGGTTTTTCGACGCTAGGCGTGCTCCCGGACAGCGGGCTGCACCTCGGGTTGCGTGCCGGCGCTGTTTTTCGCCGTCGGGCGTCGTCTTCGCCGTCGGCGCTGTTTTCGCAAGGGATTTTCGCGAGCGGTTTCGCGAGCAGTTTCGTAGGATTTCACGAGCTGTTTTCGCTAGCAGGTTTTCGCTCAGTTTTTCACCGACGGAGCAGTTTTTCGCCGCCGCGTGCTGTTTTTCGCCGTCGGGCGCAGTTTTTTCGCCGCCGGAGCAAGTTTTTCGCCCCGCCGCGTGCTGTTTTTTCGCCGTCGGCGCAGTTTTTTTCGCCGACGGAACAGTTTTTTTCGCCGCCGCGTGCTGTTTTTCGCCGTCGGGCGCAGTTTTTTTCGCCGACGGAGAAGTTTTTCGCCGCCGCGTGCTGTTTTTCGCTGTCGGGCAAGTTTTTCGCCGACGGAGCAGGTTTTTCCGCCGCCCGCGTGCTGTTTTTCGCCGTCGGGCGCAGTTTTTCTCCGCGACGGAGCAGTTTTTCGCCGCCGCGTGCTGTTTTTCACCGCCGCCGCGCTATTTTCGCCGACGGAGCAGTTTTTCGCCGCCGCGGCGCTGTTTTTCTCCGACGGAGCAGTTTTTCGCTGCTGCGTGCTGTTTTTCGCCGCTCGGGCGCAGTTTTTTCGCCGACGGAGCAGTTTTTCGCCGCCGGATGCTCGGTTTTCGACCGTTTGATTGATTTTGCGATTTCTTCGCTTCTTGCAGCTTGCGGTGTGGTTTTTTAGCTTCCGCCGGGGGCGGTTGTGGGTTTTTTCCGTCGCGTGGACCCAAAGCTTGTTTCGGGACATCCGCGGAGCGCGCGGTCGTGTGGTTGGACGCAGCGTGCTCCGTTTTTGCGTGCGGACCTCGTGGAGGCAAGGGAATCCCGCTGAGCCCAATTGCAAGTGTCGACAAGCAATTGGTGGCGCGCAAAGGTGGGTTGGTTTTTCTCTCCAAGTCTACGGACTTCCTTCTAATCTATTGTGATAGGATTGCATGCTAGTTTAAGTGTTTTCTTGGAACTTAACTAGCACCCCCGTCATATGTGCATGTGTTTGACCAGGACCAATTGAGAACCTAATCTGGGCTAGGTTCTTTTATGCTTAGACATCCCACACATTGCATATCCTTCTGGACTTAGAGATTTTCCTCGCCCGGTAGTGGGCGAGTGGTCAGTGTGTTGTGGGACGGGTGTTGCACTCGGGCGGGGGGCCGAGTGGGGTCTGGTGGCTGGGTTAGGCCAGTGTTAGTGTGTGGGGAACCGTTTCAGATAACGGTGGTCCCGGGGTTTTCCTTTTCGCTGCTCTTCTCGTCACCACCATGTTGTGATCGTGGTGCACGTGTGTTAGCAGGACCTTGAACCCAGAACCTTTTTGGACGAATACATAATTTTAGTCAGCCAATGTTTCTTCCAAGCCTCGCAAGGTTGTCTGAGTCTGTTCTTGTTTGATAGGACGAGGGCATTAGCTCTTCGAGGTTTGGGCATAAAACTTGATTTCAAAGGGTTTTCCTAAAAAGACTAAAAATCATTAAAAAGATGGATTTCTCTCAGATCGAATGGTTTTCTGAAATAAATGACATGGTTTCTTATAAACTTATCCACCCGAGCGGATTCGAGTGATCTGGGTTCTAAGGGCTGTTTTCTCTCTTGGGGACGTAGATGTTAGTCTCCCGGGGTTTCGGACCCTTCGTAGATCTGGCTGTGGAGCATCTCTGGCCGTGAGTTTGTGTGTTGAGTGAGTGGGGTGTTCTTGTGGGAGCCGTTGGTTGAGACGGTGGTCCCGGCTGTGTAGTACTTTCGTTGAGTGGGTCAGTGTTGTGAGATTGAGTCGTGGAGGGTTCTCCGACTGAGTTGTGCTTTGAGCATCGAGATATCGATCTGTTTGATCGTGGATTATAGCCTGCAGGAGCCACTTGTGAGACAGTGATTCAGTTGTGATACTTGAGTTCGGTGGGGTCGCACCCCTTGAGCTACGCCCCGGGTGCGTTGATGATTCCGAGCCTGATGAGGCTGCGATGATGATACCGAGCCTGACGAGGCTGCGATGATGCGCCTAGTTCATATACTAGAGTTCGCTGGATACCCCTGGCCGAGCTACCATGGGGTCACTGTGTGAGATATCGAGTTTGTCCGATTGGACACCCTGGTTGATACACCAGGGGGCGCAGGCTTGACTCGACTGGACCCTGTGGGGCAGTCGATGAGATATGGGTTACACTGAGAGAGTGATGGCATAGCATGTGTCATAGTAGAGTTTCTTGTGCATAGTACTTGTGACATATTGTCAGCAGTGAGTGGCTGCATACCATCATCCATATTCTCTTACTTTTGAGCATAGTAGATAGAGGCATGATAGCTGTAGATTCTTTTCCAGCTTATTTTAGTTATCACAGTCTTTTCTGTTATCTCTTGCCTCTAGTAGACTTAGTGGGCAGACCGTGGTTCTTGGAGACGGTACCCACTGAGAACTACTGTAGGATGTAGTTCTCACACCCTCTGTCGGTGACAGGTTGCTGAGGCTTTCTTCCGTTCATGCCGAGCTTGACTGGACGGACCGAGGACAGGGAGTCGCATGATAGTTCCCTACCAGCATTGTTACTTTAGAGTGAGGTAGATGTACCATCCCAGACTGTGGGAGTTGACTATGTTTGGTTATATTTCCTGTTTAGTTATCTCCCATTTGGATTTATAGATGTTGTATAGGCGGACTTCTATTTGTATCATCTGATTTTGGGAGATAGGCTATGTGTTGTTGCAACTTTGTAGTTGTGAAATTTTATAGTACAACTTTCTTATCCGCTCTGATATCTGTGTAGCTGTAGTTCTGTCTTTGCAGGTTAGACGCTTCGTCTGTACGGCAGTTTCCGTACAGATGGCGGATCTGTTAGCGAGCCCGGGTCGCAGTTTCGACCCCGGGGCGTGACAGATTAGAGTGGTATCAGAGCCTAGGATATAGGTCATTGAGGACTTAGAAACCCTAGGCTTGTGGTTGGACATTAGGATGACTACGTGAGAGTCGTGACTTTTAGCGAGAGTCCAGATTGAGTTTTTACCTCTCCCTCGGGTTGGGATGAGTGATTTGATATGTTATTCTCTCAAAGTGATTATGTTGGCTGCAGACAACATAATACTTTAGGAAGGATAACAAGTTTTAAACTCTCGCTGGATTGGGTCGTATGGTTGTTATGTCTTGACATTCGTTTTTGTTTCAGTTACCTGCGATGCTGCCGAGACGTCGTGTAGCGACGGGAGGGCGTTCGACCTTGGGTGAGGAGGCCGAGAAGGCCAGGAAGAGCGAGGTACAGGAGCTGCGGGCTCATGTGGCCCAGATGACTGAGGCGTTGCGGCGCCAGGAGGTGGCGGCCAGGCGCCAGGAGGAAAATATGGAGCGCATGATGCGCATGCTGGAGCAGAGGGCACCTCCTGTGGCACCACCATCAGTACTTCCGGATATGACATCCTCGACCTCGTCACAGATTCCTCCGTTGACAGAGACAGAGCAGAGAGAGCTCATGGATCGACTATCCTTTATCAGCAAGTTTCACCCCCCGCGGTTCGCAGGTCAGAGTTCGGAGCCGTGGGAGGTTGAGAACTAGATTGCGGCAATGGAGAAATTGTTTGAGAACCTCTTCATCAAGGAAGAACATCAGGTTCATTTGGGGGCGCACTTTTTGGAGAAGGACGCCGAGACTTGGTGGCGTCGAGTTCGTCCAGTAGGACCCCGAGAGTACAGTTATTGTCGTGGGTGGAGTTTCGTGCTTTGCTACTCAGGGCCTATTTTCCTGACAATGCAAAGCAGAAACTAGAAGGGGATCTGCGACGACTTCAGCAGGGGAGTCGGCCTCTTCATGTGTATGTTAATGAGTTTCAGCGGTTATTGAGCTGTGTGCCTCATGTTGCCCGGGATGAGGCCCAGAGGGTTGAGCTTTTTGAGAGAGGGTTGCATCCGGATATTTATCCCCTTGTGCATTCGCGTAGAGCGCCGACTCTGGATGCGGCTATTGAGCATGCTCGGTGGGTTGACCGAGGATTTGTGGTTATGTCAGAGAAGGAGGCGAGCGCCAGGGACCAGCTCCGGGGAGAGGCTTCCAGTGCCGCCTGATCTTGGACAGTCTAGTAGATCGGGACCCCCGGGGGCACCACCATCCCAGTCCGAGGGTCGTGGGTTTCAGAGGAGACGGGGATCAGGAGGTCCCCCACAGCCGAGGCACCAGCAGCAGTTTCAGGTTGAGTGTGTCATTTGCGGAGGACCGCATGCAGTACAGCAGTGTGACCATAGGCAGGGGCGATGCTTTTCGTGTGGACAGTCGGGACATTTTTAGGCAGCATGCCCTCTTGTAGTACTTTCGGTAATGCCGCTTGCGACGGCACCCCCGCTACCTCTTCCGGAGGAAGGAGCTCCTCCGACTTACCACCAGCCAGATGAGGCCACGACGTCGAGGCAGTCAGGACGACGACCACCCACATCGAGAGGATGAGTTTGGGCTGCTCGTTTGGAGGGCGCCAGGTTAGCGGATCGCATGGTACTTGGTATGACTTCCTTTCCTAGTGGATGAGATCAGAGTTTTACACCCCTACTTGGTTCAGTTGTTGGATTGTGATTTTGGGTTGCGGCCACAGCAGGGACAGCTTCAACATCTCTCTCTCCTTGTTTTCTCGTCTTGACGCCGAAACTGGCGAACGGGGCGAAAATTTCAAAGGGGTACTCCAGAAATGGAGACGATGCTGGAACCTGTTCTTGTTTGATTGGGGTGAAGACGTCGAACTGTTGGAATTTTCAGACTTGCCGCAATTTTTGGCTGCTTTCCAATTTGAGAGTTGAGGTTGATGATGTTCCTGATGTAGGGCTTTTTTGTGGTAGGCGGTGTGTTTTGGTTTCGAGGACGAAACCTTTCGAAGGAGGGGAGAGTGTAAAGTACCGGGTCTTTGGATAGCGCGCCAACCACATAGATGACTTGGAGCAGAGAGTTGCCTTGGGCATGTTGCATTTGAGTTTACATATGATTCCGGGTTGATTCGGATCAACGCAGAAGCTCCAGCTCGATTCGGGGTTTTTCCGGGCTTTGTATGCCGATTGAGGATGAGATTTGGAAATTACCGACTTCACCGTGGAGTGCCGAAAATTCAAGAACACTTGGAACAGGTGTACTTTCGATTTACAGCGAGGTTCGGGACGTTCCGGACTGACGCAGAGGACCCGGAGGCAAAAAGTGAGTCGGAACTGGCAATTTTGGAGCCGGTATTTGATTTGAGCACCCCGACTCAACGGATGAGCTTTTTGAGGAGAAAAAGCTGTGGACACGTGTACTTTTGATTTACAGCGAGGTTCGGGAGGTTCCGGACTGACGCGGAGGACCCGGAGGCAAAAAGTGAGTCGGAACTGGCAATTTTGGAGCCGGTATTTGATTTGAGCACCCCGACTCAACGGTTGAGCTTTTTGAAGTGAAAAAGCTGTGAGCGCGTGTACTTTTGATTTACAGCTGAGTTCGGGAGGTTCCGGACAGCGGCGGAGGGCCCGAGGGCAAAAAGTGAGTTAGAGTTGGATTTCGGATTAAAGTTAATTAAATAATTAATTTAGTTTTCTCTATTTAAAGGCTCCCTGTAGCAGAGAAAGGAAAAAGAGAAAGAAAGGAAAAAAGAGAAAGAAAGAAAGAAAGGAAAAGAGAAAAAGAAGGAGAAGAAGAAGAAGACCAAGTGGGTTTGGAGCATTCTTGGTTTTTGGACTTGCCGTTGGAGGCCGCGTGGAGCTCGTGGGCGTGCGGCGAGCGTCGTCGAGGTAAGCAATTTCAGATTTTTGAGGTTTTCTCGGGTTTTAGAGAGCTTTTGGATTTTTGTTGGATTTTTAAAGAGCAAAAATGGATTTTGGGTTTTTCTTGGATTTATTGGGATTTTTTTATTTTCTTTTTAACCTTTCCGTCGCCGGCGGCCGCGCGCGCGCGCAACGGCGCACGCGCGGCGCCAGGGTGCTGCTGTTGGTAGCACCCTGCGGCGACGTGCCGCTGGGCGCGGTGCCGCGTGCAGCAAAGTTCTGCACGCGGCGCTGCCAGGCCGCGCACAGGCGCGCGCGGCAGGGCCGCGCGCGGGTGCGCGTGGCACTGCCTGGCCACGCGCAGGCGCGCGCGGCAGGGCCGCGCGCAGGCGCGCGCGGCATGGCCGCGCGCGGGTGCGCGCGGCACTGCCTGGCCGCGCGCCAGCGCGCGTGTCCGCGCGGCACTGCTTGGCCGCGCGCGGGTGCGCGCGGCACTGCTTGGCCGCGCGCAGGCGCGCGCGGCAGGGCCGCGCGCAGGCCCGCGCGGCATGGCCGCGCGGCAGGGCCGCGCGCAGGCGCGCGCGGCACTGCCTGGGCGCGCGCGCAATGGCCGCGCGCGGCAGGGCCGCGCGCATCGCAGCGAGCTGCGCGCGCAGCGCCGCAGGGCGCTGCGCGGCCCGCTCTGTCACCGCGCAGCAGGTCGCTGCGCGGCGCGACCTGGGGTGGCGCCGCGCGGCGGGCCTCCCTCGTCGCTCGGCGGGGTTTTTCGACGCTCAGCGTGCTCCCGGACAGCGGGCTGCACCTCGGGTTGCGTGCCGGCGCTGTTTTTCGCCGTCGGGCGTCGTCTTCGCCGTCGGCGCTGTTTTCGCAGGGATTTTCGCGAGCGGTTTCGCGAGCAGTTTCGCAGGATTTCGCGAGCTGTTTTCGCAAGCAGTTTTCGCGCAGTTTTTCGCCGACGGAGCAGTTTTTCGCTGCCGCGTGCTGTTTTTCACCGTCGGGCGCAGTTTTTTCGCCGACGGAGCATTTTTTCGCCGCCGCGTGGTGTTTTTCGCCGTCGGGCGCAGTTTTTCGCCGACTGAGCAGTTTTTCGCCGCCGCGTGCTGTTTTTCGTCGTCGGGCGCAGTTTTTTCGCCGACGGAGCAGTTTTTCGCCGCCGCGTGCTGTTTTTCGCCGTCGGGCGCAGTTTTTCACCGACGGAGCAGTTTTTCGCCGCCGCGTGCTGTTTTTCACCGTCGGGCGCAGTTTTTCGCCGACGGAGCAGTTTTTCGCCGCCGCGTGCTGTTTTCGCTGTCGCGCGCTGTTTTTCGCCGACGGAGCAGTTTTTCGCCGCCGCGCGCTGTTTTTCGCCGACGGAGCAGTTTTTTGCCGCCGCGTGCTGTTTTTCGCCGTCGGGCGCAGTTTTTCGCCGACGGAGCAGTTTTTCGCCGCCGGATGCTCGGTTTTCGACCGTTTGATTGATTTTGCGATTTCTTCGCTTCTGGCAGCTTGCGGTGTGGTTTTTAGCTTCCGCCGGGGGCGGTTGTGGGTTTTTCCGTCGCGTGGACCCGCAGGCTTGTTTCGGGACATCCGCGGAGCGCGCGGTCGTGTGGTTGGACGCAGCGTGCTCCGTTTTGCGTGCGGACCTCGTGGAGGCAAGGTAATCCCGCTGAGCCCAATTGCAAGTGTCGACAAGCAATTGGTGGCACGCAAAGGTGGGTTGGTTTTTCTCTCCAAGTCTACGGACTTCCTTCTAATTCTATTGTGATAGGATTGCATGCTAGTTTAAGTGTTTTCTTGGAACTTAACTAGCACCCCCGTCATATGTGCATGTGTTTGACCAGACCAATTGATAACCTTAATCTGGGCTAGGTTCTTTTATGCTTTAGACATCTCACACATTGCATATCCTTCTGGACTTAGAGATTTTCCTCGCCCGGGTAGTGGGCTGAGTGGTCAGAGTGTTGTGGGACGGGTGTTGCACTCGGGCCGGAGGGCCGAGTGGGGTCTGGTGGCTGGGTTAGGCCAGTGTTAGTGTGTGGGGAACCGTTTCAGATAAACGGTGGTCCCGGGGTTTTCCTTTTCGCTGCTCTTCTCGTCACCACCATGTTGTGATCGTGGTGCACGTGTGTTAGCAGGACCTTGAACCCAGAACCTTTTTGGACGAATACATGATTTTAGTCAGCCAATGTTTCTTCCAAGCCTCGCAAGGTTGCCTAAGTCTGTTCTTGTTTGATAGGACGAGGGCATTAGCTCTTCGAGGTTTGGGCATAAAACTTGATTTCAAAGGGTTTTCCTAAAAAGACTAAAAATCATTAAAAAGATGGATTTCTCTCAGATCGAATGGTTTTCTGAAATAAATGACATGGTTTCTTATAAACTTATCCACCCGAGCGGATTCGAGTGATCTGGGTTCTAAGGGCTGTTTTCTCTCTTGGGGACGTAGATGTTAGTCTCCCGAGGTTTCGGACCCTTCGTAGATCTGGCTGTGGAGCATCTCCGGCCGTGAGTTTGTGTGTTGAGTTGAGTGGGGTGTTCTTGTGGGAGCCGTTGGGAGAGACGGTGGTCCCGGCTGTGTAGTACTTTCGTTGAGTGGGTCAGTGTTGTGAGATTGAGTCGTGGAGGGTTCTCCGACTGAGTTGTGCTCTGAGCATCGAGATATCGATCTGTTTGATCGTGGATTATAGCCTGCAGGAGCCACTTGTGAGACAGTGATTCAGTTGTGATACTTGAGTTCGGTGGGGTCGCACCCCTCGAGCTACGCCCCGGGTGCGTTGATGATTCCGAGCCTGATGAGGCTGCGATGATGATACCGAGCCTGACGAGGCTGCGATGATGCGCCTAGTTCATATACTAGAGGTCGCTGGATACCCCTGGCCGAGCTACCATGGGGTCACTGTGTGAGATATCGAGTTTGTCCGATTGGACACCCTGGTTGATACACCAGGGGGCGCAGGCTTGACTCGACTGGACCCTGTGGGGCAGTCGATGAGATATGGGTTACACTGAGAGAGTAATGGCATAGCATGTGTCATAGTAGAGTTTCTTGTGCAATAGTACTTGTGACATATTGTCAGCAGTGAGTGGCTGCATGCCATCATACATATTCTCTTACTTTTGAGCATAGTAGATAGAGGCATGATAGCTGTAGATTCTTTTCCAGCTTATTTTAGTTATCACAGTCTTTTCTGTTGTCTCTTGCCTCTAGTAGACTTAGTGGGCAGACCGTGGTTCTTGGAGACGGTACCCACTGAGAACTACTGTAGGATGTAGTTCTCACCCCCTCTGTCGGTGACAGGTTGCTGAGGCTTTCTTCCGTTCATGCCGAGCTTGACTGGACGGACCGAGGACAGGGAGTCGCGTGATAGTTCCCTACCAGCATTGTTACTTTAGAGTGAGGTAGATGTACCATCCCAGACTGTGGGAGTTGACTATGTTTGGTTATATTTCCTGTTTAGCTATCTCCCATTTGGATTTATCGATGTTGTATAGGCGGACTTCTATTTGTATCATCTGATTTTGGGAGATAGGCTATGTGTTGTTGCAACTTTGTAGTTGTGAAATTTTATAGTACAGCTTTCTTATCCGCTCTGATATCTGTGTAGCTGTAGTTCTGTCTTTGCAGGTTAGACGCTTCGTCTGTACGCAGTTTCCGTACAGACGACGGATCTGTTAGCGAGCCCGGGTCGCAGTTTCGACCCCGGGGTGTGACACCGAGTCTCCCAGAAATTCAAAAGGAAATTCCTGAGAGGGGCATTTTGGTAATTTTATTACCATAAGGTCGTAACTAGTCAAGTGGTATCGTCGAGTGTGGTTGTTGGAACATTTCAACGTTTTAAATTAAAGTCAGACTTTGCTATTCGGGTCTAGGTAAGTTGTTGGTCGGGTTTGAGTTTCCCCTGATCAGTATTTTTGATTCAGGTTGGCACGGTTTGCCTCTGGTTTTCGAGCGTTCAGTCGATACAGTTTAGTCGCCTGCAAAACGACAGGTGGGTTTATCTTCGGTCCGGGCTTTATCATTTCGGCCCTCTGGGTACAGTATTGGTTGGACCCCTGTTCTTGTAGCCTAGAAAATGTTTGAGCCTGCTTTCCTGTTGATCAAATGTTGTTACGGAATTTGAGTTGGCGTATTTCGTGAATTCGGCTAAGTCTTGAAGATTGAAGGTAAAGGAAGTTGGATCATATAACTCAATCTCAAGAAAGAAGAATTCAAAAGGATCAGGTATGTTTAACTTAATATCTTTGGTGATCCGAATACTTCTTATAGCGTAGAAACACTTGGATGGATTTGTTATTGCATAAATATCAAAAACTGCACATGGGACATGTTCAGGATCCGGATCAGACTGTTCGATCCGGATCCCGAAGGTGGTTCGTTCATACACCAGTTCAATCCGGATCGTAGCTTCCCTTGATACGGATCCCGAACACTGAGTTTACCATTTTATTTGAACGATCCGGATCAGGCTACTGCAATCCGGATCCCGAACGTTGTTGTTTGGTAAACTGTATGAACGATCCGGATCAAGCACTTCAATCCGGATCCCGAACCTTCGTTTTTCTGGAATCTGTTTTTCTCGCTACTACAATCCGGATCGCCGATCTCCGATCCGGATCGTCGTCATGTAAAAACTCCAGAAAAGGTTAGTTTTTGATCCTTATCTTTTTCCAAGGGTTTCTAACCTATAAATAGACCCTATGATTCTTTTTCTAGGGTTAGTCCAAAAAGTAGCCGTCATTATAAAATATAAATCTTTTATACGGCCTAAGATCCACATATAGAGAAGAAAGGAAATCATAGATTCTATCTTATGTTTCTTCATCTGTCACGCCCCGGGTCGGAACTGCGACCCGGGCTCGCCAACAGATCCGCCGCCCATACGGGAAGCCCCGTATAGACGTAGCGACTAACCTGCAAAAGAGATCTACACTAAACAGATATCAGAGCTGAAAATAAAAGCTGGATAAAATAAATACAACTCTAACAAAATATACAACCAGAGTCCTCACCAAAATACAAATATCTCTCAAAATAAGAAGAGTACAACTCAATCCTCACTACAAGGTCACTCGACAAGAACTCTCAAAAAGTAGGGAGGTACATCTACTCTCAAGCGACAACTGGTAGGGATCTATCTCGCGACTCCCTTACCTCGATCAGTCGGGTCAGCAACAGGTGCGGCAGGAACTGGAGCAGAAGAAGAAGTCCTGGGGAAAACACCACGACGGGTGTGAGAACTACGTCCCAAGTAGTTCTCAGTGGGTGCCGCCAACAAGCCCGACGGTCTGCCCACTAAGTCCACTAGAGGCAAAAAGTAACAATGCAGTGCGGAAAGGGAAAAGCTGGTAAAGTAATCTCTACAGCTACTATGCCTCTATCTAGATGCTCAAAAGTGGGACAGAAAGAACATGATGCTACAACTAGCTCTCGACTCGAATCACCCAATCTCAACTGACTGCCGCATAGGGTCCAGTCAAACCTGCGCCTACCTACTGCCGTCACATCCCGGGGGACCGGACTTACGTAGGGCGTCCGTGACTGCCACTAACTGGCCCAGCCAGAGGGACTGTGTCCGTGACTGCCACTAACTGGCCCAGCCAGAGGGAACACTGCGTCGACAAGTCGCGATAGAAGAACAGGCCCAACTCCGGAGTGGCTCTCGAGGGGAGCGACCCCACCGAGGAAAGTATCCGCGCATCTCTGTCGAGCTCAAATGTGGCTCATGCAGGCTATAATCCAAATCCTCTATCAACAAGATCGACAGAAACCAAAGGAACACTGTCTCACACACAGGCTGGAAAACTGCACAGCCGAGACTCACTGTCACTCAAAATAGCTCTCCAGATCTCAAATCTACAACCCAAGTCACTTTCCCAAGGAAACCTGGTCTACAGACTGCTAACAACTCCACTCGGTCCCCAGACACGAGTGTAAATGCATCCCACAATAATCCGACCTCTCGACCCACTACTTGGGCGAGGAGAACTCTAAGTCCAGAGTGATATACAGAAAAGTGATGTGGGAATGTCTAGAGCAATAAAACCTAGCCCAAGTTGAGGTTTTCTACAGTCTGGCTGAACATGCAACATGTGACAGTGGTGCTAGGTCAAGTTCCAAGATAAATAATAAACAACAGCTTGTAGGGAGCAAGATAATAATAATCAACAGCTTAGGGGAGAAAATAATCACAGGATCATCTAACTATAACAGGAACATCAATTCACGCCTTCTAGCATGCTGGACATCAAACATTAAAATATGCAAGTCCCTAAAGTTAGAATTAGTCCATAGTCCGCTGATCTTGAAAAGAGGTCACCCACCTGATGCGCTGAACAGTCCAAGTTCTACAGCTGATAATACCAGGAAAACTGCAACTCCAATCTAACAGGTCCAGCACAGTCCAACAGCCCCTGGGTACAACACAAGGTTACTAAAATGCTTAACTCCCAAAATCTGCCAAGAGATACCATGCTGAAAATTCAGCCGCAGAGATGCCAATAATTCACCTGCAGAATGTGCTCGATAAATTCCAGATAAAATACCCCGGTGTTCTACGCGTCGATAGCTTCGAAACAAGTACCTGCACGTCCAAAACGGAGTCCCCTACGCTGAGATAAAAATCCGGCAAGGGAAGCACCCCAAACCAAACTGTACCAAATTCCTGTAACAACAAACCGCAGAAAAAGGAGATTCTCACCTTCGTGCAAAATCCAGAAAAATCTGAGAAAAATCCAGGAGATTCCTTGCGAAGAATAGATGAATTTTGCCTTTTGAATCGTCTTGATCCGATGCCTGTGCGCAAAGCTACAGCAAGAACACCGCAGTGCTGTCCAAATATCCGCGAAGAAAAAGGGGTCAAAAGGGAGCTCGGAAAACTCTAAGATCATCACGGAAATCGAGGTAGCTCAAAACACAG
The DNA here is from genome assembly GCA_029204045.2 of Tillandsia leiboldiana. Classification (NCBI taxonomy): domain Eukaryota; kingdom Viridiplantae; phylum Streptophyta; class Magnoliopsida; order Poales; family Bromeliaceae; genus Tillandsia; species Tillandsia leiboldiana. The sequence continues at coordinate 9,758,362 of CM055069.1, forward strand.
GAGTTGAAGTCCTACCTATCAAGAATCCGATGGCGCGAAAATCGTCGTAAAAGGAGGTCGGGGTGAGTCGGGAGAGCCCAAACACTGCAGAGGGATGAAGCGGGTCGAAGATGAACAAGCGTCGCGCCGCTCCGAAAAATAGTTAGCCTCGGGATGCGTGCCTCCGAAAATCCTCAAATTCCTCCAAAGAGTAGAACTCGGTGTGGGGAAGAACTCCTCTGAAGGCTTCACAGGGAAAAGAAGAGAAAAAAAGAGCTAAAAAGAAGCCCAAGAAGCCTATTTATAGGCTAGGCCCAAGCTGAAGTGGGCCGGGTTTCCGGGCGCAAGATTCGGGCGCCTTGCGCTCGGAAATCCGGTCGGACAGACCCCGTCCGACGCGCCCGAAACACCCAGGTGACGCCACGTCACCCCGCAACAGGGAACAGCGGTGCCGACGACCCGCAGAGCGCCACGTGGCCGTCCCGCGGTCAGCGGGGTAGGTACGGCCCCCCAACCGCACGCTGACGCGTGGCCACTCGAGTACGGCCACCGCTCGCGTTGCGACGCGTGGCGCACTCGAGTGCGGCCGACAGCCGCGTCAACGCCCCCCTGTGCGCCCTCTGTCCCGAGGCGGGTCCCCACGCATCGCGTGCGCCGCGCGAACTGAGCCCGCCACTCAGCTGCCGCCACGTGTCCCTGCGCCGGGTCTATGCACCCGCGCGGGGAACTACGTGGACCGAGCCCCCAGCGCCCGCCAATCGGAGACCGACACGTGGTCCCGCCCAGGATTCCTGCACCGGCGCTCAAATAGCGCACCCGCCGGTCAAACTCAGTGAACCGCACATCAAAGGCCAGCAAATCCCCGCCTGCCACGTGTCCTGCGCCGGGCTCATGCACCCGGCCGCGCCGCTCCGTGGACCGAACGTCGCGAACCGGCCAATTACAGGCCGCCATGTGGCAGCCGGCGGTCCACCAACACCCCCGTGCACCAAAAAGTTCCGAAAACTTCCGGAAGCCCGTTTTTGGTCATCCGGACTCCAAATTTAACAAGCAAATAGCCGTTTTCAAGCGTTTTTCCGCGCTGAATCCAATTCCAACCTCTGTTTGGCCTAAATCCTTATAAAAATTTCGGCAAATGCAGCCGAAAGCCAACACAGTAAAAGATAACACACTGGGTCCATCTGTGGCATCCCCTTGATGCACCATGGACCGGATACACCAACACTAGGTGTTGCAAACAGTGGATTCACCAGAAAAGCTGCACGGGGTTAAGGGTCTCTACATCCTCCCCCACTAAAAGGAAGTTTCGTCCCCGAAACAAAGAAAGAACAACAGACGTACCTCAACCGGAAGTCTCGAACAGGAAAGGGTATGAATCCCGCATCACCGTCTCCAGCTCCCAAGTAGCCTCTCGCTCCTCGTGATTGCTCCACAGGATCTTCACATACGGAATGGCCCGGTTGCGCAATTCCCTCTCCTCACGAGCAAGAATTCGCAACGGGCGCTCCTCATAACCAAGATCCTCGCCAATCTCCAAGGAAGTGAAGTCGATCACGTGCGAAGGGTCGAAAACATATCTCCTCAAAGCCGAGACGTGGAAGACGTCATGAACTCCGGCCAGGCGTGGTGGAAGGGCAACCCTATAAGCCACTGGGCCAATCCTCTCAAGTACCTCGAAGGGTCCAATGAAGCGGGGACTGAGCTTCCCCCGAACTCCGAATCTCCTGACCCCTTTCGAAGGCGAGACCTTCAAAAAGACATGGTCCCCAATCTGAAACTCTAGGTCTCGCCGTCGAGTATCAGCGTAGCTCCTCTGACGACTCTGGGCTATCTCGAGGTGTCGGCGAACTGATCGGACCTTCTCCTCTGCCTCCAACAATAATTCCGGTCCCAAAGTCCTCCTCTCACCCACGTCACTCCAATGCAGGGGCGACCGGCACTTGCGTCCATACAACGCCTCAAACGGAGCCATCTGAATGCTCGCTTGATAGCTATTGTTGTACGCAAACTCAACCAGTGCTAAGTGCCGATACCACCCTCCTCCAAAATCCATCACGCACGCTCTCAACAAGTCCTCGAGAGTCTGTATGGTGCGCTCCGACTGTCCATCGGTCTGTGGGTGGAAAGCAGTGCTAAATCTGAGCTGGGTCCCCAAGGCTGAATGTAGACTCCCCCAGAAACGTGATACAAACCTCGGGTCCCTGTCTGATACGATCGAGGCGGGTATGCCGTGCATCCTCACTATCTCATCCAAATACAACTGTGCCAGACGATCCAACGACCAAGTCATCTGTACAGGCAAGAAGTGTGCAGACTTGGTGAGTCTATCAACGATAACCCATATAGCATCGGCCCCACTCTGCGCCCTCGGCAGTCCCGTGACGAAGTCCATGGTGATGTGGTCCCACTTCCACTCGGGAATTGGAAGACTCTGTAACTTGCCAGCAGGAACACGGTGCTCCGCCTTCACTTGCTGACAAGTTAAACAATGAGCCACAAATCTTCCAATATCCTGCTTCATTCCAGGCCACCAAAAATGTGCCTTGAAGTCCTTATACATCTTAGTACCACCTGGATGAATGGTATAAGGTGTATAATGGGCCTCCCTCAAAATCTGATCTCTGAGCTCAGTGTCCAAAGGCACACATACTCGGTCCCTGTACCGCAGTACTCCCGAGATATCCACTGCAAAATCCCCTATCTGATCGGCCAGAATCTGCGATCTAATCCTCGTCAAGTGGGGGTCCTCACTCGGTGTCTCTCTAATCCTGTCCAACAGAGTGGGCTGCAAGACCATGGACATGAGTCTAGCAGAGACCCCAGGGGATACTACCTCTATCTGCAGGCGTCTCAACTGCTCTACAAGCGGTGGCTGCTGTGTAATCAACATGCTCAAGCTCTGTGCTGACCTCCTACTCAAAGCATCTGCTACTACATTGGCCTTGCCGGGATGATAAAGGATGCTCACATCATAGTCCTTTAATAACTCCAACCACCGGCGTTGCCTCAAATTCAGTTCCTTTTGAGTAAACAAGTACTTTAAACTCTTATGATCTGTGTAAATTTCGCAGTGCTCCCCGTAGAGGTAATGCCGCCACAACTTCAGCGCGAATACCACGGCTGCAAGCTCCAAATCATGAGTAGGGTAATTCTTCTCATAATCCTTTAACTGCCGTGAAGCATAAGCAATTACCCTACCATGTTGCATCAAAACACATCCCAAGCCGCTGTGAGAGGCGTCACTATAAATCACGAATCCATCGCCCATCACTGGTAGTGCTAGAACTGGTGCCGAGATCAATCTCCTCTTGAGCTCCTCAAAACTCTCTTGGCACCGCTCAGTCCACACAAACTTAATCCCCTTCCTGGTCAAACTGGTAAGGGGAGTAGAGAGCTTCGCAAAGCCCTCTACAAACCGACGGTAATAACCTGCTAATCCAAGAAAGCTACGGACCTCAGTAACCATCGTCGGTCTAGGCCAATCCCGAACTGCATCAATCTTCGTCGGGTCCACTGCCACTCCTACGGCTGATACAATGTGGCCTAGAAATGCAACCTCCCGAAGCCAAAATTCGCACTTTTTTAACTTGGCATACAGCTCCTCTCGCAGAAGCTGCAGCACTATCCTCAAGTGCTCCTCATGCTCTATATCACTTCGGGAGTAAATCAGGATGTCGTCAATGAACACAACGACAAACCGGTCCAAGTACGGCTGAAATACCCGGTTCATTAAATCCATAAATGCGGCAGGGGCATTAGTTAGACCAAAAGGCATAACAGTAAACTCATAATGCCCATACCGGGATCTAAAAGCCGTCTTGGAGATGTCCTCGGCCCTCACCCTCAACTGGTGGTAACCTGACTGGAGATCAATCTTGGAGAACACAGACGCTCCCTGTAACTGATCAAACAGATCATCAATCCGTGGAAGGGGGTACTTGTTCCGGATGGTCACTTTATTCAGCTCTCTGTAGTCGACACATAATCGAAGCGACCCATCCTTCTTCTTCACAAATAAAAACAGGCGCTCCCCACGGAGATACACTGGGCCTCACAAAGCCCACATCCATCAAGTCCTGCAACTGGGCCTTCAGCTCTCTCAGCTCGGCAGGTGCCATCCTATAGGGTGCCTTCGAGATAGGTGCGGTTCCTGGAACCACATCAATCACAAACTCAATCTCCCTCTCCGGCGGCATGGTCGACAACTCTGAGGGAAACACATCTGGGAACTCGCGGACAATAGGAATATCCTTGAGTCCCAGTGCCGCCGTAGGCACCTCCACAACTGTCGCAAGGAAGGCGGTACAACCCCTACTCATCATCCGCCGGGCTCTCGCCGAAGAAATAGTCATGGCAAATAAGGTACTCTGGCAGCCTCTGAAAACGAACTCCTCCTGTCCCGGCTCGCGGAGGGTCACCGTCCTCTCTCTGCAGTCAATGGTGGCGAAATACCGAGCTAACCAATCCATGCCAAGTACCACGTCGAAATCCTGGAGCTGCCGCAAGACGAGCAAGTCTGCCGGCAGGACCCAGGGTCCCAACTGTACCGGGCAATCCCTACAACACTCCTCGACATGCAAGACATGGCCTGGAATCTGAACCTCTAATGCATGCGATAATGAAACTACCTCTATACCATGTAGGGATGCAAATGCTCTAGTAATAAAAGAATGCGATGCACCGGTATCAAAAGAGCATGAGTACGAACTACAGAAATCAAAATAGTACCTGCGACGACATGATCGGCTGCTGAAGCATCCTCAACCTGGGCGGCATAGACTCGCCCGCTCTGCGCCGGGGACGTCGCTCTGACTGTCGCGAAGAGGAAGAAGCCTGATCAGGCCTACCATAAGCCACAGAAGGCCCTACTGTCATGTGAGGAGCAGAAGGTGCTGAGGCCGCGGAAGGAGCTGGAGACCTGCCCTGGGGCATGAACTCTGAATGTGACCGGCCCTGTCCACAACGGAAACAACGACCGTGTCTCTGCTGACAATGCATCGGTAAGTGCGGCCCTCCACAAAAGACACATCGCTCACTGACGGGGCTGCCGCGAAGTCTGCTGCTGCTGAGATGACTGCTGAGGTCGAGGCGGACGACGCTGCTGCGAAGACTGATGAGATGATCCAGGTCTCTGGCGCCCCTGGCGTCCACGACCCTGAGGATGGAATCGTGGGGGTCTCGGGGGTCCCTGCCTACTCGACTGCCCCTCATCCACCGGCGCCGGGCGCTTCGCCCCAGGAGTCCCTATGGGGGCTGGAGCCACCTCATCCATAACTACCTCTCCAGACTCAACATATAACGCCTGCTCCATCGAGGCCTCTAATGTCTGCAATCTGCGGGAGCGAACAAGCTGATAAATGTCCCGGCGCAGCCCCCGCTCAAACATGTAAACCTGGTGAGCCTCATCCCTAGCCACGTGAGGCATACTAGCCAACAGCTGATTGAAGTTAGCTATGTACACATGCACGGGCCTATCTCCCTGGCGGAGATTCCTCAGCTGCTCCTCCAGTCTCTGACGTACACTCTCAGGAAAGAAGGCCCCCAGAAGAAGTCTGCGGAACTCCGCCCAAGGAAGAATCTGTGTCCCAGACGGACCAGCAGGCCGCACACACCCGCCACCAAGCCTCGGCGTTGCCCTCCAGATAATGCGCTGCCAAGAAGACCCGAAACCGATCGTCGACGAATAAACTCTCAAAGTGACGCTCCAATGGCCGTAACCCAAGTCTCGGCCTCCCATGGCTCAGCACCCAGACCAGAGAAACGGGGTGGATCGAACCGACGGAACCTCATCAAGAGATCGACCGCTGCCTGCTACTCAGAAGAAGTAAAAGGGCCCGACGACTCAGACGGTGGTCTGCAGGAAACCGGCTCGACAGGAACAGCTGGTCCTGACGGAACCACAGGGGGCGCTGCCGCTGGCGAAGAGGGCACAGGCGAACTCTCAGGGGGTGCTACCACAGGCTGCGACCTCTGCTCTAACATAAGCATCATCCGACCAAGGCCTCCTCCTGGCGTCGGGAAGCCTCCTCCTGGCATCGGGAAGTCTCCTCCTGGCGCTGAACAGCCTCAGACATCTGTGCCAACTGGGCACGAAGCTCCAAAACCTCTCTCTGCTGTCCCTGCCCCGAGCCGGAGGAAGAAGGCTGCGAACGCGTCGACATCGTGCGTCGCGGAGGCATCACCCGCCTGAGGGAAGAAGAGAAACAGTTAGAACCCCAAACAAAACACGACCCATCTAGCGAAAGCCAAAGGGCATGTCCCCCTTCCCATAGTACTATGTTGTCTGCAGCCAACATAGTTGCCACCGAAGGAAGACACGTCGATCACTCATCCCATCCACTGGGAGAGTTAGGAACACAATCAAGACTCTCGCTAAAAGATTATGGCTCTCACGTAAGTCATCCTAGGGTCCAACCACAAGCCTAGAGTTTCTAAGTCCGCAATGACCTACATCCTAGGCTCTGATACCACTCTATGACGCCCCACTTCCCAGGGGGTCACCCATCCTAGAACTACTCTAGCTCTAGCACGCTTAACTCTCATGTTCCTCTTGGATCTTGCTACCATCCAAAATGCTATAGCCGGGTTAGAGATTTAGTCCTATTATATCATTTCTATAGAGGACTAATCCAAATTCCGGGGGTGTCACAATATATGTATATATATATGTATATATGTATATACATACATATATACATATATATACATACATATATACATATATATATGTATATATATGTATGTATATATATATATATATATATATATATATATATATATATATATATGTATGTATATATATATATAATATATATATATATATATATAGTATATATATATACATATATATATATATATTATATATATATATATATATATATATATATATGTATGTATATATATACATACATATATATATATATATATATATATAGATATATATATATATATATATATATATATATATATATATATATATATATATATATATGTATGTATATATATATGTATGTATATATATATGTATATATATATATTATATATATATAATATATATATATATATATATATATATATTACTATCTATATATAGTAATATATATATATATACATACATTGTACGAACTTGAATTTTGAAAATAAATAAGTAAATGAAATCGATAAAAGTCCAGTTCGAATTTGGACTCATAAATGGCTCAGATAGCGATAGTGCCCCTTTTCTGCAGTATAATTTGCACAATTAATGGGCCAGAAATATCACCTTTCAATCCGAGTCTAATCTCGAAAATTTGAAATCACCAGTGCGACCGTCTCGTCGAATCGATCGAAATGGTATAGAAGATTTTCGATCCGACGGTCAGATCGTTCAGAAATCAGCGAAGAAGCTTGAGGGGCCCACAACTTAAGTTGTGAATAGTAACCCCTATTTCAAATGCCCTTTTGATCATCGACGGCCGTTTCGCCGTCTGGACCCTAGACATAGCGGGTATGCGTAGTCAATTCTAGCTATTTTCGACGTTCTGAGCACAATGGCACTGACGGAATTCATTTTTGGCGATCCGGGTGCATCGAAGTGCGTGCGTCATTCTGCAACTTACAGAACTTTATGGCCCGAGATTTTATTTGAGCGCCGTTTCAAACAAGCGAATACGCTACTTGATAGGTCTCGACGAGCCGGACGTCGTGGTGGTGTCCGATTTTCAGTTTGACGACCCGGTTGTCTCGAAATGCGTGAAATATGGTAAAATTTACTGTATTTTCGGTGTAAACTCAATATTTTATGCACCATGTCTAGGGAAACTTGGTGTAGAAGGCCTATTATGCGAGATGAATCTACAATAAGGGTCTTAGTGCAAGGGGTGATGTGTGGAAGGGGTAAAATGCAAAGAAAGTGGAAAAATGCACTATATGGTACTAGGTTCTTGTGTCGTGTGTTGGGGGCAGTTGCAACTGCTTGTCCACTTTCCTCACCACCTCTGCCACGACGCCAACTTCCAGAACCGCTCTCTCCATTTGTGTGTGGCTCGGAGGAAGGGAGGAGGGTATCCATTGGAATGCAACCGAGGTGGCTTGGAGAAGAACAAGCAAACCAGAGATTTCTTGCACCTAACCTCCATCAAAAGTTTCTCCTTCTTCCTCTGCATCTCCCCCGTGAGCCGCACCATCAGCCGCCGCCGAGGATCGCCGGAAAAAGCAAGATTTTTCAAGAAATCAATTGATTTCGGGTGTGGTGGAGTGAGGTTTCACCAAGTTGGTTGGGACTGCTTCCAGAGCATTCAGAGGATCTCTGCTACCTCCAGAAGCTGAGCCCAGGTGGTCCTGCTCACTGCCGTGGCCGCACAACGCGGGGAGGTGCATCTCCTATTCTCCAACTCCGGCGAGGTAAGCCCTCTTTATTCTTGGCGTTTTAGAGGTCAAGACCTTGGAAGTGGTCTTTGTAGGTTCTAAGGATGCTCCACGCACAGCCCCGAAAATGGGAAGCCATCGGTTGGTCGGCGGCCAAGTTGCACCGCGAGAGCTCCGCCTCGAGCTTTCTTTGCTCCCGGCGACTTTTAATGAAAAGTAAAATTATGGTCTTCTTCCTCTTGACCTGTTCTTGATCCCCTACAAATTTGTAGTAATATGGTTCACTGTGGACACCGTGCCATGATGCCCTAGTTCGGGTTGTTTTTGTGCTTTGGCCGAGCTCTTTGCTCCGGCGCCGGCGAGCTTCCCCGCCTCCGGAAAAGTGTCTGGGGAGTTTCCTGGGGGTGAGAGGAGTCCACCCATGTACTTGCATGGCATCCATGCAGCTTGGTTGAGGCGCTGCCATGATGGGCTCGAGGTGGGTTTGGGGTGCGGTTGCCGGCGTTCCGGTCGTCCCCGGCGGCGGGGAGTGGACGAGAAGCTTCCTGGGATCGAGTATATCATATCCATGCCCTTGCATGGATACCATGAAGCCTCGGTGGAAATCCGCCATTAGAGGCGAAGAAGCTCCAAACCGATTTGCTCCGCCGTCGTCTCCGCCGCGTCCTCACCGCCGGGAATTGTTCCAGATGTGATGGTAGAGATGAAAAACACCTTATGGTGCAGTTGCTGGAGGCCCAGAGACCAGAGATGGAAAAATCTTCATCTCGGGTCTATGGTGGTCATCTTCTTCATTAGCTCCACCTTTGCCGCGGCTAACCTGGGAGCAAGCTTGAACCCAAGTTGATGGGGATGATCCTGTAACTTAGTAGATCAATTCCATCCAAGTTGGAAGCTCCCAGGTGCTTCCCTTGCTGAGAACAAGCTTGAAAACTGGTTTGTTACATGTTGTTTGTTTGATGCACACCAAGTGTTTGTGTTAATGCCTCAATGAAGATTTTTATAGAATTAGACTTCGAATATTATATGAAAGTTGCTCCAATTTGTCCCTGAGCTTGATGCTCACTTCAGATCAAAGTTTATCTGTGTGGAATTGTGTTTGGAGCATGGTGTATATTGTTAGAAAGCAAGGTTTTAAATTCTGCTAGATCCAGCAGTTCTGGGCTGCACTTTGGGCAAGCCCCTGTGTTCCTGTTGTGCTTTGAGCAAAATGCTCAAGTTAGTTTGCAACAGGCACAGGTAATTATAAAGATGTAGTGTTATCAAGCTCTAGATTAGTGTTTGGCTTAAGTCCAGATTTTGGGCTGTTTGCGAAGCCGCGACAATGAGCTCCTGGCTAATTTGGGGTCACTGGACGCGATGCTCGCGTTTATTTTAGGTTTTGATGAGCCGGAGAACAAAAAATGCGTTTTAGGCTATGTTAGAGAAGTATATTATGGCCCGAAGTTTTCCTCGGGTTCCGTGCTACTGCAATAGGGTGAGCACGGTGTTCAGTAAGTCGAGTGTCATCTACTCGAGGTGACGGTTTGTAAAAATAATGTTCCGATTAAGAGAACGAGCGAAAACGGCTCTCAAATTGCTATAAAAGTCCGATTTCTGGAAACCCTAGGGCTCTAAACGCAAATGTTACCTAGCATGCTGTCTTGGGCTGTGTGCCTATGATCTCTAAGCTTTTCATTGGTGATCCGATGGCTTTTGTTGAGCGAAATCGGTTATCGGATCGTAAATCGGCAAAATTGTCGGTTTATCGGCAACTCGATTTTAATTGCGCAATAAAAAAAAAAAACTTGTGGCGATTAAGTTGCCCTATTTGAGGTTCCCGGTGTAGTCCTGGTGGATCCAGGTTTAAGCCTTGTGTGCGTTACGAGTCAGGGGTTGGGTATGTGTAAGAACTTATTGTCTGACCTGTGTATATGATTCAGGTCCTAGCAATCAGCCGCTAGCCAGTGAGCCTCCCAGCGGATTTCAGGATCGCTTTTGTTGAGGTGGGTTATCTTCGGTCCGGGCTAGCTTTTGGCCCTCTGGTTGCTTTAGTCCAGTCGGACACCTGTTTTTGATTCCCCGCTGATTATATGACCTATCTTGACATATCATGATGTCACTGTTGACATTGACCTGATTAGACCTGTGATTGAGATTTCTTGTCACGATCAGCTGATTAACATATACATACTCCCTGATTATTCCTGACTGATCCTGATTGATTGAGATATAGATTTGCATGATTAGATGATACCTGTTGATTCCTGTCATTGAGATATTTCTTGAATACGTCGATATGCATGATTGATTGATCCTGATTGATAGACACTACTCGATATGCATGATTGATTGATCTGATTGATAGACACTACTCGTATGCATGATTGATTGATCCTGATTGATAGACACTACTCGATATACATGATTGATTGATTCCGATTGATAGAGATACACAGATGATTCCCTGTTGGGATCTCGGCATGTTGCCGACTACTCGGTCACTAGACCGTGAGATTGATCAGTAACGACTTGCCACGCATTGCTGTACTTCACGAACATGCCGGGGTCGCTCCCCGTGGCTATTGTTCTTTACCGGTAAAGTGGTCTGGGGAAGGACCCGTGAGCCCCAGATAGCACATATGGGTGCGGGGTTATGTCAGTGGGATAGGTGCAGAGAGTGGTATGAGCCTGAGGTCCCGTGACCAATAATGGCATTGGTTGGGTGCTTGATATTCTTATGATTGATGCATAGATTATATATCCCATGTTCTAGCATGCTTTTCAGTACTGTCACTTGATTATGCTTCATGCCAGTTCATTTCATATACCAGCTTATGATTGATTACTTGCCTAGTTAGCTTATCTGTGGATTTTGATTATGAGTGGACGTTATTTTCCAGCAGTATGATCTACAGTTTTATGATTGATTCCAGTATACTTACCTGCAGTTCTTATTCTGATTATTAGTAGACCTCTATGCTTTCCAGTTTTTTTCTGTTAACTCTTACTATCCGCAGATTTTAGTACCCAGTAGGTACGATTAGTGAAGCACGCTCGTCGTGCCCACTGGGATGCACTCCGGTGTATCTCACACCCTCGGGTGAATGTTGTAGGTCCGTCGGGTGGTGAGATGTTGGGAAGATCAGGAGCGTTACGATAGAGCTGTCCCCATGCATTCTAGACAGAGATGACGGAGATCCCCCCTGATGCTTTATGCAGACAGTTATTTTTCCGCATT
>CM055069.1:9770006-9807531 GCA_029204045.2 Tillandsia leiboldiana
TACAATGGGCCTCACAAAGCCCACATCCATCAAGTCCTGCAACTGGGCCTTCAGCTCTCTCAGCTCGGCAGGTGCCATCCTATAGGGTGCCTTCGAGATAGGTGCGGTTCCTGGAACCACATCAATCACAAACTCAATCTCCCTCTCCGGCGGCCATGGTCGACAACTCTGAGGGAAACACATCTGGGAACTCGCGGACAATAGGAATATCCTTGAGTCCCAGTGCCGCCGTAGGCACCTCCACAACTGTCGCAAGGAAGGCGGTACAACCCCTACTCATCATCCGCCGGGCTCTCGCCGAAGAAATAGTCATGGCAAATAAGGTACTCTGGCAGCCTCTGAAAACGAACTCCTCCTGTCCCGGCTCGCGGAGGGTCACCGTCCTCTCTCTGCAGTCAATGGTGGCGAAATACCGAGCTAACCAATCCATGCCAAGTACCACGTCGAAATCCTGGAGCTGCCGCAAGACGAGCAAGTCTGCCGGCAGGACCCAGGGTCCCAACTGTACCGGGCAATCCCTACAACACTCCTCGACATGCAAGACATGGCCTGGAATCTGAACCTCTAATGCATGCGATAATGAAACTACCTCTATACCATGTAGGGATGCAAATGCTCTAGTAATAAAAGAATGCGATGCACCGGTATCAAAAAGAGCATGAGTACGAACTACAGAAATCAAAATAGTACCTGCGACGACATGATCGGCTGCTGAAGCATCCTCAACCTGGGCGGCATAGACTCGCCCGCTCTGCGCCGGGGGACGTCGCTCTGACTGTCGCGAAGAGGAAGAAGCCTGATCAGGCCTACCATAAGCCACAGAAGGCCCTACTGTCATGTGAGGAGCAGAAGGTGCTGAGGCCGCGGAAGGAGCTGGAGGACCTGCCCTGGGGCATGAACTCTGAATGTGACCGGCCTGTCCACAACGGAAACAACGGCCGTGTCTCTGCTGACAATGCATCGGTAAGTGCGGCCCTCCACAAAAGACACATCGCTCCTGACGGGGCTGCCGCGAAGTCTGCTGCTGCTGAGATGACTGCTGAGGTCGAGGCGGACGACGCTGCTGCGAAGACTGATGAGATGATCCAGGTCTCTGGCGCCCCTGGCGTCCACGACCCTGAGGATGGAATCGTGGGGGTCTCGGGGGTCCCTGCCTACTCGACTGCCCCTCATCCACCGGCGCCGGGCGCTTCTCCCCAGGAGTCCCTACGGGGGCTGGAGCCACCTCATCCATAACTACCTCTCCAGACTCAACATATAACGCCTGCTCCATCGAGGCCTCTAATGTCTGCAATCTGCGGGAGCGAACAAGCTGATAAATGTCCCGGCGCAGCCCCCGCTCAAACATGTAAACCTGGTGAGCCTCATCCCTAGCCACGTGAGGCATACTAGCCAACAGCTGATTGAAGTTAGCTATGTACACATGCACGGGCCTATCTCCCTGGCGGAGATTCCTCAGCTGCTCCTCCAGTCTCTGACGTACACTCTCAGGAAAGAAGGCCCCCAGAAGAAGTCTGCGGAACTCCGCCCAAGGAAGAATCTGTGTCCCAGACGGACCAGCAGGCCGCACACGCCGCCACCAAGCCTCGGCGTTGCCCTCCAGATAATGCGCTGCCAAGAAGACCCGAAACCGATCGTCGACGAATAAACTCTCAAAGTGACGCTCCATGGCCGTAACCCAAGTCTCGGCCTCCCATGGCTCAGCACCCAGACCAGAGAAACGGGATGGATCGAACCGACGGAACCTCATCAAGAGACCTACCGCTGCCTGCTGCTCAGAAGAAGTAAAAGGGCCCGACGACTCAGACGGTGGTCTGCAGGAAACCGGCTCGACAGGAACAGCTGGTGCTGACGGAACCACAGGGGGCGCTGCCACTGGCGAAGAGGGCACAGGCGAACTCTCAGGGGGTGCTACCACAGGCTGCGACCTCTGCTCTAACATAAGCATCATCCGACCCACGGCCTCCTCCTGGCGTCGGGAAGCCTCCTCCTGGCGTCGGGAAGTCTCCTCCTGGTGCTGAACAGCCTCAGACATCTGTGCCAACTGGGCACGAAGCTCCAAAACCTCACTCTGCTGTCCCTGCCCCGAGTCCTCCGGCTCGGGCTCAGAGGAAGAAGGCTGCGAACGCGTCGACATCGTGCGTCGCGGAGGCATCACCCGCCTGAGGGAAGAAGAGAAACAGTCAGAACCCCAAACAAAACACGACCCAATCTAGCGAAAGCCAAAGGGCATGTCCCCCTTCCCATAGTACTATGTTGTCTGCAGCCAACATAGTTGCCACCGAAGGAAGACACGTCGATCACTCATCCCATCCACTGGGAGAGTTAGGAACCCAATCAAGACTCTCGCTAAAAGATTATGGCTCTCACGTAAGTCATCCTAGGGTCCAACCACAAGCCTAGGGTTTCTAAGTCCGCAATGACCTACATCCTAGGCTCTGATACCACTCTAATCTGTCACGCCCCGGGTCGGAACTGCGACCCGGGCTCGCCAACAGATCCGCCGCCCATACGGGAAGCCCCGTATAGACGTAGCGACTAACCTGCAAAAGAGATCTACACTAAACAGATATCAGAGCTGAAAATAAAAGCTGGATAAAATAAATACAACTCTAACAAAATATACAACCAGAGTCCTCACCAAAATACAAATATCTCTCAAAATAAGAAGAGTACAACTCAATCCTCACTACAAGGTCACTCGACAAGAACTCTCAAAAAGTAGGGAGGTACATCTACTCTCAAGCGACAACTGGTAGGGATCTATCTCGCGACTCCCTTACCTCGATCAGTCGGGTCAGCAACAGGTGCGGCAGGAACTGGAGCAGAAGAAGAAGTCCCTGGGGAAAACACCACGACGGGTGTGAGAACTACGTCCCAAGTAGTTCTCAGTGGGTGCCGCCAACAAGCCCGACGGTCTGCCCACTAAGTCCACTAGAGGCAAAAAGTAACAATGCAGTGCGGAAAGGGAAAAGCTGGTAAAGTAATCTCTACAGCTACTATGCCTCTATCTAGATGCTCAAAAGTGGGACAGAAAGAACATGATGCTACAACTAGCTCTCGACTCGAATCACCCAATCTCAACTGACTGCCGCATAGGGTCCAGTCAAACCTGCGCCTACCTACTGCCGTCACGTCCCGGGGGACCGGACTTACGTAGGGTGTCCGTGACTGCCACTAACTGGCCCAGCCAGAGGGACTGTGTCCGTGACTGCCACTAACTGGCCCAGCCAGAGGGAACACTGCGTCGACAAGTCGCGATAGAAGAACAGGCCCAACTCCGGAGTGGCTCTCGAGGGGAGCGACCCCACCGAGGAAAGTATCCGCGCATCTCTGTCGAGCTCAAATGTGGCTCATGCAGGCTATAATCCAAATCCTCGATCAACAAGATCGACAGAAACCAAAGGAACACTGTCTCACACACAGGCTGGAAAACTGCACAGCCGAGACTCACTGTCACTCAAAATAGCTCTCCAGATCTCAAATCTACAACCCAAGTCACTTTCCCAAGGAAACCTGGTCTACAGACTGCTAACAACTCCACTCGGTCCCCAGACACGAGTGTAAAAGCATCCCACAATAATCCGACCTCTCGACCCACTACTTGGGCGAGGAGAACTCTAAGTCCAGAGTGATATACAGAAAAGTGATGTGGGAATGTCTAGAGCAATAAAACCTAGCCCAAGTTGAGGTTTTCTACAGTCTGGCTGAACATGCAACATGTGACAGTGGTGCTAGGTCAAGTTCCAAGATAAATAATAAACAACAGCTTGTAGGGAGCAAGATAATAATAATCAACAGCTTAGGGGAGAAAATAATCACAGGATCATCTAACTATAACAGGAACATCAATTCACGCCTTCTAGCATGCTGGACATCAAACATTAAAATATGCAAGTCCCTAAAGTTAGAATTAGTCCACAGTCCGCTGATCTTGAAAAGAGGTCACCCACCTGATGCGCTGAACAGTCCAAGTTCTACAGCTGATAATACCAGGAAAACTGCAACTCCAATCTAACAGGTCCAGCACAGTCCAACAGCCCCTGGGTACAACACAAGGTTACTAAAACGCTTAACTCCCAAAATCTGCCAAGAGATACCATGCTGAAAATTCAGCCGCAGAGATGCCAATAATTCACCTGCAGAATGTGCTCGATAAATTCCAGATAAAATACCCCGGTGTTCTACGCGTCGATAGCTTCGAAACAAGTACCTGCACGTCCAAAACGGAGTCCTCTACGCTGAGATAAAAATCCGGCAAGGGAAGCACCCCAAACCAAACTGTACCAAATTCCTGTAACAACAAACCGCAGAAAAAGGAGATTCTCACCTTCGTCCAAAATCCAGAAAAATCTGAGAAAAATCCAGAAGATTCCTTGCGAAGAGTAGATGAATTTTTCCTTTTGAATCGTCTTGATCCGATGCCTGTGCGCAAAGCTACAGCAAGAACACCGCAGTGCTGTCCAAATATCCACGAAGGAAAATGGGTCAAAAGGGAGCTCGGAAAACTCTAAGATCATCACGGAAATCGAGGTAGCTCAAAACACAGGAGTTGAAGTCCTACCTGTCAAGAATCCGATGGCGCGAAAATCGTCGAAAAAGGAGGTCGGGGTGAGTCGGGAGAGCCCAAACACTGCAGAGGGACGAAGCGGGTCGAAGATGAACAAGCGTCGCGCCGCTCCGAAAAATAGTTAGCCTCGGGATGCGTGCCTCCAAAAATCCTCAAATTCCTCCAAAGAGTAGAACTCGGTGTGGGGAAGAACTCCTCTGAAGGCTTCACAGGGAAAAGAAGAGAAAATAGAGCTAAAAAGAAGCCCAAGAAGCCTATTTATAGGCTAGGCCCAAGCTGAAGTGGGCCGGGTTTCCGGGCGCAAGATTCGGGCGCCTTGCGCCCGGAAATCCGGTCGGACAGACCCCGTCCGACGCGCCCGAAACACCCAGGTGACGCCACGTCACCCCGCAACAGGGAACAGCGGTGCCGACGACCCGCAGAGCGCCACGTGGCCGTCCCGCGGTCAGCGGGGTAGGTACGGCCCCCCAACCGCACGCTAACGCGTGGCGCACTCGAGTACGGCCACCGCTCGCGTTGCGACGCGTGGCGCACTCGAGTGCGGCCGACAGCCGCGTCAGCGCCCCCCTGTGCGCCCTCTGTCCCGAGGCAGGTCCCCACGCATCGCGTGCGCCGCGCGAACTGAGCCCGCCACTCAGCTGCCGCCACGTGTCCCTGCGCCGGGTCTATGCACCCGCGCGGGGAACTACGTGGACCGAGCCCCCAGTGCCCGCCAATCGGAGACCGACACGTGGTCCCGCCCAGGATTCCTGCACCGGCGCTCAAACAGTGCACCCGCCGGTCAAACTCAGTGAACCGCACATCAAAGGCCAGCAAATCCCCGCCTGCCACGTGTCCTGCGCCGGGCTCATGCACCCGGCCGCGCCGCTCCGTGGACCGAACGTCGCGAACCGGCCAATTACAGGCCACCACGTGGCAGCCGGCGGTCCACCAACACCCCCGTGCACTAAAAAGTTCCGAAAACTTCCGGAAGCCCGTTTTTGGTCATCCGGACTCCAAATTTAACAAGCAAATAGCCGTTTTCAAGCGTTTTTCCGCACTGAATCCAATTCCAACCTCTGTTTGGCCTAAATCCTTATAAAAATTTCGGCAAATGCAGCTGAAAGCCAACACAGTAAAAGATAACACACTGGGTCCATCTGTGGCATCCCCTTGATGCACCATGGACCGGATACACCAACACTAGGTGTTGCAAACAGTGGATTCACCAAGAAAGCTGCACGGGGTTTAGGGTCTCTACATCATCTATATTGATTGATTTGATTCTAGGTTTTCATACTCACATTTTGAGTTGAATCAAATCAATGAATACTTAGATGGTATTTCCGATCTATTTCTAATCTAAGTATTCGGCGGATCATCACCACCCAAAAAACAACGATTTACCCCAAAATCGGCGCGTGGACTCGCGTGGCCTTGTGGATTCAAGGTGCAACCGCTCTCGTGGATTCGGAGCGAGGTACGTTCGTGGATTCGAAGCGTGCTACTGGGTGAAGACCGTGGATTCGGTCGGACGTCGTGGACTCGACGTTGGACGCCGTGGATTCGGCGTTGGACGCACATCGTGGATTCGAGAAGCGTCGTGGAGCATGCGGAGAAGATCAACTAGGAGCGTATGGAAAAGGTTGAGTCATCTGTGACGTGTTTAATTCTAGTGGATTTCACCGTGTTATCGGTCCCGTGGTTTTTTACTCCGGTTTGGAGTTTTCCACGTAAAAATCTCTGCGTGTTATTTATTTTTCCGTATTGGGTTTTTATATCGCAAAGATTTTTGAGTGTTTTTGGTTTACACCTATTCACCCCCCTCTAGGTGTTTTTTCCCCTATTTAGATCCTATTATTCATATAACCCAACAAGTGGTATCAGAGCGGGAATAGGGTTGTAAATAATGGTTGAAGGTGGAAACATTAACAGACCCCCGTTCTTCGATGGAACAAATTATGCGTACTGGAAAGTACGGATGAAAGCCTTTTTAATTTCCATCGACGAACGGGTGTGGCAATCAATTGAATTAGGATGGTCTAATCCAACTGAAATTATTGGTGATGTTCGCACCATCAAACCTAGGTCGAAATGGACCAAGGAAGAGATTGATATATCTTCTTACAATGGCAAGGGAATAAATGCTTTATTTAATGCCTTATCACAAACAGAGTTCTCTCGCGTCTCGGCATGTGAGACTGCGAAAGAAATCTGGGATGTTCTTCAAGTTACGCATGAGGGAACTAACCTTGTGAAGATTCAGAAACTGCAAATGCTTACGAGCAAGTTTGACTCTATTTTCATGGCAGAAAATGAATCGTTCACTGACTATTACACACGATTGCAAGACATCGTAAACTCATGTGCTAACTTGGGAGAGAAGATTCCAGAATATAAAATTGTAAAAAAGATCTTAAGAACTCTTCCTGAAAGATTTCGTTCCAAGGTTACAGCCATTGAAACTATTAAACACCCGGACGAAATCCGTGTAGAAGAATTAGTTGGTTCTTTACAAACATATGAAATGACATTTCCTACTAACTATTCTTCGGGAAAGGCATCCTCTTCTAAGTCTTCAAGTTATGCTTTGAAAACAACAAAAGAAGAAGACGCGAATTCATCCTCCTCAGGCGATGACGAGAATCTATCTATGGAGGACTTTGAGAAGCAGCTCGCTCTCTTGACAAGGAAGTTTCGCCGAAATTTTCAAAGGGGTAATTCAAGCAAAACTCCATCCTTCGGAAAGTGGAAGAAAGGCAAGGGTTCTTCAGGTTACAAGTCAAGAAAGCAAGAAGGCTTTCCAAAGGATAAGAAAAGCACAGAAGGACAAGTCCAATGCTTCAAGTGCCGAGGGTACGGCCATATCTCAACGGAATGTCCAACTAAGAATCCGTCTAAGAAGAAGGCGATGCAAGCCGTCACTTGGGATGACACCTCATCGTCAAGTGAGTCATCGTCAAGTGATGAAGAAGACAACGCAACTGCGTTCCACGCGTCCACATCTTCACCCTTCATGTGCTTAATGGCAAGTACATCCGAGTCACTGTCCAACTCCACTGTTGAAAAGATTGCAACGGACAATGAATCGGATGATTCGGAAGGTGAAGATTTTGCTCTAGCCTATCACAGACTTTTGAGGGATTCAAAGAAACTGGCTAAGCAAAACAAGGGGTTGAGAGGGAGATTGCAGGATCTCGAAGAAGAAGTAAAAAGGATAACTTCTCTCTCGACCGATCTTGAAGTGGAAAGGGATAATCTGATAAAAGCAAATGTTTCCCTTCAAGAGTCCAATGAGCAATTCGAGAAGAATTATATAGATATGGTTAACAAAGCGAATTACTTCTTGAAGCTCAATGGCGAGGCTCGACAGGAAAAATTGGAAATGACAGAGACCATTATCCAACTCAAGGATGACTTACAGCGATTTTCATCAGGAAGGAGTAAGTTGGATAAGCTTCTTGGTCTTGGTCAATCAAACAAGTTCGGCCTCGGATACAATCGAACTGAAGACAATTTTAGTTCGGTTGGGACAGTCTTTGTGCCCCAGTCGGTATCTCTTCCTCCGACACCGGAACTAACGACAAGCAACGACAACAAGCCTACTTCACCCTCCTCAGGATCGTCAAGCACTAAGGTATGTTTTCGTTGTGGTATTGCAGGGCACATAAGGAGAAATTGCAAGATGGGAGCCAAACGCTCAACTCAAGCACTTCTTGCAACGACTACCAAAAGGGTGATTCCTTGGAAATCAAATGCAAATTCTCTGAAGGAAAAGAGCCTAGGTAGTTCATCAAACAAGACGACGACATCAAGGAAAAGCGACGGATCAAACAAGACGCTTTCACCAAAGGTATCAACCTCACAATCATTTCCGACGTACACCAAAACTCGAAAGGTTTGGGTACGCAAAGGTGAAGTTTTCCCTTGTCTTGTTACAAATATTTCCTTGCATGCATATGATAATTCGTCTTGATATCTGGATAGCGGTTGTTCCCGTCACATGACCGGTGACAAAAACTGCTTTCAAAATTTTGAGAAAATCTCCGGAGGACTTGTGGTTTTCGGAGACGGTCAGTCTTCCAAAATTGTTGGAAAAGGAACGGTAGCTATTCCAGATGGCCCGATTCTGAATAATGTATTATTTGTTGATGGGCTTAAGACTAACCTCATTAGTATCAGTCAACTTTGCGACAATGGTTTTTCTGTTAATTTTTCATCTGTTGAATGCATTGTAACTGATAAGGATCATGTTTTCTTTTTAAAAGGGGTTAGATCTGAAAACAATTGTTATGTTGTTCCCAATAAAATTTCTGAAAATTATAACTTAGCCTCTTTGAATAATGAAACACTTTGGCATGAAAGGCTAGGACACATAAATTTTAAGGAACTTGCTAGAATTTCGAACAAAGACGTGGTCAAGGGGGTTCCTAAACTTTCGCTTAATCAAAACATTGTGTGTGGTGGTTGTCAAAAGGGAAAACAATCTAGGACTGCACACAAGAACTTGAATCACGTCGGTACCAAACGACCCTTGGAATTATTGCATATGGATCTTATGGGGCCGACACGTCAACCATCTTTGGGAGGTAAATGGTATATTTTCTTATTGGTTGATGATTTCTCTCGGTATTCATGTGTAGCATTTTTAAAAGAGAAAGCTGATACTTTTGATTCTTTTCACGAGATTTGCCTTCGTATTATGATTGAAAAGAATGAAAAGATCATTCGTGTTAGAAGTGATAGAGGTGG
Organism: Tillandsia leiboldiana; assembly: GCA_029204045.2. Lineage (NCBI taxonomy): Eukaryota > Viridiplantae > Streptophyta > Magnoliopsida > Poales > Bromeliaceae > Tillandsia > Tillandsia leiboldiana. The sequence continues at coordinate 9,779,308 of CM055069.1, forward strand.
AGAATTCATAAATTCTAAATTCATTGATTTGTGCACTTCTAACGGCATTAAGCGTGAATTCTCAGCACCCTATACACCTCAACAGAATGGTGTTGTCGAGCGCAAAAACAGGGTTGTTCAAGAGATGGCACATGTTATGCTTCATAGTCGGAATTTACCGCTACATTTTTGGGTTGAAGCTGTGAACACTGCAATCTATGTTATTAATCGAGTTTATTTGCGCCCGGGAACGTTAAATACACCATATGAACTATGGTGTTGTAGAAAACCCAACATCAAATATTTTCGTATCTTCGGGAGTCGATGTTACATTTTACGTGACCGCGAAAATCTTGGAAAGTTTGACTCTCGAAGTGACGAAGGGATTTTCTTGGGGTATTCTACGAATAGTAGAGCATATCGGGTATTTAACTTGGAATCTAAGACGATCGTAGAATCTATAAATGTTAAAGTAGATGAAGCTTTCCACTTTGCATCTGAAAAATCTACCCCTGATATCTCTCTTGATGATGATACTCCTGTAAGTGCATCTTCTCATGATAATACTTCCAATATTAATGATGCATCTAATGGTTCTTCAAGTTTATCTGATGTGCAGGAATCATCTCATATACCTCCGAGTACTCCATTACAACAAACGTTACGCATCTCCAAGGATCATCCTGAATCAAACATCATTGGAGACCCACAAGAAGGAGTCAAAACTCGGAGACAGTTGGTTTGTGGATTCGCCTGTTACGTTTCCATGATCGAACCAAAGAACATCGATGAAGCTCTTCAGGATGACTACTGGATTGAAGCAATGCAGGAAGAGCTCCATTAGTTTGAACGCAACAAAGTCTGGGAATTAACGACGCCTCCGAAGCAACACAATGTGATTGGTACTAAATGGATTTTCAAGAACAAGAAAAATGAGGATGGTACCATCATCAGGAACAAAGCACGTTTAGTTGCTCAAGGCTACACTCAAATGGAAGGTATAGACTTTGATGAAACGTTCGCCCCTGTAGCTAGACTCGAGTCCATTCGTATCTTATTCGCTATTGCTTGTCACTTTAAAATAAAACTCTTTCAAATGGACGTTAAGAGCGTGTTTTTAAATGGGTTTTTAAATGAGGAAGTTTATGTGGCTCAACCGAAAGGTTTTGTAGACTGTAAACTACCTAACCATGTTTTTCGTTTGAAAAAGGCTCTTTACGGTTTAAAACAAGCACCGCGAGCATGGTACGAAAGGTTGACAAAGCACCTTTTGGAGAAGGGCTATACTCGAGGGGGAGCAGATCGGACTCTCTTTGTGAAGCATTATCAAAATAACTTCATTGTTGCACAAATCTATGTCGATGACATTGTGTTTGGAGCAACAAAGGATAATGATGCTTCTAAATTCGCAGAAACCATGGAAAGCGAATTTGAGATGTCTATGATGGGCGAACTGACATACTTTCTTGGATTGCAAGTGAAACAAAATGGTGAAGGCATCCATCTGTGTCAATCCAAGTACACAAAGGAGTTGGTAAAGAAATTCGGATTAGAAGATTCTAAAGATTTTCCTACTCCTATGGGAACTAGCAATAAGGGATTAGGAAGTGAATCTCTTAGTGATAATGTAGACGAGAAACTCTATTGCAGCATGATTGGAAGTCTACTTTACCTCACAGCTAGTCGCCCGGATATATCCTTTAGTGTTGGGATTTGCGCGAGATATCAATCAGCACCAAAGGAGGTTCACCTGAAAGCGGTGAAACGGATCATCCGGTACGTCAAAGGAACTGTAAACTTCGGAATTTGGTATCCTATGGGAACAAGTTTAGATATTATTGGATACTCAGATGCCGATTGGGCAAGATCTGTGGATGATCGGAAAAGTACGAGTGGTGCATGTTTTTATCTTGGCCATTGTCTTGTTGCATGGCATAGTAAAAAGCAAAACTGCATTGCACTCTCGACTGCCGAAGCGGAATACTTCTCAGCGGGTAGTTGTTCAACTCAACTTATTTGGATGAAAAGCGTGTTGAGTGACTTCCGAATTTCAGCAACTTCGGTAACTGTTTTATGTGACAACACAAGTGCTATAAACATTTCAAAAAACCCTGTGTTGCACTCTAGAACAAAACACATTGAACTTAGATATCATTTTCTTAGAGAGCTAGTTGAATCAAATATTCTTCAAATTTCCTACATTTCAACTGAAGATCAATTAGCTGACATTTTAACAAAACCTTTGGATCAAAAACGTTTTATTCATTTGCGTAAAGCAATTGGAATGCTTTCCTTGAAATAAACCCTTTTTGAAACTCTTGTTTAGGTTAGGTTTTGTTTTTGTGTTTTTGTTCATTATCTATGCTTAGACATAGAATATCAATTGAGCATTAGTTTAATTGACTTTAACTGCATCCTTTTATATATTTAGAAATCTATTATGCTTTAGATATCATAATATTTCATTTGATCCAATGATCATTTATGTCAATTAAATCATCTTTGTTTTGATCAAAGTCAATTTCTCTCTCGATGATCTCTTGGTATAGTTTTTATCTTATTTGACTGTTTAGTCGAGTATGAAATCGAGATCAATATTTGGCTGAATACTTTATATCTTAAATAATTGATAGCCAATTGAGGGGGAGTCAAAGAAAAAGTATTATGCTCAAAAGATGTGGAAAGAGTTACATCCCAATGAGGAGTGTGAAAACTACCACCACATGGAGGAAAGAGCTACCACCTCGGTCGTCCGAGTACTGTGTGCAGCTACCACATGTTTACCAAGCAAGGTTTTTCAAGTTTGATTAATTAAATTGCATGTTGAAATACTTGACTCTGTCAAAATTTCAAGGTTGGTATAAGGTGGGATTTTTAATGAAAGATGCTCAAAGAGCCACTCTCTTTAATAAATTGACTAGATATATTATCTAATTTATCGGGGATGTTAGACATCTATTGATCTTTGTATTTCATTTTCTTTACCGAATTGATGATTTGATAAAGGCATTACTCATAAGATCAAGTTAGATGTAATTGAAGTTGTTCAACTTTAAGGGATTTAATTTTTATAAATTTTCGTTTCATTTGTTGGATGTTATTGATAGATTTGGTATAATCTATTTCTAGTTGTATGAAACGATGTTTTTCGTTTAAAGTTGATACACAAAAGTGCTTACAATCTTTTTCTGGTTTTTCTAGAATTTCTCTGAAATTTTCTAAAGAAAAAGTTGGAGCCGATCCGGATTGGACCTGCCGATCCGGATCCCGAACGCAGATATTCTTCTGCGGGCAGCCGATCCGGATTGGATCTGCCGATCCGGATCCCGAACGCAGTTTTTCACTGCAGGTAGCCGATCCGGATCGTAATCACGAACTGATCCGGATCGCGGCTAGGGTTTTATATAGAACAAAAGGGTTTTGATTTCTTTTACTCCAATCTTTTGTTCCAAAGTTTCCAGAGCTTCTCTCTCTAGATTTCATCCTTCTTGGAAGCTTTCAAACTCAAGTTCTTCAATTCCAAGTAAGTTTTATTGATCAAAATCTCAGTTTTTCACAGTTTTTCTTATTCCTCCTCAAAACGTGATGAATTTCTTGTATCAATTTCATTTGTGGATGGTTTTTGATCAAATTTCTTTTGAAATAAGAACTCTGGGTAGATTAGTTTTGATTATATGCTAGGTATTCTCAAGATAAACGGATTTTTGGTCTTCGATTTTAAAAATTTCGGTTTTAGCGCATATAATGGGAATTTTCCAAAATCATGCAATTGATCTATTTTTAAAATTCTTTTTGCAAAACTAATTTGATTCCTAGTCTCTCTACACGATAATGATTGTTTGGGTACAATTTTTCTAATTTTTGAAAATTAACAATTTTTCCGTGTTCTTGAGGTGTTGCTCACAGGATTTCTTTTCACAAGAAACCAATAGCAATGGTGATCACGTGGATCATTCTCCTTCTGGCTGCTATGGTACATACGAGAGACACTGTCAAGCCCAAGAGGGCTAAGAAAGCGAAGAAAGCTAAAGATGATTCCGATACAGAATCTGAAACGGAATCGATCGATTGGGATGAGCTTCAAGTTGAAGCAACAGTTCCCACTGCTTCGAAGGGAAAAGCGCCTGCGGAGACATCAAAGGAAAAGGCTCCGCCCACTGCTACGGAAAAAGGAAAAGCACCAATGACCTCTTCATCCATATTCTTAAAAAGAAAGAGACTCGCTCGACGACCTGGACGAGCTCGAGGTATTGAAATAAATGAACCATGTCAAGAGAATCCAAAGAATATCTCTCAAATTGACACTGAATCTGAAGACGAAGAAGATTGGGACACATTTCTTGATGAAGTACAACAAGGTATTGATGAAGAAAATAAGGTTTACCTAAAGAACAAGAAGCTGCTGAAGCCTTCCTCAATACTTAAGCAGCAAGCAAGGAAAAAGAATGTGCCAAGCAATGAACCTCTTGACAAATCACATTCTTTGCCAAGAAGATCTCCTCGGAATGAAGGACAGACTGCTCCGTCAATCGTCACACAACGTTCTTCAACTTCCAGAAGAATTGACCAAAAGGGAAACCTGGAGTCTTCCATCAAACAAGAACAAGATAAAATGACTCTAGAACTCAGAAAGATGTCCAAGGACATACATAAGATGAAACAAGAGTGTTCTACGATTTCGGGAATGCTTAAAGGAATTTTGAAAAAGCTGGGCTGCACGAGCTCTGAAGACTCTGCCTCAGATGATTGACTTGTGCTAATTCTCTTGTGCAGGAACTTCATTTTTTTAACTTTTTTTGTTTGTGCAGGTCTTTTAAGTTTTAGTTTTTAGTTTTTAGTTCTCATACTTGAACTGTTAACTATTCTCTCCATTTTGGTTTTTTTTTTTTTGGCTAACTTTTGTGACAAAAAGGGGGAGAGAGAAGTATAAACAATGATACTATGATACAATGGTTGTGAGAAACTTGAAACTATAGAGGTAAGTATAACCTCAACTTGACCTCAACTTGCAAGGTAAGTAGAACTTCAACTTTCGGTTTTTCATTTGTGGTTGAGTGCATGCCTCGACTAACTATTCGACTAACTATTTGGGCATGTAATATAACTAACAAGTTGATGTTCACTAACATGACATTTGGGTTTTTGATTGCATAGAAGATATGCTGGTGTTTTAACTATGATCAGTTTACATATCTGAATGTATAAATGTCATGGTAAGTATATATGAGTATAAACTTCATCTCTGTATGTGGTTTTTGAATGATATAAAATTCTTGAGGTATCTAACGATTTCTTTTGTCAAGAATGATTTCTTTTGCAGAGAGTACAGATGTCTAAGTCTAGAGTCTGTTTTAGGAGTTTAACTCATGTATTTTATTTTGGATCTCCATTGTAAATTTTTGTTGTATGGTGATAGCAACAAAAACATCTTTTTGAATTTTCTTGAGTGGATCTATGTTTTGTCACGAAACCGCCAAAGGGGGAGATTGTTACGGAATTTGAGTTGGCGTATTTTGTGAATTCGGCTAAGTCTTGAAGATTGAAGGTAAAGGAAGTTGGATCATATAACTCAATCTCAAGAAAGAAGAATTCAAAAGGATCAGGTATGTTTAACTTAATATCTTTGGTGATCCGAATACTTCTTATAGCGTAGAAACACTTGGATGGATTTGTTATTGCATAAATATCAAAAACTGGACATGGGACATGTTCAGGATCCGGATCAGACTGTTCGATCCGGATCCCGAAGGTGGTTCGTTCATACACCAGTTAAATCCGGATCGTAGCTTCCCTTGATCCGGATCCCGAACACTGAGTTTACCATTTTATTTGAACGATCCGGATCAGGCTACTGCAATCCGGATCCCGAACGTTGTTGTTTGGTAAACTTATAAACGATCCGGATCAAGCACTTCTATCCGGATCCCGAACCTTCATTTTTTTGGAATCTGTTTTTCTCGCTACTGCAATCCGGATTGCCGATCTCCGATCCGGATCGTCGTCATGTAAAAACTCCAGAAAAGGTTAGTTTTTGATCCTTATCTTTTTCCAAGGGTTTCTAACCTATAAATAGACCCTATGATTCTTTTTCTAGGGTTAGTCCAAAAAGTAGCCGTCATTATAAAATATAAATCTTTTATACGGCCTAAGATCCACATATAGAGAAGAAAGGAAATCATAGATTCTATCTTATGTTTCTTCATCTATATTGATTGATTTGATTCTAGGTTTTCATACTAACATTTTGAGTTGAATCAAATCAATGAATACTTAGATGGTATTTCCGATCTATTTCTAATCTAAGTATTCGGCGGATCATCACCACCCAAAAAACAACGATTTACCCCAAAATCGGCGCATGGACTCGCGTGGCCTTGTGGATTCAAGGTGCAACCGCTCTCGTGGATTCGGAGCGAGGTACGTTCGTGGATTCGAAGCGTGCTACTGGGTGAAGATCGTGGATTCGGTCGGACGTCGTGGACTCGACGTTGGACGCCATGGATTCGGCGTTGGACGCACATCGTGGATTCGAGAAGCGTCGTGGAGCGAGCAGAGAAGATCAACTAGGAGCGTATGGAAAAGGTTGAGTCGTCTGTGAGTACGGTATATCACCTTGTACGTGTTTAATTCTAGTGGATTTCACCGTGTTATCGGTCCCGTGGTTTTTTACTCCGGTTTGGAGTTTTCCACGTAAACATCTCTGCGTGTTATTTATTTTTCCGCATTGGGTTTTTATATCGCAAAGATTTTTGAGTGTTTTTGGTTTACACCTATTCACCCCCCTCTAGGTGTTTTTTCCCCTATTTAGATCCTATTATTCATATAACCCAACAAATGTTATACTGCTAAACACATGATTTTATTCAACAAATGTTTTTAAACAAGCATCGCAGGGTAGCCTGAGTCTGTTCTTGTTTGATAGGACAAAGGCATAGCTCTTCGAGGTTTGGACTTAAAACTTGTTTTCAAAATGGTTTTCTTAATAATATGTGTTTAGCCATGCATGATTGGTTAGCCTTGCATGATTGGTGTTTAGTTGTTTCCAGTTATTATGACATTATTCTGGACATTACCATGCCTGCTTGGTCATTAGCTAGTTTGCATACCAGATTATCAGTGTTCCCTGATTATATCTGATCCATGCTATAGTAGTTGATGGTTATTCCTGCATATGAGTTGAGATTCAGTTGGTTCTGATATTGCATCCTTGATTGGATTGTTTCGGCTTGTTGTTGGTCATTGAGTTGAGATTCTGTTGGCATATTACTATTGCATCCCAGTGGGGATTTTCCCGGCTTGCTGCCGATTACCCGGTCTGTGGACCGTGAGCTTGAGCATTCGTATTGATCGCCCGCACCGCTGTACTTCACGAACATATCCGAGGTAGCTTCTCGTGTGCTTTGTTCTTTACCGGTAAAGTGGTTTGTTGAAAGACCCGTGACCCCCAAGGGGGGAATGTCAGCCAGGTTGGTGCTAGGTTGGGCAAATTCCCTGAGGTCTTGTAGACCAATATGGTGGCTTATGATTGGGTTTTTGATATTTCATTTGTTGATGCATATGTTGCTTGTTTAGCCTGCTTTTATCATATCTCATGATTTCCTGGTTTCTAATCCTGTTATCACCCTATGCTTGTTTCAAGATTTTATATAGTTGCTTTTAATTACAGCTCCAAAAAGATATATCTGATTATCCTAATATTGTGATTTTTACTATCCTCTAGTATTGTATGCCAGTAGGTACGATCTGCTATTTCTTGGCTCGTCGTGCCCACTGGGATACATGTATAGTGTATCTCACACCCCCTAGGTGACCATTTTTCAGGTCGATCGGGTGCTGGGATGTCGGGACGTGTTGGTGAGATTCCGTGTTAGCAATCGACCCTGGACAGCCATTATTTTTATTATCAGTTGTCAAGTTGTAATTAATTGTTTTAGTTGTTGTAATATCTTTTAGTTATACGTAGTTTAGACTACTCTGATGTTGTTGTAAATGCTTAGCCGTGCATATATAGAAAAGGCTCAATCCAAAAGGGGATTGGGACTCTTCTATATATATATGTGGCGGTCTGTCATGCTCTGGCTTGGTTTAAAACTCTGATTTCAAATATAAAAAAAAAAAAAATTTTAGACGTTGTTTTTCGAACTCGGGGCGTGACAGATTAAATGGTATCAGAGAAATAGGAATACGATGCCTAGGTTTGGTTAGGAACGAGCCCTAGGATGACTTGTGTTTACGAGAGAGCGCTGGATTTTGACATGATGGTTTGAAGCTTAGGTGTGTTTCGTATTCGCGTTTTGGGGATCGTTGTTAGTGCAGGATTAGCCGCGGTCATGGTTTCGGCCGTGGGCTTGATGTTTCAGTGGAGCCAGAGGGCTCAGATCAGTTACAGTACATGTGGTTGAAGGATTGACCACCATTCTTGCCGTAATCGTCTAGCTGATGGCACAGCAGCAGATGACTGCTAGTATTGCACCAGCCTCACAGTTTGCCCAGAGGTTGAACAAATTTTTGACCTTTCAGTATCCTCGTGTCATAATTTAGTGGCCTATGTGCCCGATGGTAATCCTGATTTGGGTTGAATTCAAATTTTTGCCTATGCGTCGAATCTAATAAGGTATTGGAGAACGTTGGAATATGGTTCTAGATTCTCGTGAATAGTCAGGGTGGCATTCATTACCACAAGATGTAGTGACCCTTGGTAGAGGTTATGTCATTGGCATAGAGACTGTGATGGGAGGTATGTGAAGTACCTTCAGATGTGAGTTGTGTCCCCAGCTAGATGTTGGGGACACATCTATGGTATTTCATTTTTCTTTTGGTAAGCACGTTGGCGGCCGACAACGTATTGTTGAAAGAACTGAGGAAATACTCTGCCCAGTAAAAGGGAAGTATCAAATTGGGTCTAAATTAGTAGCCTTGAAGTTGTTGATACCTTGTGACTGATTGTCACTACTGCGAACCTGTTAGAGGCTTAATAGTGGTTTAGTTAAGTTTAAGTTTCGGGGACGAAACTTCTTATAAGTGGTGGGTGATGTAGTAACCGTGATTTTTAAAAATCCAAAATTAAGTTTTAATAATTTCCTGGATTATTTAAATGGCAAAAAATGGGAAATTAGTAGTGCAATAGTGGCCCAAGAATATCGACTTTTGATCGGGGTCTGATCTCGAAAATCCGACATCACCATTGCGACCGTCTCGTCGAAACATGAAAAGTTGATAGTCGCATGTCTTCGATCCAACGGTCGGATCTTCCGCAAAACATCGAAGAAGAAATGGGCCCCACAACTTAAGTTGTGAATAGTAACCCCTGATTTAAATTCCCTCTCGACCGACGTCGGCTGTTTCGCCGTCTGGACCCTAGGCATAGCAGTATGAGTAGTCAATCCTAGCTATTTTCAACGTTCTGAGCACAATGGTACCGATAGAATTCACGTTTGGCGATCCGGGTGCATCGAAGTGCGTGTGTAGTACTGCAAATTACTGAACTTTATGGCCCGAGATTTTACTCGAGCGCCAAATCAAGCAAACAATTATGCCATTTGAAAGGTCTCGACGAGCCGGACGTCGTGGCGAAGTCCGTTTCGCAATTCGGCGAACAGTTTGTCTCAAAATGCGTGAAATACGCCGAAAAATCGGGTATTTTCACAAAAAGCATAGTATTTTATGTGTCAAATTTAGAGAGGTAAATAAGTTAAGGTTCTGGGTGCAAATGTTACCTACAGACTGGACCTTAGGGTTTAGGGATCGTTGTATAAGGGGTTCTTTGAAAATTTGCAACAAATGCAAAAATATCTTTGGCTTTTGGGCTTCCCCGTGGGAGGTTACACGAGGAAGGCTCTTAGGATTTTTGAACTCCCAAGAGTTAATCCACTTAAAGCCCGGAGTGCTGGGGAGGCTGAGGGATACAAACCCAAAGAGAGAATCCGAGAGAGAGAGTGAGGAGAAGAAGATTGGAACTAAGTTGAACAAGGTTGGGTCCTGGAGTTCCTGAGGTGATCCTTGTGATTGGACGACCATCCCGGAGCTTGCCTTGGCCGCGCGAAGGAGGGGGAGAGTGAACCGGCTTCTTCCTATCATCATCTACTCCGGCGAGGTAAGGCTCTCTAAACCACTGGTTGTTTGCTCCCGAGACCACTAGCAGTAGACTCCTTAGGTGTCTAGGATGCTCCCTGCACAGCCCCGAGCCCCCATGCAAGCTAGGTTGCCGGCGGGAGAAAGCCCTCGCCGGAACCCTAGTTTTGCTCCGCCGCGGCCGTTCTCCACAACCAGTGGACCAAAATGGAAACTAAAATGATGGAAAAATTCTGTTGGACCTAGGGATCATCTCCACTAAATTTGGTGGAGTTTGATCAAGTAGATCAATTGCAGATCGAAACCCGAATTTCGGGTTTTTGTGCACCATCGCCGAGCTGTGTGCTCCGGCGCCGGCTAGCCACCCCACCGCCGGCCACTTGCCTAGAAAGCTTCCTGGGAGTGAGATGACTTCAACCGTGCAATTGCATGGCATCTATGCAGCCTGGAACTCTGGGTGCCATGGATGACCCGAGTTTGGACCAAGGTGCGGCCGCCGACGTTCCGGCCATCTCTGGCAAGGTTGGGATGGTCAGGAAGCTTCCTGGGATCAAATGGATCCCAGTCATGATTTAGTTTGAAGCTTTTGAAGCCTTGGTGGGATTTCACCATTGGAGGTTTAGAAGCTCCAAACTGAGCTTGCTCCGCCGCCGTCGCTGTGATGATCCGGAATTCTACAGGGTTGTTACAGTGTGATCGGCAGCTTCTGGAGGCCTACGGGGCATGTCGGCGGTGTTCGTGCGCCAATTTGGACTCAAGTGATGAACTTCGGGCTTAAAATGGATCACGTGGGTGATCGGGGGGACCCCGTCGGATGTTTAGAGGTGTTTTCGCGCAAGTCGGATATCAAATTTGGACTCGGCATGAAATTCGGATTGAAAACGCCTTTCCGGGAGCCTCCGGCGATTTATCGGATGGGAATTTGGCAAAATGGACGTCAAATTCGGGTTCAGCACGCAAAAATGGTCAAAACGGACTACCCACTTCTATTTTTGGTGCTCGGGTACTGTTCACTGCCGGAACAGTAACTCCGGCGATCGCCGGCGGCAGGCGGCTGCGGCGGGCAGCGCCGGCGGGCGGCGGCGCTGCCTCGGGCAGGCGGCAACCGGCGGCGCGCGGCGCGGGCAGGGCGCGGGCAGCGCGCGGGCGCGCGGGCAGGCGGGCGGTCCACGCGGCCGGCGTGCACCAAGGCAGGGGACACGTGGCATTATCCTATAGGCTGGCTCACAGCTTCCGGTCCACGGAGTATTGCGTTGGGTATTGGTTTATGGTGCACCGGGCTTGGACACGTGGCTGGTTCCTATTCGTTCAGTCCACAGGATTTCATGCACCGGGTTCACTAGGCAGAGGCATGACACGTGGCAATCTCCCATTGGTTGGTCAACTCTGCCGGCAGAAGGGGCAGCAGGAGCGTCTGGGCGCGCGGGCAGGCGCGGTCGGGGGCCACGTGTCGCAGCTGGATTGGATGTGGTTGGTGTTTTGTGTTCTGTGGACACGTGGCAGCATTTTAGTGGACAGTTTTGGTGTTTCCTATTCGGCGGGACACAGAGGGAATTAATGGAAAAGATTTTTCTGGTTTTTCCTATTATCTCCATCCGTGGCTCATTCAAGGGCATTTTTCACCACCTTAGAGGCTTCATCTTCTCGAGGAGTGAGAAGATGAAATCTTCATCAAGAAGAGAGGAAGCATCCTGTGAAGTTTCGGATTTTTGGACGGCATGGATTACGAGATTTCCATTTCTCCGGCACGGCGCGACGTTTCTTCATCGGTGTATCCCTTTCGTCGGATTTCAAAGCGAGAGCTCTCCCGGCCTACCCCGATCACATTTTCCGGCGATTCTTGCGCCATTGGAACGGCGACTGACAGAACTTTAATAATGGTACTTCCTGTTTCCCCTCATTTCACGTTTTTTGAGGAGTTTTCCTGAGTTTACTGTGACACCATTTGCTGTGATGGAGTTTTGGACAGCGGTTCGATCTTTCAGCGATATCTCCGCAACCGGACATCGGATTGAGGTGATTCAAAAGGCATTTTGCATCTACACATCGCAAGGAACATCCTCAAATTTTCCTGGATTTTTCTGGAGTTTCCTAGAAGGTGAAAAAGGCATTATTTTCAGTATTTGGTGCTGAAATTTAAAGTACAGAGTTCTTTGGGATAGTCCCCTTGCCGAATTTATATCTCAGTGTAGGAAACTCGGATTTGAGCGTGCAGGTACTCGTTTCGGCCGGCTCGTCGCGAGGATCGCGACGGTATATTTTTGGGAATTTTCTGTGCACAACTCGCAGGTGAAAAAGGCTCAACTCTGGACTGATTACTGGAATAGCATGTTGTGAGGATAATTCTATGTTTAATTGCATGTTTTGGGGTAATTGTGAACAGTGATCGCGGCGGCTTATCTGTTTGGACTTGTGGCGTGAAAAAGAGATATTGGACAGCCTTGGGTTGCGCAATTCCAGGTGGGTGGTTGCTTTACTCCTCTTTTCTGATGTACCCACTAGGAATATTAGAGTGATCCCCTTTATTGAACATGTTGAATGGTCACCTAATGTACATGCATGCCTAACTGGATAATTGTGAGCCTATCATATGGAAAACATTATATTGGAAACTTGACATGTTGGAACTTATACATGCTTCATGGACATCGTTTTAGCATTTAACCTTGCATGAGGGAGGGGGATGTACTTTCATATTGTGATATTGTGAGGCGTCTTGTGGGAGGGTACCACTTGAGGATTTTTGGACAGACATAGGTGGATGATTCATGTGAGGGTGATTAGCAGGTTATGGACATGTGTGGTTGGATTATGGTTTAGCATGATGATTACACCCAGGTGGAGTTATTACTTGGTACACATGGTGAACCACTATTTGTCACTCCCCTTATATCTTCCATGAGGAGATAGGCTTGATTTCAGGGATATCTAGTAAGACCATTTCTGATCGCTACACTATATGTTGGGACTGACTTAGGACGTGTAGGTTTTTATAGGATCCACAAGGATCTAAATAGGTACTATCAAACAACTAGAGGGGGGGTGAATAGGTGTAATACTTAAAAACTCAATCTCAGTGCAAAATAAAAACCAATGCGAAAAATAAAAACAGCACACCAAGATATACGTGGAAACTCCAATCCAGGAGAAAAACCACGGGACCAACACGCAATAACAATCCAGTAAGAATAGAAGAATAACAAGGTGATTACCGACTCCACGGACTCAACCCCTCCTTCAGCTTCTTCGGACCTTGCGCTGACCGGTTGGATGTCCACGCAATAACAATCCACTAAGAAAAGAAGAATAACAAGGTGATTACCGTCTCCACGGATTTAACCCCTCCTTCAATTTCTTCGGACCTCGCGCTCCACCGTTTGCACGTCCACTGCACACGTTCGAATCCATGAACGCCACTCGAATCCACGAGCACACGTTTCGAATCCACGAAACGCCTTTAGCACACCGAATCCACGATGCCACGTCGAATCCACGACGCAAACTCAGTCGATAAGAATATTGACTTCGATGGTAATCCTTTGCTTAGATTCTCATTGAGGAACCGTAGAAGAAATCTCTAAGCAAAGATTAGATCAATTCGACGAAAGATATGTTCTTGAAAGAACCGTCGAATTGACCTAAAAGAGGCTAAAAAGAAGAACGATAAGAACCTAGCCTCTAGGGTTGCTCTCAAGTGTTTTATAAATTAATCGGTAGAGAACCCACGTTTTTGAGAAACCCTAAACGTCTATTTATAGTTTAGAAACCTTTGGAAAGAGATAAGAATAAAAAACATACCTTATCTGGAAATTTTCAGGACGGCGATCCGGATCGGATTTACTGCGATCCGGATCGTCGTAACGAGATTGACGATTCCAGAAAACCAAGGGTTCGGGATCCGGATTGCAAGGTCCGATCCGGATCGTTCATGCAATTCAGCAAAGTCCCATGTTCGGGATCCGGATCGGAATGGCCTAGGATCCGGATTGAAATTGCCAATTAACAAGTACCCTTCGAGATCCGGATTGCAAGGTCTGATCCGGATCCTGAACATGTCCCATGTCCAGTTTTTGATTTTTATGCAATTAAAAATTCTTCCAAGTGTTTCTACACTATAAGAAAGTATTCGGATCACCACAATTATTTAGTTAAACATACCTGATCCTCTTGAATACTTTCTTCTTGAGATTGATGTAACTGATCCACAATTCTTCAACTTCAATCTTCAAGACTCAAGACACTGAGTGTCAACTTGAGCTCTTGTTGAATCTTCTCTAAGTCTTTGATTACTGATTGACAATTTGATCCCTTTAAGACTCCGACTCAACTCACTGACTTGACTCACGAAATATGCCAACACCAAAATGCCGTAACAATCTCCCCCTTTGGCAATTTCGTGACAAAACCCAAAAATACATAAAAGCGCTCAAGTCACTCATCTTAAACCAAAAAGTCGAAATTCAATGTTATCACCAAAACATTGATTTTCTTTGCGTGAAAGATCCAATAAATACAAAATTACATTTGAACCAAACAGTCCTAGAACATACTCTATGACTTAGGACTTGGAGTCTTAAAGTGATGTAATTCCTGCAAAACAAAACTCCAAACAAAATCAAACGTTAGTCGTTAGAAATTAGAATCCTACATTTGATTCGTCCTTTTGGTTCTTTTGTTTTTCGGCTTTTTCAGTCCTTTCTTTATCTCCCCCTATCATGAGCATCTCTAACATGTTCTCCATGTTCTCCATGTTCTCCCTGTTATGAGCATCTCTGTTCTCCCCCTTTGTGATACGATCATTAATTTCTGTTCTCCCCCTTTTTGTCACAAATTGTCAAACAGTGAACATACTAGACAAAAGGAAATCACTAACAACATTAGTTCATAGAGAAAGAGAGATAAAAGCTCAGTTCTGGTATACAACAAAAATGCAGATTGCGTACCTGTACCAGAAAGCAAAAATCAGATAATTTCTTGAAACAAATCCAGATTTTGGAATCTTTTCAAATACCGATTTGTATTCCATCAAGAAATCAATTTAAGTGCTTTAAACAATGAATTCACACAGATGCCATTCAAACCAATTAATTTCACGAAATTAAAAAGATTTACTCCAAAATCATGAAAAACAAAGATAAAACATTATAAACAGTTTTTCATGTTATATTCATCAAACACAAGTCATCAAAAATAATCTTGAGATCCAAACTCTATCAAGATGTAATGGATTTACAAAGATGACTTACGGAGATTTCCAAATGACATCAATTCTGAATTCTACCCTTTCAAATTTGAGATAAGCACTAAAATACCTAAGGGTGGCTCTTTGAGCATCTTTCAACTATCCCACCTTATACCAACCAGGAGATTGTTCAAAATAAGAGCTTTAAATTTAAATCTCCGAATTCTTCAACTAAACAAAATTTCATAAATATTTTTCAAGCATCCATAACATGTGGTAGCTTCACACATAGACCGGACGACCGGGGTGGCAGCTCTTTCCAACATGTGGTGGTAGTTTTCACACTCCTTTCGGATGTAACTCTTTCCACATCTTTTACAATTCATTTATTTACCCTTGTAAGAATGCAATCTCTTACGTGAAAGAATTAAATCCCAAATTTTAGTCTATCAGTTGTCTCACATTTATCACAATGAAATCACACAACCGAGATAGATTAAGCATCTAAAGATCACACATGATTTCTAAAATTTGATGCTTATAATATCAAAAACTCCTATAATGAAGTATCTTCAAGATTATGATTATGGAGTAAAGTTGATAATTTAAATAAAATTAAATTGGAGTGATTGAAAGTGGAAAACCCTTTTTATTCAATGCACTTGTTCGTTAAAATCCTTTCGTTTTTTTTTTTTTTTTTTTTGAAAAAAAAAAACAAAACATAAAAACGAAGAGCATTGAAAACAAGTAATGCAGAGATTCAGAAAAATATGAAAGGAAAACCAATCAAAGCATTACATACACTCATAAGCTATTTAGGACTTAAGACAAGGAAAGGTATCACCTTTCCGAATCCAAAATTGTAGAATTCTGGGTTGTCTTGATTCATTGTGGTTGGGAGGTGATAGCTTTGACTGTTGATCCACCTTAGGTCTTTGCCTCGCAGTGATCCACTTGTATGATTGATGATGTGGCTCGGACCTTTGGTGGGTTGAGTGAACTCCTTTGACTTGATGTGTCTTTTGATTCCGTTGAGTTCGCTCCGTAGATGAAGTTGCCGAAGAATTTTTCTTTCTCTTTTTCGGGCAATCCTTCACCAAATGTCCTTCAAGTCCACAAAGGTGACACGTTCTTCCTTTCAATTTGAATGTGGAACTTGAAGCATGCACAGTTTGATCCTTTTTAAAACTCAAACCAACTTTGGTTGTTTGACCTAATCCGCACATACAATCTAGTTTCTTGGAAACGGTTGAAAGCCTTTGTATGTCGGATTTGAGTTCATGAACTTGCTTGGTCAATGCTTGGTTGGTGACATGAATCTCCTCAAACTGCTTTTCAAGAAAATCAATCTTGTTAATATGGGAATTAACGATCGTTTCCGATTGATTTAACTTTTCTTGGAGGATTTTATTATTATCCAATAAAAGCTCTCGATCCTCCTCGAGATCATGAAGTTTTATCTTTAAAGCTTGATTCTCGTCTTGAACTTCAAGTCGTTGCTTCCTCAACTTCTTGATATGCTTGGCCATCTTCTTTGATTCCGCAAGAAGTTGTTGGTATGCCTCAACGAGTTCTTCTTCGTCCGACTCCCCCTCACTTGATGACTCTCCGCCGGTTGTTGATGTTTCATACAAAATCAAAGGAGTAGAGTCAGCGACTAAAGATGATAAACACAAATTAGAAGAGGGAATTTGAGAGGCATGAAAAGCAACGGCGTTTTCCTCTTTACTTGAGGTCGATTCATTAGAAGTAGAATCGTCCCAAGTTTTCGCTTGCAAAGCCTTCTTTTTGTATGATTTCTTAGAAGGACAATCCGTTGAAAAATGGCCGTAGCCTTTGCATCGATAGCATTGGATTTCCCCTTCGAAATCATCTTTTTCTTTTTCTTTAGAAGGTTTTGCAACACCTTTGAGTTTAGAGGATTTAGAACCCGATGATCCTTTAGATTGTTTCGTGGATGAAGATCCATCGGTTCGATTCTTCCAAAATTTCCGACGAAATTTCTTTGTGATCCGCGCCAATTGTTCTTCAAAATCGGCAAAAGAGATTTCATCGTCGGAACTTGATTCGCTATCTTCTTCCTTTGTGGATTTGAATGCAATACCTGTAAGCTTAGAAGAAGACTTGGAAGAAACTTGATTAGTAGGAAAAGTCATCTCATAAGTTTGCAAAGCACCTACTAATTCCTCTACACTCATCTCATCCGGATGACTAACGGTTTCAATGGCGGTAACCTTTGCCCTAAACCGTTCCGGAAGAGTCCGAAGTATCTTTCTTACAATTTTCGACTCCGGGATCTTTTCTCCTAAATTAGCACATGTATTTATTACATCTTGAAGTCTAGTATAATAATCTGTAAACAATTCATGCTCTTCCATATGAATAGAGTCAAATTGACTTGTAAGCATCTGGAGCTTTTGAATTTTTACAAGATTAGTACCCTCATGTGTAATTTTGAGAATATCCCAAATTTCCTTCGCGGTTTCACACGCGGAAATTCTTGTGAACTCAGTCGAGGAAAGAGAGTTAAAAAGAGCGTTCATACCTTTCCCATTGTAAGAAGATCTTTCGAGTTCCTCTTTGGACCATCTAGAGCGAGGTTTTGGGGTAGTAGAATTTCCTACTTCCTCAACAGGATGCACCCAACCGTATTCCACGGATTGACATACCCGCTCATCAATTGCGATGAGAAAAGCCCTCATCCGCACTTTCCAATAAGCATAATTAGTCCCATCAAAAAGAGGAGGTCTATAAATATTACCACTTTCACCCATCATGATAGATAAACCTAAAACCCGCTCTGATACCAATTGTAGGTTTTTATAGGATCCACAAGGATCTAAATAGGTACTATCAAACAACTAGAGGGGGGGTGAATAGGTGTAATACTTAAAAACTCAATCTCAGTGCAAAATAAAAACAAATGCGGAAAATAAAAACAGCACACCAATATATACGTGGAAACTCCAATCCAGGAGAAAAACCACGGGACCAACATGCAATAACAATCCAGTAAGAATAGAAGAATAACAAGGTGATTACCGACTCCACGGACTCAACCCCTCCTTCAGCTTCTTCGGACCTTGCGCTGACCGGTTGGATGTCCACGCAATAACAATCCACTAAGAAAAGAAGAATAACAAGGTGATTACCGTCTCCACGGATTTAACCCCTCCTTCAATTTCTTCGGACCTCGCGCTCCACCGTTTGCACGTCCACTGCACACGTTCGAATCCACGAACGCCACTCGAATCCACGAGCACACGTTTCGAATCCACGAAACGCCTTTAGCACACCGAATCCACGATGCCACGTCGAATCCACGACGCAAACTCAGTCGATAAGAATATTGACTTCGATGGTGATCCTTTGCTTAGATTCTCATTGAGGAACCATAGAAGAAATCTCTAAGCAAAGATTAGATCAATTCGACGAAAGATATGTTCTTGAAAGAACCGTCGAATTGACCTAAAAGAGGCTAAAAAGAAGAACGATAAGAACCTAGCCTCTAGGGTTGCTCTCAAGTGTTTTATAAATTAATCGGTAGAGAACCCACGTTTTTGAGAAACCCTAAACGTCTATTTATAGTTTAGAAACCTTTGGAAAGAGATAAGAATAAAAAACATACCTTATATGGAAATTTTCAGGACGGCGATCCGGATCGGATTTACTGCGATCCGGATCGTCGTAACGAGATTGACGATTCCAGAAAACCAAGGGTTCGGGATCCGGATTGTAAGGTCCGATCCGGATCGTTCATGCAATTCAGCAAAGTCCCATGTTCGGGATCCGGATCGGAATGGCCTAGGATCCGGATTGAAATTGCCAATGAACAAGTACCCTTCGGGATCCGGATTGCAAGGTCTGATCCGGATCCTGAACATGTCCCATGTCCAGTTTTTGATTTTTATGCAATTAAAAATTCTTCCAAGTGTTTCTACACTATAAGAAAGTATTCGGATCACCACAATTATTTAGTCAAACATACCTGATCCTCTTGAATACTTTCTTCTTGAGATTGATGTAACTGATCCACAATTCTTCAACTTCAATCTTCAAGACTCAAGACACTGAGTGTCAACTTGAGCTCTTGTTGAATCTTCTCTAAGTCTTTGATTGCTGATTGACAATTTGATCCCTTTAAGACTCCTACTCAACTCACTGACTTGACTCACGAAATATGCCAACACCAAAATGCCGTAACAGGACGAACCCTATTGTCTCTTCTTCTCCTATTCCTTAGGCAGGCGGCTATTTGTTGCTCGGGTTTGAGCAGGGATCGGCATAGTGTAGTCGGGGCTTGGATTTTAGCTTTTGGGGTTTTGCGGCTATTGCGGATAGTAGGCGGTTGACCGGATGTCGGATCTGGGTCAGGATTGTCATTATGGGTGTGGTTGTTAACCCTTCTTCTTTTGATTACCCGCTAGGCATTTGAGTAGCTTCTTTGATTAAAAGGATAAATGCACTTTATGTGTGGCAATGGCAGGCTTATTGTGATTAAACAGATATTGTTAGAACTTGCTTGATTGGGGATTATGATTGTAGAACAGCAGCGTCATGTTAAAGGATAAGGCTAATCAATGATTTGTGGGCTTTGGGTATGTGGCATAGGCGGGCACAGGCTATCTCATATTTACTATTCTCATATTGTTCTCTACATGCTCTGACATTATGAAGGTTATCGACATCTGTTTATCTTTATATCATCTTGGGACATTTGCATGCTTGTATGGTCACCTAGATAGGCCACCTTTTTCTGCTACACTATCATGCTGGAATTGACATAGGAGAAACCTTTTTATTATTCTTTTCTCCTTTCATTTGAGGCTCAGGGTATTTGTAGCTCGTGCGCGAGCAGGGGGTTTGGGAATAGTGTAGTCAGGATCTTGGGTTTTGGGACAGGCAGGCTTGATGGCAGGGTATTGCAGCAACCGCGGACCTTGGGCGGTTGACCAGAGGTTGCTTATGCATCAGATTGGGTATCAGGTCTCTAGTGGATGGAGTTTCCCACTATTTGTTATATTGCATCAGGTTGAGATCGGGTCTCCCTTTAGTGGATGGGTTTTCCCACTTTGGTCATAGTCATGATCCAGTCCTGCTGACTTTGATACTTGTTACTGAGGCACTTGACTCGTGTGGGTCGCTCCCCTCGAGTGCCACTCCGGAGTGTGCGGTTTTCAGACCTCGAGTTTTCGAGACTCTCATCCTCTATCGGTGTTATGCGTAGGCTGGCATACCCGATTTGGCAGGCAGAGCAGGCAGTACCAGTGTTTACTAGTGGTCAGATTGGGTTTATTCAGGCAGGCATTTGTATTCTGATGCATACATTCAGCTATTCTTTTAGCTCAGTTTTTAGAGGCATTCTAGTGGTAGTTTTTCATCAGGAGTTATACTCATTGCATACCACCTTTATTCCTTTTGCCTCTGGTAGACCTAGTGGGCGTGTCAGAGTTGAGGTTTTACCCACTAGGGGAGGCTACTGGTTTACTAGTAGTCTCACCCCCATTCTTCTTTCCTCTTTTTCTTCTCCCTTGTTTTGCAGTGTCTTCTGCGGGTGCTACTGGGCTTACAGTGGTGGGTCGAGGAGAGAGGACGGCTGAGTAGATAGATCCCGAGGCAGGTTGAGCACGTTAGCCAGACTGTTGGTGTACCTATGTTTCCTCAGACGGTAGTACTTTCACTTTTGGGACTGGCTTTCGCCAGCAGGTTGTATTTATTTTGTGAGCTGGGAGAGACTGCTGTATCATTTATATACAGATGTATTGTATTTTATTTCCAGCTTCAGTCTGAGATGCACTAGTTTTAGTTCAGCTCTATTTTTATTGCTCTTTTATTATATCTCTTATATCTGAGCAGGTTACTGGCGCTTCATGTACACGGGAAATACCGTGTGCACGGCGGATCTGTGGACGGGCCCGGGTTCTGGTTTACACCCGGGGCGTGACAGATTAAGTTGGTATCAGAGCTTAGGGATAGGTCGGTTGGGACTTAAGAAACCCTAGGCTTTTAGCAGACCCTAGGATGATAGGACGCGAGAGCCGCGACACCTTGCGAAAGTCGGCGATTTATTTGTTTTACTCTTCCTGTGAGTGAAGAGGGATCGACATACTCTATTTCTGTGGGACAGTATGTTGGCTGCAGACAACATAAGGTTACAGAAATAGAAGGGTGTCTTTGACTTTCGCTAGATTGGGTCGAGTGTTTGGGGTGTGCTGATTTGCGGTTTGTCGTGGCGAGCGGTGTCTCCCCGACGTTGGGCCTTGACCCGGGCGCACCTTGGTGCGGCAGTTGGGTCTGAGCTAGTTGTTTCAGGCCGGATACCGGATTAGAGTCAGAGGACTCCGGACCCAGATGACAGGATTGTCAGAGGCTTATAAGCGGCAGAGTGAGCGGGCATCGGGTTTTTAGTGACACAGTTGTCGGAGCAGCGGGCAGCTCGACAGTGCTTCTTTCTGAGACCACCCGGTTGCAGTATCCTCAGGGGTGGGGATTTCTGTGGTACCGATAGAGTGAGTAGCCCCTCCGTGCCAATGTTTAGTGCCGAGGCGCCGAGGCAGGGTGGATAATTGACAGCGGATGAGCTATGGGACACCATTGATCAGTTGAGCCAGTTTCGGCAGTTAAACCACCCCGATTCATAGGATTAAGTTTGGAGCCTCTTGGGGTAGAATCGTGGTTGGTGGTGATGGAAAGACTGCTTGAGAGCCTCCTGGTGTCAAAAAGGGTTTATGCAGTTATCGAACTGCGCGCTCTATGACTTGGGGGACATTGCGCATAGGATATGCTCGACTGTGAGTGGATTGCATCAGGATACCTTTCAGGTTATTTGATTCCCCTTTTGGATTTTGGATGCCTCGATGGAGTAGGCATTGTGTATGGGGCGTAGCGTTGCAGCTCCTTTGTATAGGGGCTGCCGCCAGAGGCGAGTCTTGGATAGAGGCGCTTGGCGCTAGGTGTTGGAGGACAGATCGGCCGGTAGAGACATTTTCGTTTTCCCTTCCAGGACGGTGGATATCCTTGTGGATGGATTATGTAAAGCTTACCCAAGGGGGATGTTACCCTGTGTGATTGATAACTGGCATGTTTCGGGTGCAATATATGTGATTGAGGGGTGAGCTTAGTAAGGATAATTGTATAAGGAATTGCACGAATTGATTGTGCTTGGTCGTATGACGATGATATCCAGGTGGATTTCTGAGACGTCAGAGGTTGGGTGTACCCCGATGACAGCATCAGCCCTTTTATCAGAGTGGCGCAGCGGTAGCGTGGATTGGCTGCCTGCGAGAGACCACATTCGTCACCTCAGGGTGAGCATGGACAGAGGTCGTGCTCCCTTTGTGATTGGTCTAGATATTTTGGCAGGCTGAGCGACGACCACTTGCATCGAGTGGATGAATCTGTGCCGCCCGGTTGGAGGGCGCCCCAGTAATGGATTGAGTTGCCGCAGGTGTGAATTCATCACAGCAGTCAGAGTAAGAGCATGTTGCATTCCTGCATGGACCAGAGGCAGAGTTGTTGCCCCGCGCACTAGAGGTACAGGTTACTGTTGGTATTGTGCAGGTGGGGAAGGCTTGTGGATCATATCCAGCGCAGTAGAGGCCGTAAGTTATGCCGGCAAACTTATTGGTATTTGTGGCCATTCGGTGTTTAGACCCAGCGCTTGGGACTGGTTGGCGTAGTGCCACAGGATGTTTGACTGCTGAGAGAAAGGACCTTGTTTTCTGCGAGGCAGACAATAGAAGGCTTGTTTGTTGCGACTGTTTGGGTACTCAGGTTACAGCGATAGTGTGAGAGGTGCCTACGGCGGCACCGGGAAGTAAGGATATTCTTGTTGCCGTGAGATCCCGGGTGTGATTCCACCTGAGCTGATGATGATGCCGCCGGTTAGGGAAATTGTGATTTCGATTGACGTGGTTCTGGGAACCACGACTACCTCGATAGCACCTCGTTATATATCATTTGTAGTGCTGTGAGAGTTGTGGGCATAGGTGCGTGGACCTGATGGATAGAGGGTTTGTTTGACCTAGTGCCGCGTCGTTGATACACGACTGTGAGAGTTCTTTGTGATTGGAGCCCAGGCAGGTCCGGGTATTATTTAGGACCTTTTTGGATGGAGTTATACTCCGGCAGATGTTCGATTATGATGCCTGCACCAATTTGGAATTACAGCTGAGTATCTCGCCAAGATGGCGTTCAGGAAACGCTAGGGGCATTATGAGTACAGTGAGGCCAATGGAATGACTAATGCCTTGTTGCCTTTAAGATTGAGGAATTTTTTGTTCCAGTTGGGCTTGAACGGATTGATAGTGGCATTTTTCAGGGATATCTTGGCTTTTACCCCCTCCCTGAGTGATCTAGAGTTTGAGGAGCAATTGTAGATGCTGTGGCAAGGTCTGTGAGGATAAAGTTTTATGCCAAATGGTTTTGGTACAAGTTTTAGCTTTGAGAGCACATCTTCCTGGATTACGTATTTAGCCGTAGGGGCGGCGGTGGAAGTCCAGTCAAATTAAATGCTATTTGAGATGGGCCGAGATCGACAGTTACTTTTGAGGTGAGGAGCTTTTGGACCGGATGGTGCCAGCAGAGTTTGACGAGCGGATAGTAAGATGGGTACCAGCGCCGATTTTAGTATGGTCAGCGGAGGAAGATGGACTTGCGAGTGATAGTGATACCTCCCATAGTGGCTATGGAGCTACCATTGGATTTTGATGAGCATCCAGGATCACCCCAACCGGGCCACTGTGGTGGTGGATACCTAAAGCAGAAGAGCAAAATTGGGAGTTGAGTTTGACGGTTCCATAGCTGGCGCTGTGTGGGACCATGGTGGTGTACAGGGCTTGAGATTTTGTCCCAAGGGATCCCTTTTGAGGATAGGCTGTGGCTGAGCAATCTACTCGTGTGGTCTGGTTTTGACAGATTAAGTTGGTATCAGACAGTGACCGAGTGAGAACCCCTGCTTGTTAGGGCCCCTTTCCTATGCGGGTGCTTGTGTAGAGGTGTTTCGGGTCGCCCTGGTCGAGTTGGCTCTAGAGGGTGATTTTAGTGCGTGTTGCACTGGCTGTTCGTTCTTTTCCCCCAGGCTTTTGATGGAGTCCCTGAGGTTTTCCTGCGTCTCAGCTCAGGAGTGTTATGTTTTGGACTCCTCGCCCGTGATTGACTCACTTCTTTGGAGCCCTGCGAGAGTTTGGAGTACGAGGGACGCTCGTTGCGAATTCCGGCTCGTGAGATGAGGGAATTGCGCAATCGGGCTATGCCGCACTGGTTGTTGCTGTTGTTGGTGCTGAGGAGTAATCATGGGGAGTGATAGGCGACTGGAGAGCGGGAGACGGCGGTGTTGAGTACTTACCCCTGGTTTCTGAGACTCCTTGAGAGTTGCTTTAGTTTCGAGGACGAAACTTTCTTTTAGTGGGGGAGGATGTGATGATCCGGAATTCTACAGGGCTGTTACAGTGTGATCGGCAGCTTCTGGAGGCCTACGGGGCATGTCGGCGGTGTTCGTGCGCCAATTTGGACTCAAGTGATGAACTTCGGGCTTAAAATGGATCACGTGGGTGATCGGGGGGACCTCGTCGGATGTTTAGAGGTGTTTTCGCGCAAGTCGGATATCAAATTTGGACTCGGCACGAAATTCGGATTGAAAATGCCTTTCCGGGAGCCTCCGGCGATTTATCGGATGGGAATTTGGCGAAATGGACGTCAAATTCGGGTTCAGCGTGCTAAAACGGTCAAAACGGACTACCCACTTGTATTTTTGGTGCTCGGGTACTGTTCACTGCCGGAACAGTAACTCCGGCGATCGCCAGCGGCAGGCGGCGGCGGCGGGCAGCGCCGGCGGGCGGCGGCGCGGCCTCGGGCAGGCGACAAGCGGCGGCGCGCGGCGCGGGCAGGGCACGGGCAGCGCGCGGGCAGGCGGGCGGTCCACGCGGCCGGCGTGCACTAAGGCAGGGGACACGTGGCATTATCCTATAGGCTGGCTCACAGCTTCCGGTCCACGGAGTATTGCGTTGGGTATTGGTTTATGGTGCACCGGGCTTGGACACATGGCTGGTTCCTATTCGTTCGGTCCACAGGATTTCGTGCACCGGGTTCACTAGGCAGAGGCATGACACGTGGCAATCTCCCATTGGTTGGTAAACTCTGCGGGCAGAAGGGGCAGCAGGAGCGTCTGGGGCGCGCGGGCAGGCGCGGTCGGGGGCCACGTGTCGCAGCTGGATTGGATGTAGTTGGTGTTTTGTGTTCTGTGGACACGTGGCAGCATTTTAGTGGACAGTTTTGGTGTTTCCTATTCGGCGGGACACAGAGGGAATTAATGGAAAAGATTTTTCTGGTTTTTCCTATTATCTCCATCCGAGGCTCATTCAAGGGCATTTTTCACCACCTTAGAGGCTTCATCTTCTCGAGGAGTGAGAAGATGAAATCTTCATCAAGAAGAGAGGAAGCATCCTATGAAGTTTCGGATTTTTGGACGGCACAGATTACGAGATTTCCATTTCTCCGGCACGGCACGACGTTCCTTCATCGGTGTATTTCTTTCGTCGCATTTCAATGCGAGAGCTCTCCCGGCCTACCCCGATCACATTTTCCGGCGATTCTTGCGCCATTGGAACGGCGACTGACAGAGCTTTAATATTGGTATTTCCTGTTTCCCCTCGTTTCACGTTTTTCGAGGAGTTTTCCTGAGTTTACTGTGACACCATTTGCTGTGATGGAGTTTTGGACAGCGGTTCGATCTTTCAGCGATATCTCCGCAACCGGACATCGGATTGAGGTGATTCAAAAGGCATTTTGCATCTACACATCGCAAGGAACATCCTCAAATTTTCCTGGATTTTTCTGAATTTTCCCGAAGGTGAAAAAGGCATTATTTTCAGTATTTGGTGCTGAAATTTACAGTACAGAGTTCTTTGGGATAGTCCCCTTGCCGAATTTATATCTCAGTGTAGGAAACTCGGATTTGAGCGTGCAGGTACTCGTTTCGACCGGCTCGTCGCGAGGATCGCGACGGTATATTTTTGGGAATTTTCTGTGCACAGCTCGCAGGTGAAAAAGGCTCAACTCTAGACTGATTACTGGAATAGCATGTTTTGAGGATAATTGTATGTTTAATTGCATGTTTTGGGGTAATTGTGAACAGTGATCGCGGCGGCTTATCTGTTTGGACTTGTGGCGTGAAAAAGAGATATTGGACAGCCTTGGGTTGTGCAATTCCAGGTGGGTGGTTGCTTTACTCCTCTTTTCTGATGTACCCACTAGGAATATTAGAGTGATCCCCTTTATTGAACATGTTGAATGGTCACCTAATGGACATGCATGCTTAACTGGATAATTGTGAGCCTATCATATGGAAAACATTATATTGGAAACTTGACATGGTTGGAACTTATACATGCTTCCTGGACATCGTTTTAGCATTTAACCTTGCATGAGGGAGGGGGATGTACTTTCATATTGTGATATTGTGAGGCGTCTTGTGGGAGGGTACCATTTGAGGATTTTTAGACAGCATAGGTGGATGATTCATGTGAGGGTGATTAGCAGGTTATGGAATGTGTGGTTGGATTATGGTTTAGCATGTGATTACACCCAGGTGGAGTTATTACTTGGTACACATGGTGAACCACTATTGTCACTCCCCTTCTTTCTTCCATGAGGAGATAGGCTTGATTTCAGGGATATCTAGTTAGACCATTTCTGATCGCTACACTATATGTTGGGACTGACTTAGGAGGAACCCTATTGTCTCTTCTTCCCCTATTCCTTAGGCAGGCGGGCTATTTGTTGCTCGGTTTGAGCAGGGATCGGCATAGTGTAGTCGGGGCTGGATTTTAGCTTTTGCGGTTTTGCGGCTATTGCGGATAGTAGACGGTTGACCGGATGTCGGATCTGGGCAGGATTGTCATTATGGGTGTGGTTGTTAACCCTTCTTCTTTTGATTACCCGCTAGGCATTGAGTAGCTTCTTTGATTAAAAGGATAAATGCACTTTATGTGTTGCAATGGCAGGCTTAGTGTGATAAACAGATATTGTTAGAACTTGCTTGATTGGGGATTATGATTGTAGAACAGCAGCGTCATGTTAAAGGATAAGGTAATCAATGATTTGTGGGCTTTGGGTATGTGGCATAGGCAGGCACAGGCTATCTCATATTTACTATTCTCATACTGTTCTCTACATGCTCTGACATTATGAAGGTTATCGACATCTGTTTATCTTTAAATCATCTTGGGACATTTGCATGCTTGTATGGTCACCTAGATAGGCCACCTTTTTCTGCTACACTATCATGCTAGAATTGACATAGGAGAAACCTTTTATTATTCTTTTTTTCCTCTCATTTGAGGCTCAGGGTATTTGTAGCTCGTGCGCGAGCAGGGGGTTTGGGGATAGTGTAGTCAGGATCTTGGGTTTGGGACAGGCAGGCTTGATGACAGGGTATTGCGGCAACCGCGGACCTTGGGAGGGTTGACCGGAGGTTGCTTATGCATCAGATTGGGTATCAGGTCTCTAGTGGATGGAGTTTCCCACTATTTGTTATATTGCATCAGGTTGAGATCGGGTCTCCCTTTAGTGGATGGGTTTTCCCCACTTTGGTCATAGTCATGATCCAGTCCTGCTGACTTTGATACTTGTTACTGAGGCACTTGACTCGTGTGGGTCGCTCCCCTCGAGTGCCACTCCGGAGTGTGCGGTTTTCAGACCTCGAGTCTGTCGAGACTCTCCTCCCCTATCGGTGTTATGCGTAGCCTTGCATACCCGATTTTGGCAGGCAGAGCAGGCAAGTACCAGTGTTTATGGTGGTCAGATTGGGTTTATTCAGGCAGGCTTTGTATTCTGATGGCATCCATTCAGCTATTCTTTTTAGCTCAGCTTTTTCGAGGCATTTTTCTAGTGGTAGGTTTTTCATCAGGAGTTATTACTCATGGCATACCACCTTATTCCTTTGCCTCTGGTGACCTAGTGGTGCGTGTCAGGTTGAGGTTTTACCACTAGGG
>CM055069.1:9807631-9868857 GCA_029204045.2 Tillandsia leiboldiana
CGTGGCATTATCCTATAGGCTGCTCACAGCTTCCGTCCACGGAGTATTTGCTTGGGTATTGGTTTATGGTGCACCGGCTTGGACACATGGCTGGTTCCTATTCGTTCGGATCCACAGGATTTCGTGCACCGGTTCACTAGGCAGAGGCATGACACGTGGCAATCTCCCATTGGTTGGTAAACTCTGCGGGCAGAAGGGGCAGCAGGAGCGTCTGGGGCGCGCGGGCAGGCGCGGTCGGGGGCCACGTGTCGCAGCTGGATTGGATGTAGTTGGTGTTTTGTGTTCTGTGGACACGTGGCAGCATTTTAGTGGACAGTTTTGGTGTTTCCTATTCGGCGGGACACAGAGGGAATTAATGGAAAGATTTTTCTGGTTTTTCCTATTATCTCCATCCGAGGCTCATTCAAGGGCATTTTTCACCACCTTAGAGGCTTCATCTTCTCGAGGAGTGAGAAGATGAAATCTTCATCAAGAAGAGAGGAAGCATCCTATGAAGTTTCGGATTTTTGGACGGCACAGATTACGAGATTTCCATTTCTCCGGCACGGCACGACGTTCCTTCATCGGTGTATTTCTTTCGTCGCATTTCAATGCGAGAGCTCTCCCGGCCTACCCCGATCACATTTTCCGGCGATTCTTGCGCCATTGGAACGGCGACTGACAGAGCTTTAATATTGGTATTTCCTGTTTCCCCTCGTTTCACGTTTTTCGAGGAGTTTTCCTGAGTTTACTGTGACACCATTTGCTGTGATGGAGTTTTGGACAGCGGTTCGATCTTTCAGCGATATCTCCGCAACCGGACATCGGATTGAGGTGATTCAAAAGGCATTTTGCATCTACACATCGCAAGGAACATCCTCAAATTTTCCTGGATTTTTCTGAATTTTCCCCGAAGGTGAAAAAGGCATTATTTTCAGTATTTGGTGCTGAAATTTACAGTACAGAGTTCTTTGGGATAGTCCCCTTGCCGAATTTATATCTCAGTGTAGGAAACTCGGATTTGAGCGTGCAGGTACTCGTTTCGACCGGCTCGTCGCGAGGATCGCGACGGTATATTTTTGGGAATTTTCTGTGCACAGCTCGCAGGTGAAAAAGGCTCAACTCTAGACTGATTACTGGAATAGCATGTTTTGAGGATAATTGTATGTTTAATTGCATGTTTTGGGGTAATTGTGAACAGTGATCGCGGCGGCTTATCTGTTTGGACTTGTGGCGTGAAAAAGAGATATTGGACAGCCTTGGGTTGTGCAATTCCAGGTGGGTGGTTGCTTTACTCCTCTTTTCTGATGTACCCACTAGGAATATTAGAGTGATCCCCTTTATTGAACATGTTGAATGGTCACCTAATGGACATGCATGCTTAACTGGATAATTGTGAGCCTATCATATGGAAAACATTATATTGGAAACTTGACATGTTGGAACTTATACATGCTTCATGGACATCGTTTTAGCATTTAACCTTGCATGAGGGAGGGGGATGTACTTTCATATTGTGATATTGTGAGGCGTCTTGTGGGAGGGTACCATTTGAGGATTTTTAGACAGGCATAGGTGGATGATTCATGTGAGGGTGATTAGCAGGTTATGGACATGTGTGGTTGGATTATGGTTTAGCATGATGATTACACCCAGGTGGAGTTATTACTTGGTACACATGGTGAACCACTATTTGTCACTCCCCTTCTTTCTTCCATGAGGAGATAGGCTTGATTTCAGGGATATCTAGTTAGACCATTTCTGATCGCTACACTATATGTTGGGACTGACTTAGGAGGAACCCTATTGTCTCTTCTTCCCCTATTCCTTAGGCAGGCGGCTATTTGTTGCTCGGGTTTGAGCAGGGATCGGCATAGTGTAGTCGGGGCTTGGATTTTAGCTTTTGCGGTTTTGCGGCTATTGCGGATAGTAGACGGTTGACCGGATGTCGGATCTGGGTCAGGATTGTCATTATGGGTGTGGTTGTTAACCCTTCTTCTTTTGATTACCCGCTAGGCATTTGAGTAGCTTCTTTGATTAAAAGGATAAATGCACTTTATGTGTTGCAATGGCAGGCTTATTGTGATTAAACAGATATTGTTAGAACTTGCTTGATTGGGGATTATGATTGTAGAACAGCAGCGTCATGTTAAAGGATAAGGCTAATCAATGATTTGTGGGCTTTGGGTATGTGGCATAGGCAGGCACAGGCTATCTCATATTTACTATTCTCATACTGTTCTCTACATGCTCTGACATTATGAAGGTTATCGACATCTGTTTATCTTTAAATCATCTTGGGACATTTGCATGCTTGTATGGTCACCTAGATAGGCCACCTTTTTCTGCTACACTATCATGCTAGAATTGACATAGGAGAAACCTTTTTATTATTCTTTTTTCCTCTCATTTGAGGCTCAGGGTATTTGTAGCTCGTGCGCGAGCAGGGGGTTTGGGGATAGTGTAGTCAGGATCTTGGGTTTTGGGACAGGCAGGCTTGATGACAGGGTATTGCGGCAACCGCGGACCTTGGGAGGTTGACCGGAGGTTGCTTATGCATCAGATTGGGTATCAGGTCTCTAGTGGATGGAGTTTCCCACTATTTGTTATATTGCATCAGGTTGAGATCGGGTCTCCCTTTAGTGGATGGGTTTTCCCACTTTGGTCATAGTCATGATCCAGTCCTGCTGACTTTGATACTTGTTACTGAGGCACTTGACTCGTGTGGGTCGCTCCCCTCGAGTGCCACTCCGGAGTGTGCGGTTTTCAGACCTCGAGTCTTCGAGACTCTCATCCCCTATCGGTGTTATGCGTAGCCTGGCATACCCGATTTGGCAGGCAGAGCAGGCAGTACCAGTGTTTACTGGTGGTCAGATTGGGTTTATTCAGGCAGGCATTTGTATTCTGATGCATACATTCAGCTATTCTTTTAGCTCAGTTTTTAGAGGCATTCTAGTGGTAGTTTTTCATCAGGAGTTATACTCATTGCATACCACCTTTATTCCTTTTGCCTCTGGTAGACCTAGTGGGCGTGTCAGAGTTGAGGTTTTACCCACTAGGGGAGGCTACTGGTTTACTAGTAGTCTCACCCCCATTCTTCTTTCCTCTTTTTCTTCTCCCTTGTTTTGCAGTGTCTTCTGCGGGTGCTACTGGGCTTACAGTGGCGGGTCGAGGAGAGAGGACGGCTGAGTAGATAGATCCCGAGGCAGGTTGAGCACGTTAGCCGGACTGTTGGTGTACCCATGTTTCCTCAGACGGTAGTACTTTCACTTTTGGGACTGGCTTTCGCCAGCAGGTTGTATTTATTTTGTGAGCTGGGAGAGACTGCTGTATCATTTATATACAGATGTATTGTATTTTATTTCCAGCTTCAGTCTGAGATGCATTAGTTTTAGTTCAGCTCTGTTTTTATTGCTCTTTTATTATATCTCTTATATCTGAGCAGGTTACTGGCGCTTCGTGTACACGGGAAATACCGTGTGCACGGCGGATCTGTGGACGGGCCCGGGTTCTGGTTTACACCCGGGGCGTGACAGATTAAGCCGTGCCCTGTCGGCGGGTACGGGTTCAGGTATGTTGGTTTTGGGTTTTGGGGATTATTGCAGCAAGTGGTTGGGTCCCAGAAGCTCAGGTTGAATGGTCCCCAATTTCGAAGCAAGAGCTTCATCTTCAACCTTGGGATTCCGGCCAACCGTTGCTGTGGGGTTGGCCCAGGCTTGCAGAAGATGTAGTTTAAAGTCTTAGAAGTGTTTCCTTCCAAGTTGGAAGAGATTTGGTGCAAGGGTTGCAGAGAACAAGCTCGGGCATGGTTAAGTTGTGTAGTGTGTTAATAGTGCACATATGATGTTTGATGAAATGCCTAAGAGAGTTTTTAAATGGATTTTGGCTTCGACTATAAAATAAAAGTTGCTTCATTTCATTCCCTGAGCTTGATGCTCACTTCAGATCAAACAGGATCTGTGTGGATAATAAGATGGAGCATTATGATCCTTTAAGTGAGCAAGGCCTTGAATCTGGTTGAGCCAGCGGCAAAAAGTTAAAGCCCGAGTCTCCCGGAAATTCAAAAGGAAATTCCCGGGAGGGGCATTTTGGTAATTTTATTACCATAAGGTTGTAACTAGTCAAGTGGTATCGTCGAGTGTGGTTGTTGGAACATTTCAACGTTTTAAATTAAAGTCAGACTTCGCTATTCGGGTCTAAGTAAGTTGTTGGTCGGGTTTGCGTTTACACCCGTTTTGCGTGCGGACTCCGTTTTGCGCGCGGGTTTCAGCACCGTGCTTCGTTTTGCGTGCGGACTCCGGCGGCGTGCACCATTTTGAGTGCGGACTCCGTTTTGCGCACGAGTTTCGGCACCGTGCTCCGTTTTGCTTACGGACTCCGGCGGCCTGCACCGTTTTGCGTGCGGACTCCGGTGGAGGCAAGGAATCGCGTGGAGGCCAATTGCAAGTGTCTACGAGCAATTGGTGGCTTACCGAGGTGGGTTGGTTTTTATCTCCAAGTCTGCGAACTTCTCTCTAATTCTATTATGATAGGATTTTGCATGCTAGTTTAAGTGTTTCATGGGAACTCTGACTAGCACCCCCGTCATATGTTGCATGTATAACCAGACCAATAGAGAACCTTAATCTGGGCTAGGTTCTTTTATGCTTTAGACATCCCACACATTGCTTTCCTTTCTGGATATAGAGTTCCTCGCCCGGGTATTGGGCCGAGTGGTCAGGACATTGTGGGACGTATGTTGCACTCGGGCCTAGGGGCCGAGTGGAGTCTGGTAGTTAGAGCCAATCGTTTGGTTCTGGCGGGAGCCGTTTGGGTAGACGGTGGTCCCGAGACGTTGTGTTCTGGAGTTGGTTCTAAGGGCTGATTTCTTTCTGGGGTCGAAAGCAAGTCGAAAGCAACGGGAGGCTACGCCTATAGCCTGTTCTTGTTTGATTGGGGTCGTAGGTATTAGTCTCCCGGGGTTTTCGGACTCTTCGTGTGTAGTATGTCGTTTTTTAGATTGAGCCTACCGACTCTTCTGATGAGCTTTTTGGGTGAGAAAAGCTGTGAGCATGTGTATTTTCAGTTTACACCGGAGCTCAGGAGGTTCCGGGCTGCGGCGGAAAGCCCGAGGTCGAAAAGTGAGTTACCGGGGGCACTTTTTGATTTTTTTTAATGTTATTTTAATTTTCTTTAAAAGGGGGTTTTTTTTTCTGAGACTTGCTTCTTTTGGTGTGGCAGCGTGGGAGCTTGGCAGAGGAGTTGGAGAAAGGTTTTAATTAGTGGGTAGGTAGCTTAATTAATTAATTTAGTGGTGGCTTGGTGGGTGGAATTAATTAAGTACCCTATGTATTTAGGGCCTGTGCTTATTTAAAGCCCTCTGCCACTCACCTTCTCCTCTCCACGAAGCAAGCAGCAGGCTAGAGTTTTCTTTGGCTTGGTGAAGCAGAGGGAAGAAGAGAGTAAAGGGAGGAGCCTGAGGTTTGAAGTGGACTTCGGAGTGTGGACCACCTGCTGGTTGCCGAGGGGTGCCGAGCGAGGAGCGCCCGAGGCAACGTCGAGGTCGGTGTTTATTTTATTCTTTTTTTTTATTCCCTTCTTTTCTTTCTTTTCCTGCTGGTTGGGGCCCTCGTACTTGTTGTCCGAGGCTGGCGGAGCTGAGCGTGCCGCGCGCGCAAAATCTTGGCTGCGCGCGCAGCAGGCGCCCTGCTGCCGTTGATGTGCAGCAGGGCGCCGGGCCGCTGGCAACGCCCGCGCTGGCTTGAGCGCAGCGCCGCGGCACCTGAGGGGCGCCGCGCGGGCGGCCCCTGTGCCGCGGGCCCCGCGCGGCAGGGCAGGGCGCCGCGCGGACGGCCCCTGTGCCGCGGGCCCCGCGCGGCATGGCAGGGCGCCGCGCGGGCGGCCCCTGTGCCGCGGGCCCCGCGCGGCATGGCAGGGCGCCGCGCGGGCGGCCCCTGTGCTGCGGGCCCCGCGCGGCATGGCAGGGTGCCGCGCGGGCGGCCCCTGTGCCGCGGGCCCCGCGCGGCATGGCAGGGCGCCGCGCGGGCGGCCCCTGTGTCGCGGGCCCCGCGCGGCATGGCAGGGCGCCGCGCGCTGCAGGCCGCGCGCTAGGCACGCGGCACTGCAGGGCGCCGCGCGGGCGGCCTTGTGCCGCCGGGCTGAGTTCTTTGCGCCGTACGGCCGCACCTCACGCCCTTGCTGCGCGCGATGCGGCTCGGAGACGCCCCGCGGCGGGTGCGCGATGGGTTTTCCGCGCAACGCGCGACATTCTTCGTGGGCGGTTAGGTTTATACCGCCGTTTTGAGCGCGGTTTTGGGCCGCGGGTTTTTCTGACCCCTGTTTTCACCGTTTCCGCAGTGGTGACTTAGCGCTAGCTTTCTACGTGACCGGTGGTGCACGTTTTGCCGCGAGGAGCTGCAGGATCGCTTCGGGACCTTCATCTAGCGCGCGATTTTACGGGTTGAGCACAGGTGGGTTGTTTTATTTAAAAATCACGTATTGCTCTACATTGCTTCGAAATGCAAAGGTATCGTGTTCCTTTTCATTATTACTCTTATATGGTAACTGCCAGAATATTGTTCTAAATCGTGGGAAACCCCTCGTGAGTATTGATCTCGTGCCGGGGGCCGAGAAAGGGGGGATTCCTGGATTTTCTAGCTATACTCCAGAGTCTCAGGATGTTAGTAGCATTACCAGATTTAGTCGAGGGTTGGTTTTCCGACTTGATTGTGAGTAGAGCCATTCGAGTTTTCCGATCTACTTGATCGAGGATTATAGCCTGCAGATGCCGCTTGCTGAGATAGATGTGACATGATTCTTACCCGGTGGGGTCGCGCCCCTCGGGTCACGCTCCGGACGCGTTGAGATGTTGATACCCCTGGCCGTGCTACCAGGTGGGTACTCGCCCCTGGCCGAGCTACCAAGCGGCTACTTGAGAGAGATTGAGACAGTCGGACAGGACGCCCCACGTAAATCCCGTCCTCAAGTGGATGTGTGGTGGTGGGCAGGTGCGCTCCTAGTCGACAGGCGCAGGCTCGGCTGGCCCCTCTGGGGCAGTCGT
This sequence comes from Tillandsia leiboldiana, assembly GCA_029204045.2. Taxonomy (NCBI): domain Eukaryota; kingdom Viridiplantae; phylum Streptophyta; class Magnoliopsida; order Poales; family Bromeliaceae; genus Tillandsia; species Tillandsia leiboldiana. The sequence goes on from CM055069.1 coordinate 9,814,650, forward strand.
AGAGATTTGGTGACATGAGCGTGTGGTTGTGGCATATGTTCTTAGATGTTTTTCCTTCGAGCATAGTATTGAGGCATATAGTGGTAGATTCATTTCCAGCTTGCATATCTACCTATCTATCTATCTATCTATCTATCTATTTGTTTTTGCCTCCAGCGGACTTGGTGGGCCCACCGTGAGTTCTGGCAGCGGTACCCACTGAGATCTGCTTTTGCAGTTGATCTCACACCCACTGCGTGTGACAGGTGTTCCTGAGGCGTCTTTTCCAGGCTCGGCTCGTGCGGAGTCCTCTGACCGAGGTAAGGGCGTCGCCGACTAGTTCCTACCCGAGTCGGTCGAGTCAGAGATAGAGTGACTGTACCCTTTTGGTTTCCTCTTTTGTACTAGACAGTGGTACTGTACTTATGTTTTGAGAGATAGTGGACTCTTGTATTCGGACTCTTTTACTTAGTGATTTCAGTTATTCTGTTTTCTTCCTTCTGCTTAGCTCCTTTTCCACTCTGATACTTGTGTAGCGATAGATCTCTTTGCAGGTTGGATGCTTCGTCTGTACGGCAGTTTCCGTACAGACGGCGGATCTGTTGGTGAGCCCGAGGCGTGGTTCGACCCCCGGGGCGTGACAGATTTAGGTGGTATCAGAGCCTAGGTGTATAGGTCGTTGGGGACTTAGAGACCCTAGGCTTTTGGTTGGACGGTAGGATGACTGTCGTGAGAGACGAGATTGTAGCGAGAGTCCTGATTGAGTTGCAACTCCCCCAGGGGATTGGGGCGAGTGACTTTACGTGTTTACTCGCTAAAAGTGGTTATGTTGGCTGCAGACAGCATAATGCTTTAGAGCGGGTAACATGTTTAGACTTTCGCTTGATTGGGTCGTGAGAGTTCTTTCTCTGACACTGGTTTTTCCTTATTGCAGTTGCCTAAGATGCCTCCGAGACGTCGCGTGACGACGAGGGCGCTTTCTGCGGCTGATGATGAGCCCGAGCAATAGGAGGCCGCACAGGGCGAGGTCCAGGAGCTACGGGCCCAGGTGGCCCAGATGTCTGAGGCGTTGCGACGCCTGGAAGAGGCGGCCAAGCGTCAAGAGGAAAGTATGGAGCGTATGATGAGGTTACTTGAGCAGAGGACGTCACCTGCTGCGCCTCCAATGGCGACTTCGTCGACCTCGTCTCCGATCGCCCTGTTGACTGAGGCAGAGCAAAAGGAGCTCACAGATCGACTATCCTACATCACCAAGTTTCACCCTCCGCTATTTGCAAGGCAGAGCTCAGAGCCTTGGGAGGCGAAAAACTGGATTTCAGCGATGGAGAAGTTATTTGAAAACCTGTTTATCAAGGAGAAGCATCAAGTGCACCTAGCCACACACTTCTTGGAGAAGGACACCGAGACCTGGTAGCGTCGTGTTCGGCCTGTGGGACCGCCGGGTGTACCTTTGCTGTCTTGGGCTGAGTTTCATGCTTTGCTGCTCGGGGTCTACTTTCCCGACAGTGCAAAGCAGAAGCTGGAGGGGGATTTGCGACGGCTGCAGCAGGGGGATCGGCCCCTCGCGACGTATGTTCTTGAGTTTCAGCGGCTTTTGGGTAGCGTGCCTCACGTTGCCCGGGATGAGGCCCAGAGGGTTGAGCTGTTTGAGAGAGGTCTGCACAAGGATATTTATCCTCATGTTCACTCATTTAGAGCCCAGACTTTGGATGCGGCGATTGATCACGCGCAGTGGGTTGACAGAGGATCCGTGGTTATGTCTGAGCAGGGGCTGGCGCCTGGGGCTAGTTCAGGGGAGAAGCGCCCGGCGCCATCTGAGTTTGGACAGTCTAGCAGACCGAGGCCCCCGAGACCGCCACCGTTCCAGCCTCGGGGCCGCGGGTCGCAGAGGAGGCAGGGATCGGGGGGCCCTCGACCCCCTAGGCAGCAGCAACAACAGCAGCAGCAGCAGCAGCAGCGGAGGCGCGCTGACAGATGTGTGATATGCGGCGGCCCCCACGCACCTTCGCAGTGTGATCAGCGGCAGGGCCGGTGCTTCCAGTGTGGGAAGGCAGGGCACAGAGCATGGTCTTGTCCTAGAGCGGGATCAGTCGCGGCATCGACAGCTTCGGCTTCTCCACCGCCCTTTTCGACGGGCGGGGCTTCGGCAGGTTTTGGCCAGGGGGATAGGGCCACTTCGTCGCGGCAGCCAGACAGGCGACCACCCCCGAGCGGGAGAGTCTATGCAGCTCAGGTCGAGGACTCGGGGACGGCTAGTCACGTGGTGGCAGGTATTATCCTTATCTCATCTACTCGCACTAGAGCTTTATTTGATACCGGAGCATCACATTCATTTATCGGTAGGACTTTTGCATCCATGCATGGGCTAGAGATAGGGCCGTTAGAGTGTGCTCGTGAGGTTCAGATACCTGAGCACGTGTTACTCGTGGATGAGTGTTGTTGGTCCTGCCCAGTGCAGTTGGGGCCCTGGGTTTTGCCTGTCGACCTTTTGGTCCTACGTCAGCTCCGGGATTTCGATGTAGTGCTGGGTATGGACTGGTTGACTTAGTACTATGCCACCATCGATTGTAGAGACAGGACTGTGACCCTTCGTGAGCCGGAACAGCAGGAGTTCATTTTTAGGGGTTGTCAGGGTACTCTTTTTGCTGCGACGATCTCTTCTGCTAGAGCTCGACGGATGATGAGCCGTGGATGTATCGCTTTCTTAGCTACTGTTGTAGAGGTGCCTACGGCGATGCCTGGGCTCGAGGACATTCCTATCGTCCGAGAGTATCCAGATGTGTTCCCTCCAGAGTTATCGTCCATGCCGCCGGATCGAGAGATTGAGTTCGTGATTGATGTAGTTCCCGGAACTGCACCAATCTCTAAGGCACCCTACAGGATGGCCCCGGCGGAATTGAGGGAGTTAAAGGCTCAGCTGCAGGATCTTTTGGATCGCGGGTTTGTGCGACCTAGTGTTTCTCCTTGGGGAGCCCCGATTCTATTTGTAAAGAAGAAGGACGGGTCACTTAGGCTTTGTGTGGACTATCGAGAGTTAAATAAAGTGACCGTCAAGAACAAGTACCCACTTCCTCGGATTGATGATTTATTTGATCAGCTTCAGGGTGCTACGGTCTTCTCAAAGATAGATCTTCAATCCGGTTACCACCAGCTGAGGGTGAGGGCCGAGGATGTATCCAAGACGGCGTTTAGGACTCGGTATGGGCATTATGAGTTCACAGTGTTACCTTTTGGTTTGACGAATGCCCCGGCTGCGTTTATGGATCTGATGAACCGAGTGTTCCAGCCGTACTTGGACCGTTTCGTGGTGGTTTTCATAGATGACATTTTGGTTTATTCCCGTAGCAATTTCGAGCACGAGGAGCACTTGCGGATAGTGCTACAGCTTCTGAGAGAGAAGGAGTTGTATGCCAAGTTGAAAAAGTGCGCCTTCTGGCTTCGGGAAGTTTCTTTTCTAGGCCATGTGGTATCAGCCGCAGGAGTGGCAGTGGACCCGACGAAGATCGATGCAGTTCGGGATTGGCCTAGACCGACGACGGTGACTGAGATACGGAGTTTCTTGGGCCTTGCAGGCTACTACCATCGGTTTGTAGAGGGCTTTGCGAAGCTCTCTACTCCCCTCACCAGATTGACCAGGAAAGGGGTAAGGTTCGTTTGGTCAGAGGAGTGCCAACTGAGCTTCGAGGAGTTGAAGCAGAGGTTGACTACAGCGCCAGTCCTTGCACTACCAGTCATGGGAGAGGGGTACGTGATTTACAGTGACGCCTCCCACAGCGGCCTTGGATGCGTGTTGATGCAGCATGGTAGGGTAATTGCCTTTGCTTCGCGCCAGTTAAAGGATTACGAGAGAAATTACCCTACGCATGACCTTGAGCTAGCTGCCGTTGTTTATGCTTTGAAGCTCTGGCGTCATTATTTGTACGGCGAGCACTGTGAGATCTTCACCGATCATCAGAGTTTGAAATACCTGTTTACTCAATGAGAACTCAATTTAAGGCAGCGCCGGTGGCTTGAGCTGCTGAAGGATTATGACTTGAGTATTCTATATCATCCCGGCAAGGCCAACGTAGTCGCGGATGCTTTGAGCCGGCGAGCAGGGCAGACCTTGAGCATGCTTATTACCCAGCAGAGACCACTGAGAGAGCAGCTGAGGAGTTTGGGTTTGGAGGTTGTGTCCCCTGGGGTTTCCGCAAGACTGATGTCTATGGTCTTGCAGCCCACTCTGCTGGACAGGATTAGAGAGAAGCAGAGTGGAGACCCCTATCTTGAGAGGATCAGAGACCAGGTGCAGCGTGGCCAGGGCGGGGACTTTTCTGTGGATGTAGCGGGAGTACTCAGGTACAGGGACCGCTACTGTGTGCCCGTGGACCCCGAGATTAGAGAGCTTATCCTTCGGGAGGCTCGCTATACACCTTACACACTCCACCCTGGAGGGACAAAGATGTATAGAGATTTGAGGGCTCAGTTCTGGTGGCCTGGCATGAAGAGGGACGTTGGTAGGTTTGTAGCTCATTGCCTAACTTGCCAGCAAGTTAAAGCTGAGCATCAGGTTCCAGCGGGCAAGTTACAAAGCCTACCAATCCCTGAGTGGAAGTGGGATTGCATTACTATGGATTTTATTGTTGGTCTACCGAGGACTCAGAGTGGGGCTGACGCCATTTGGGTGATAGTAGATCGTTTGACCAAATCAGCCCACTTTCTGCTGATTCAGTCAGGTTGGACCTTGGAGAGGTTAGCGCAGTTGTACCTTGACGAGATTCTGAGGCTTCATGGGTTGCCAGCTTCTATTGTATCAGATAGGGACCCGAGGTTCACTTCGCAGTTCTGGAGGAGCTTACAGGGGGCCTTGTGGACCCAGCTTCAGTTTAGCACCGCCTTTCACCCACAGACCGACGGACAGTCCGAGCGGACTATTCAGACTCTGGAGGACATGTTGAGAGCTTGTGTCTTGAGCTTCAGCGGCAGTTGGGATCGACATCTAAGGTTGGCAGAGTTTGCCTACAACAATAGCTTCCAGGCGAGTATCCAGATGGCGCCCTATGAAACATTGTATGGTAGGAGATGTCGATCACCTCTTTGTTGGAGTGACGTGGGTGAAAGAAGGACTGTGGGGCCAGAATTACTTTTGGAAGCCGAGGATAAAGTAAAGGTTATTCGGCGTCATCTAGTGACTGCGCAGAGCCGACAGAGGAGCTACGCCGATAGGAGGCGGCGAGACTTGGAGTTTCAAGTGGGAGATCATGTGTTTCTGAAAGTCTCGCCCGCTCGAGGGGTGCGACGCTTTGGAGTGCGCGGGAAGCTGAGCCCGCGTTTTATTGGACCATTCGAGATATTAGAGCGCATCGGACCGGTCGCCTATCGGGTTGCTCTACCGCCGCGATTATCGGGTCTCACGATGTATTCCATGTTTCCGTTTTGAGGAAGTATGTGTATGATCCCTCGCACATACTGGATTTCACTTCCCTGGGGATGGATGAGGAGCTGCACTTTTAGGAGCGCCCGATGCGAATTCTTGCTCGTGAGATGAGGGAATTGCGCAATCGGGTTATACCTTATGTGAAGGTACTTTGGAGCCACCATGATGAGAGAGAGGCTACTTGGGAGCCCGAGGATCAGCTGAGGACTACCTATCCTGATCTATTTGAGACCCCTTCGTGAGTTTGGAGCTTTTTGGGTTTCGAGGACGAAACCGTTCGAAGGGGGGGAGAGTGTAGTATGCCGTCTTTTAGATTGAGCCTACCGACTCTTCTGATGAGCTTTTTGGGTGAGAAAAGCTGTGAGCATGTGTATTTTCAGTTTACAGCGGAGCTCGGGAGGTTCCGGGCTGCGGCGGAAAGCCCGAGGTCGAAAAGTGAGTTACCGGGGGCACTTTTTGATTTTTTTTAATGTTATTTTAATTTTCTTTAAAAGGGGGTTTTTTTTTCTGAGACTTGCTTCTTTTGGTGTGGCAGCGTGGGAGCTTGGCAGAGGAGTTGGAGAAAGGTTTTAATTAGTGGGTAGGTAGCTTAATTAATTAATTTAGTGGTGGCTTGGTGGGTGGAATTAATTAAGTACCCTATGTATTTCGGGCCTGTGCTTATTTAAAGCCCTCTGCCACTCACCTTCTCCTCTCCACGAAGCAAGCAGCAGGCTGGAGTTTTCTTTGGCTTGGTGAAGCAGAGGGAAGAAGAGAGTAAAGGGAGGAGCCTGAGGTTTGAAGTGGACTTCGGAGTGTGGACCACCTGCTGGTTGCCGAGGGGTGCCGAGCGAGGAGCGCCCGAGGCAACGTCGAGGTCGGTGTTTATTTTATTCTTTTTTTTTATTCCCTTCTTTTCTTTCTTTTCCTGCTGGTTGGGGCCCTCGTACTTGTTGTCCGAGGCTGGCGGAGCTGCGCGTGCCGCGCGCGCAAAATCTTGGCTGCGCGCGGCTAGGGAAGCGGGCCGCTGCGCGAGCGCGCTTGAGCGCGCGCAGCAGGCGCCCTGCTGCCGTTGATGTGCAGCAGGGCGCCGGGCCGCTGGCAGCGGCCGCGCTGGCTTGAGCGCAGCGCCGCGCTGCAGGCCGCGCGGGCGGCCTTGTGCCGCCGGGCTGAGTTCTTTGCGCCGTACGGCCGCACCTCGTGCCCTTGCTGCGCGTGATGCGGCTCGGCGACGCGCCGCGGCGGGTGCGCGATGGGTTTTCCGCGCAACGCGCTGCATTCTTCGTGGGCGGTTGGGTTTATACCGCCGTTTTGAGCGCGGTTTTGGGCCGCGGGTTTTTCTGACCCCTGTTTTCACCGTTTCCGCAGTGGTGACTTAGCGCTAGCTTTCTACGTGACCGGTGGTGCACGTTTTGCCGCGAGGAGCTGCAGGATCGCTTCGGGACCTTCATCTAGCGCGCGATTTTACGGGTTGAGCACAGGTGGGTTGTTTTATTTAAAAATCACGGATTGCTCTACATTGCTTCGAAATGCAAAGGTATCGTGTTCCTTTTCATTATTTCTCTTATTTGGTAACTGCCAGAATATTGTTCTAAATCGTGGGAAACCCCTCGTGAGTATTGATCTCGTGCCGGGGGCCGAGAAAGGGGGGATTCCTGGATTTTCTAGCTATACTCCAGAGTCTCAGGATGTTAGTAGCATTACCAGATTTAGTCGAGGGTTGGTTTTCCGACTTGATTGTGAGTAGAGTCATTCGAGTTTTCCGATCTACTTGATCGAGGATTATAGCCTGCAGATGCCGCTTGCTGAGATAGATGTGACATGATTCTTACCCGGTGGGGTCGCACCCCTCGGGTCACGCTCCGGACGCGTTGAGATGTTGATACCCCTGGCCGTGCTACCTGGTGGGTACTCGCCCCTGGCCGAGCTACCAGGCGGCTACTTGAGAGAGATTGAGACAGTCGGACAGGACGCCCCACGTAAATCCCGTCCTCAAGTGGATGTGTGGTGGTGGGCAGGTGCGCTCCTAGTCGACAGGCGCAGGCTCGGCTGGCCCCTCTGGGGCAGTCGTAGAATTTGGTGACATGAGCGGGTGGTTGTGGCATATGTTCTTAGATGTTTTCCTTCGAGCATAGTATTGAGGCATATAGTGGTAGATTCATTTCCAGCTTGCATATCTATCTATCTATCTATCTATCTATCTGTTTTTGCCTCCAGCGGACTTGGTGGGCCCACCATGAGTTCTGGCAGCGGTACCCACTGAGATCTGCTTTTGCAGTTGATCTCACACCCGCTGCGTGTGACAGCTGTTCCTGAGGCGTCTTTTCCAGTCTTGGCTCGTGCGGAGTCCTTTGACCGAGGTAAGGGCGTCGCCGACTAGTTCCTACCCGAGTCGGTCGAGTCAGAGATAGAGTGACCTGTACCTTTTTTGTTTTCTCTTTTGTACTAGACATGTGACGCCCCACTTCCCAGGGGGTCACCCATCCTAGAACTACTCTAGCTCTAGCACGCTTAACTCTCATGTTCCTCTTGGATCTTGCTATCATCCAAAATGCTATAGCCGGGTTAGAGATTTTAGTCCTATTATATCATTTATATATAGGACTAATCCAAATTCCGGGGGTGTCACATTCTTCCCCCCTTTAAGCCCTGACGTCCACGTCAGGCTCAAGGACACTCACAAGCACCAGGCGATGTGAGACTCGTCTCGCTAGCCTTAGCCGACCTTGTAGGGAGCTGCACTCCACCTACAACGGTCATTAGCCGGGGAGCCACACTCTACCCGCTAAATAACCCTGGCTCAGCCGAGACTCATCTCAAATTTCCGGCTGGTGAATGGCTCCGATACCAACTGTGACTCCCCACTTCCCAGGGGGTCACCCATCCTAGAACTACTCTAGCTCTAGCACGCTTAACTCTCATGTTCCTCTTGGATCTTGCTACCATCCAAAATGCTATAGCCGGGTTAGAGATTTTAGTCCTATTATATCATTTATATATAGGACTAATCCAAATTCCGGGGGTGTCACAAGACAGTGGTACTGTACTTATGTTTTGAGAGATAGTGGACTCTTGTATTCGGACTCTTTTACTTAGTGATTTTACTTATTCTGTTTTCTTCCTTCTGCTTAGCTCCTTTTCCACTCTGATACTTGTGTAGAGATAGATCTCTTTGCAGGTTGGACGCTTCGTCTGTACGGCAGTTTCCGTACAGACGGCGGATCTGTTGGCGAGCCCGGGGCGTGGTTCGACCCCCGGGGCGTGACATCGTGGATCTGGCTGTAGAGCATCTCCAGCCCGTGAGACTTGTAGGTTGAGATGGGTTCCCACGTTAACCGAGAGGGGCCGAATACCTGAACGGTAAAGGATCGAGAACTTCGATAGGATGAGCCTAGAGTCTCTTCTTGTTTGATTGGGGTTCTAGGCACCGGCCAAACGGGATTCTCAGACCTTTGCTGCGTCAGTCGTTTCTTCTCGCTTATGAGTGGGGAGTCGTTTTGGGAGCCGTTTGGAGTGACTGCGGTCCCAGCTGTGTTGTACCTTCTTTTAGTGGGTTAGTGTTGTGAGATCGAGTCGTGGAGTCTTTCTCCGACTGAGTTATGCAAGTTGAGCATTGAGTACCGATCTGTTTGATCGAGGATTATAGCCTGCTGAGCCTGGCATTCTATGCCAGTTATGAGATACTTGAGATACTTGAGTTCGGTGGGGTCGCTCCCCTCGAGCTACGCCCCGGGTGCGATGATGATACCGAGCCTGACGAGGCTGCAATGATGCGACTAGTTGATACACTAGAGTTCGCTTGAGATTGAGTTAGTCCATGTGGGACACGCTACGTAAGACCAAGTCCTGTTTGGGCGTAGTGGCAGTAGGTTTGGCGCAGGCTTGACTGGACCCTATGTGGCAGTCACTGAGATTTGGGTTTTGAGAGCACCTTGTGTGCGAGTGGTGTATTGCTTGCTCTTAGATGAGTATTCCTTTGAGCAGGGTACTTGAGGCATCTAGTAGTGAGTTGTTGCATACCATCATCTGTGTTTTTCCCCTTGAGCATAGTAGATAGAGGCATGATAGCTGTTGATACTTATCCAGCTTTGTTTTCCTATCCCAGTCTTTTTCTGTTATCTTGCCTCTAGTAGACTTAGTGGGCAGACCGTGGGTCTTGGAGACGGTTCCCACTGAGAACTACTGTAGGATGTAGTTCTCACACCCTCTGTCGGTGACAGGTTGCTGAGGCTTTTCTTCCGTTCCTGCCCGAGCTGGCTTGACAGACCGAGGACAGGGAGTCGCGTGATAGTTCCCTACCAGCATAGTTCCTTTAGAGTGTGGTAGATGTACCCTTTTTATATATTGAGAGTTTCTTGTTGAGAGACCTTTGTTGTGAGGTATAGAGTTATCAGAGCAGAGCGAGACCCAGGAGTTATGGATCCAGATGCCACAGTTGTCGAAGGCTGTCCGATGCCAGGAGGAGGCCATGGAACGTTTGATGCGCCTGTTGGAGCAGAGAGCACAGTTAGTTGCAGTATCGCTTGCGAGTCCTCCAGCACTTTTCCTATGCAGTGGCATATTCAGTTATACTAGTGGCACCGATAGAGCGAGCAACCCCCCTCCGTGTCGACGAGTAGTGCCGAGGCACCGAGGTAGGGTGGATGGCGGATAGTAGATGAGCTTTGGGACATCATCGGGCGATCGAGCCAGTCCCGGCAGTCTGATCCACCCCGATTTGCAGGATTGAGCTTGGAGCCGTGGGAGGCTGAAAACTGGATAGCAGCTATGGAGAAGCATCGGGTGCACTTGGCTACGCACTTTTCGGGAAAGGACGCCGAGATTTGGTGGCGTCGAGTTCGTCCTGTTGGACCACCGGGAGCGCAGTTGTTGACTTGTAACCAGTTTCGTGCTTTGCTGCTCAGGGCCTTCTTTCCTGACAGTGTAAGAAGAAACTGGAAGGGGATCTTAGACGCCTGCAGCAGGGGAGTCGACCTCTTCTGGAGTATGTTCGTGAGTTCTGCGATTGTTGAGCCGGGTACCCCATGTCACCGGGATGAGGCCCAGAAGGTTGAGCTAGTTGAGAGAGGACCGCATCAGGATATTTATCACTTGGTGCATTCTCGGCGAGCGCCGACGTCAGATGCAGCGATTGGGCATGCTAGGTGGGTTGACCGAGGATCAGTGATCATGTCAGAGAGAGAGACGGAGCACCTGGGACCAGCTCCGGGGAGAGGCATCCAGTGCCGCCTGAGTTTGGACAGTCGAGTAGATCGAGACCCCCCAGGGGCCGCCACGATCCCAGCCTGAGGGTCGTGAGTCTCAGAGGAGACAGAGACCAGGAGGTTCTCCACAGCCGATGTATCAGCAGCAGCAGCGGGATGACTATGTCATTTGTGGTAGGCCGCATTCTGCGTCGCAGTGTGACCACAGGCAGAGGCGATGTTTTTTCGTGTGGACAGTCGGGACATTTTCAGGCAGCATGCCCTCTAGCAGTGCTTACGGCAATACCGCTTGCGACGACACCCCCGCTACCTCTACGGGATGAAGGAGCTCCTCCGATTTACCTCCAGGCAGACAGGACCACGACGTCGGGGCAGACCGATTGGCGACCATCTACAGCGAGCGGATGAGTCTGTACCGCCCGGTTGGAGGGCGCTACGGTAGTGGACCAGATTGTCGCGGGCATGATTTCTTTGCAGCAGTTTGAGTTGAGTGTTTTTGGCTTTCCTGTCTGGACTGGAGGTAGAGTTGTTACCAAGTCCACTAGAGGTGCAGGTTCCTGTTGGTGTTGTGCATGTGGGGGAGCCTAATGGATCGTGTCCAGTACCGTTGAGACTTGGAATTATACCGGCAGGTGTTATGGTTTAGTGGCAGCTCCACGACTCAGATTGAGCACACAAGATGGACCAGTTGATGCAGTATCGTGCAATGGCTGATTGTGGAATGAGATCAGTTACCCTTCCGCGAGTTGGACTAGAGGAGTTCATTTTCACAGATCACCGGGGTATCCTTCCTGCAAGCTTCGCCTTCAGCGGTTTGGGGCTTGGTGCTACTTTTGGATCGTTGGTGACGATTTGGACTAGAGGTTGTGTCCTTAGGGGTCACGTTTAGATCGTAGCTTCCATTTTGTAGCCACGGCAGGAACGACTTCAACACTTCTCTCCCTTTTTCTCGCCAGTATGCTGAAATTTTCGAACAGGATGAAAACTTCGAAAGACTGCTCCAAAAATGGAGACGGTGCCCGAACCTGTTCTTGTTTGATTGGGGCAAGGGCACTGGTCCTTCCGGAATTTTCGGACTTTTCGTTAATTTCAGCCGTTTGCTAAACTGAGAGTTGTGGTTGACGACTTTTCTGCTGGTGGGGCCTTTACCCTTCTTGTTGGTTGTGTTGGCGTTTTCGTGAGGTTTTCCCAGCTTTTGGACTCCTAGCCGTGTGGACTCGCTTCGCGGAGGATGCGTAGGGACTGGGAAGCTAGAAACGGTGTTGATGGATTCTTACCTTTGGCTTCGGAACTGCACTTTTGAGCCGTGTTAGTTTCGAGGACGAAACTTTCTTTTAGTTGGGGAGAGTGTGAGGTCCCGGAATCCCCCGCGTAGGGTTTGCTGGTTGTTGGGCAGCTTTTGGTGGCCGTTGGGAGTGTTTGTGCGCATGTCGGGCCCGAGAAATGGATTTGGGGTGCAATTCAGGTTTTAGTTTGCATCACTGGAGGCCTGCGTGATGTGTCGGTGGTGTTTGTGCGCAATTTGGACACAAGTGTTGGACTTTGGGCTTAAAAGGAGATCCCGTGGGAAATTGGAGGACCCGTCGAGTGTTTAGAAGTGGTTTCGCGCGACGCGGATGTCAAATTTGGACTCCGGGCGAAGTTTGGATAAGAGATTACCTCTCCGGTTGACTTCGGGAATTTTTAGAGTTGGAATTTGGCAAATCGGACTTCAGAATTGGACCCGGCGCGGAAATCGGATCAAGTGGGCTATCCGGGGGCTTTCGGCAAATTTTCGGATGGGAATTTGGAGAAATGGACATCGTTTTTGGATTCAGTGCGCGAAATCGTTGGGAATGGACTATTTATTTGTTTGTTTTGGAGCCCGGATGAAGTGCGCGTTTTCTTAGGCGACGCGGCACGAATCCCGAGGCGTGGCGGTGCTGTACGGATCCCGAGGCGGCTCGTGACGCGCGGCGCGCAGTGCGATGAGCGCAGCTGGCGCGCATTGGGAACGCGCGCCTGCGCGCGTCAGCGCAGGGGCCGCCACGTGGCGGCCCCCCGTTGGCGCCCGCGCGGGCGTGAGGGGGCGCGCGCCCGTGTGGCGCGCATGGTGTCCCGCTCCTGCGCAGGGCACGGTGTCACACGCCCGTGTGGCGCGCAGCCTGCGCGCCCGCGTGGCGCGATTGGGTGCGCGCCACGTGGCGGCGGGGCGCGTGCGTGGACCCGGTGCACGCGCCCCGGCCTGGTGGACCACGCTTTGTGGCTCCCCTTTGGCTGGCGCCATGGACCGGATCCGTGGACCGGGACCGTGGACCACCCTCCCTTTTCTCCTCCTTTTCTTCTTCTTCTTCTTTCTCCCCCGCACACCACTTCTCCTCCATTTTCTTTTCTTTCTTCTCCAACCGAGCGAGAGAGGGAGTGAGGAGGGGATTTTTGTGGGGTGCGGCGGCACGTCGTGGGCCTCGTGGAGCGCGCGAGGTTTTCCAACGGGGCGGCTGGGCGGCGCGGCGCAGTCGGGTAGGACCCGCACTTGATTTTACGGTGTTTTTGGCACAGTTTTGGGGGCGTTCTTTTGGACATTGGATTGACCCCTTATTCTTATCTGTGTTAGGGACCGTATTTTTTTTACTGCTCTGTTTTGCGTGCGGACCCCGACGGCGTGCTCCATTTTGCGTGCGGACTTCGTTTTGCGTGCGGATTTCGGCACGGTGCTCCGTTTTGCGTGCGGACTCCGTTTTTGGCGCAGGTTTCGGCACCGTGCTCCGTTTTGCATGCAGACTCCGGCGGCGTGCACCGTTTTGCGTGCGGACTCCGGTGGAGGCAAGGAATCGCGTGGAGGCCAATAGCAAGTGTCTACGAGCAATTTGTGGCTTACCGAGGTGGGTTGGTTTTTATCTCCAAGTCTACGGACTTCTCTCCAATTCTATTATGATAGGATTTTGCATGCTAGTTTAAGTGTTTCATTGGAACTTTGACTAGCACCCCCGTCATATGTTGCATGTGTAACCAGACCAATAGAGAACCTTAATCTGGGCTAGGTTCTTTTATGCTTTAGACATCCCACACATTGCTTTCCTTTCTGGATATAGAGTTCCTCGCCCGGGTATTGGGCCGAGTGGTCAGGACATTGTGGGACGTATGTTGCACTCGGGCCTGGGGGCCGAGTGGAGTCTGGTAGTTAGAGCTAGTCGTTTGGTTCTGGCGGGAGCCGTTTGGGTAGACGGTGGTCCCGGGACGTTGTGTTCTGGAGTTGGTTGTCACTACAGTGGTAGTGGCAGTGGTGTACTAGTGACAGCAGGACCTTGAACCCAGAACCTTTTTGGGCGCACACATGATTTTTGTCAGCCAATGTTTTCTTCCAAGCCTCGCAGGGTCGCCTGAGTCTATTCTTGTTTGATAGGACGAGGGCATTAGCTCTTCGAGGTTTGGACATAAAACTTGTTTGCAAATTGTTTTCCTAAAAAGACAAAAAATCTTTAAAAAGATGGATTTCTCTCAGATCAAATGGTTTTCTGTAATAAATGTCACTGTTTCATATAAACTTATCCACCCGAGATGATTCGAGTGGTCTGGGTTCTAAGGGCTGATTTCTTTCTGGGGTCGAAAGCAACGGGAGGCTACGCCTATAGCCTGTTCTTGTTTGATTGGGGTCGTAGGTATTAGTCTCCCGGGGTTTTCGGACTCTTCATGGATCTGGCTGTAGAGCATCTCCAGCCCGTGAGATTTGTAGGTTGAGATGGGTTCCCACTTTAACCGAGAGGGGCCGAATCCCTGAACGGTAAAGGATCGAGAACTTCGATAGGCTGAGCCTAGAGTCTGTTCTTGTTTGATTGGGGTTCTAGGCACCGGCCTAACGGGATTCTCAGACCTTTGCTGCGTCAGTCGGTTCTTCTCGCTTATGAGTGGGGAGTCATTTTGGGAGACGTTTGGAGTGACCGCGGTCCCAGCTGTGTTGTACCTTCTTTTAGTGGGTTAGTGTTGTGAGATCGAGTCGTGGAGTCTTTCTCCGACTGAGTTATGCTAGTTGAGCATTGAGTACCGATCTGTTTGATCGAGGATTATAGCCTGCTGAGCCTGGCATTCTATGCCAGTTATGAGATACTTGAGATACTTGAGTTCAGTGGGGTCGCTCCCCTCGAGCTACGCCCCGGGTGCGATGATGATACCGAGCCTGACGAGGCTGCGATGATGCGACTAGTTGATACACTAGAGTTCGCTTGAGATTGAGTTAGTCCATGTGGGACACCCTACGTAAGACCAAGTCCTGTTTGGGCGTAGTGCCAGTAGGTTTGGGGCAGGCTTGACTGGACCCTATGTGGCAGTCACTGAGATTTGGGTTTTGAGAGCACCTTGTGTGCGAGTAGTGTATTGCTTGCTCTTAGATGAGTATTCCTTTGAGCAGGGTACTTGAGGCATCTAGTAGTGAGTGGTTGCATACCATCATCTGTGGTTTTCCCCTTGAGCATAGTAGATAGAGGCATGATAGATGTTGATACTTATCCAGCTTTGTTTTCCTATCCCAGTCTTTTTCTGTTATCTTGCCTCTAGTAGACTTAGTGGGCAGACCGTGGGTCTTGGAGACGGTACCCACTGAGAACTACTGTAGGATGTAGTTCTCACACCCTCTGTCGGTGACAGGTTGCTGAGGCTTTTCTTCCGTTCCTGCCCGAGCTGGCTTGACGGACCGAGGATAGGGAGTCGCGTGATAGTTCCCTACCAGCATAGTTCCTTTAGAGTGTGGTAGATGTACCCTTTTTATATATTGAGAGTTTCTTGTTGAGAGACCTTTGTTGTGAGGTATAGAGTTGTATTTTATTTTACAGTTTGAGAGACTGATGTAGTGAGGATATGGTTGTATTGAGAGCTTGTACACTGATGTATTTATTGGAGATATCTCCCTTTTGTGTTTTGTATCAGAGAACTTTTCATACGATCGTATTTGGGAGATGGATATTGTATTATTTTCAGTTGTACAGTGATTGGATTTCAGTTTTCCTGCAGCTTTTATTTTCGCTCTGATATCTGTATAGCTGTAGTTGATTCTTTTTGCAGGTTAGTCGCTTCATCTATACGGGGTTTCCGTATGGGCGGCGGATCTGTTGGCGAGCCCGGGTCGCAGTTTCGACGCCGGGGCGTGACAGATTAGAGTGGTATCAGAGCCTAGGTTGTAGGTCGTGGTGGACTTAGAAACCCTAGGCTTGTGGTTGGACATTAGGATGACTACGTGAGAGTCGTGACTTTTAGCGAGAGTCCTGATTGAGTTTTTACCTCTCCCAAGAGACGGGATGAGCGATTGGTATGTTTATTCTCCTAAGCGATTATGTTGGCTGCAGACAACATAATGCTATGGAATGGATGACATGTCTTAGACTTTCGCTGGATTGGGTCGTATGGTTATTGTGTCCTGATGTTTGTTATTGTGCAGTGGACTACGATACCCCTGAGACGTCATGTCGTTAAATGGCACACCCCGCACCTGATGAGTACCCGAGCAGCGGGAGGCAGAGCTATCAGAGCAGAGCGAGACCCAGGAGTTATGGATCCAGATGGCACAGTTGTCGGAGGCTGTCCGATGCCAGGAGGAGGCCATGGAACGTTTGATGCGCCTGTTGGAGCAGAGAGCACAGTTAGTTGCAGTATTGCTTGCGAGTCCTCCAGCACTTTTCCTATGCAGTGGCATATTCAGTTATACTAGTGGCACCGATAGAGCGAGCAACCCCCCTCCGTGTCGACAAGTAGTGCCGAGGCACCGAGGTAGGGTGGATGGCGGATAGTAGATGAGCTTTGGGACATCATCGGGCGATCGAGCCAGTCCCGGCAGTCTGATCCACCCCGATTTGCAGGATTGAGGTTGGAGCCGTGGGAGGCTGAAAACTGGATAGCAGCAATGGAGAAGCATCTGGTGCACTTGGCTACGCACTTTTCGGGAAAGGACGCCGAGATTTGGTGGCGTCGAGTTCGTCCTGTTGGACCACCGGGAGCGCAGTTGTTGACTTGTAACCAGTTTCGTGCTTTGCTGCTCAGGGCCTTCTTTCCTGACAGTGTAAGAAGAAACTGGAAGGGGATCTTAGACGCCTGCAGCAGGGGAGTCGACCTCTTCTGGAGTATGTTCGTGAGTTCTGCGATTGTTGAGCCGGGTACCCCATGTCACCGGGATGAGGCCCAGAAGGTTGAGCTAGTTGAGAGAGGACCGCATCAGGATATTTATCACTTGGTGCATTCTCGGCGAGCGCCGACGTCAGATGCAGCGATTGGGCATGCTAGGTGGGTTGACCGAGGATCAGTGATCATGTCAGAGAGAGAGACGGAGCACCTGGGACCAGCTCCGGGGAGAGGCATCCAGTGCCGCCTGAGTTTGGACAGTCGAGTAGATCGAGACCCCCCAGGGGCCGCCACGATCCCAGCCTGAGGGTCGTGAGTCTCAGAGGAGACAGAGACCAGGAGGTTCTCCACAGCCGATGTATCAGCAGCAGCAGCGGGATGACTATGTCATTTGTGGTAGGCCGCATTCTGCGTCGCAGTGTGACCACAGGCAGAGGCGATGTTTTTTCATGTGGACAGTCGGGACATTTTCAGGCAGCATGCCCTCTAGCAGTGCTTACGGCAATACCACTTGCGACGGCTCCCCCGCTACCTCTTCGGGATGAAGGAACTCCTCCGATTTACCTCTAGGCAAACAGGGCCATGACGTCGGGGCAGACCGATCGGCGACCATCTACAGCGAGCGGATGAGTCTGTACCGCCCGGTTGGAGGGCGCTACGGCAGTGGACCAGATTGTCGCGGGCATGATTTCTTTGCAGCAGTTTGAGTTGAGTGTTTTTGGCTTTCCTGTCTGGACTGGAGGTAGAGTTGTTACCACGTGCATTAGAGGTGCAGGTTCCTGTTGGTGTTGTGCATGTGGGGGAGCCTAATGGATCGTGTCCAGTACCATTGAGACTTGGAATTATACCGGCAGGTGTTATGGTTTAGTGGCAGCTCCACGACTCAGATTGAGCACACAAGATGGACCAGTTGATGCGGTATCGTGCAACGACTGATTGTGGAATGAGATCAGTTACCCTTCCGCGAGTTGGACTAGAGGAGTTCATTTTCACAGATCACCTGGGTATCCTTCCTGCAAGCTTCGCCTTCAGCGGTTTGGGGCTTGGTGCTACTTTTGGATCGTTGCTGACGATTAGGACTAGAGGTTGTGTCCTTAGGGGTCACGTTTAGATCGTAGCTTCCGTTTTGTAGCCACGGCAGGAACGACTTCAACACTTCTCTCCCTTTTTCTCGCCAGCATGCTGAAATTTTCGAACAGGACGAAAACTTCGAAAGACTGCTCCAGAAATGGAGACGGTGCCCGAACCTGTTCTTGTTTGATTGGGTCAAGGGCACTGGTCCTTCCGGAATTTTCGTACTTTTCGTTAATTTTAGCCGTTTGCTAAACTGAGAGTTGTGGTTGACGACTTTCCTGCTCGTGGGGCCTTTACCCTTCTTGTTGGTTGTGTTGGCGTTTTCGTGAGGTTTTCCCAGCTTTTGGACTCCTAGCCGTGTGGACTCGCTTCGCGGAGGATGCGTAGCGACTGGGAAGCTGGAGACGGTGTTGATGGATTCTTACCTTTGGCTTCGGAACTCCCCTTTTGAGCCGTGTTAGTTTCGAGGACGAAACTTTCTTTTAGTTGGGGAGAGTGTGAGGTCCCGGAATCCCCAGCGTAAGGTTTGCTGGTTGTTGGGCAGCTTTTGGTGGCCGTAGGGAGTGTTTGTGCGCATGTCGGGCCCGAGAAATGGATTTGGGGGGCAATTCGTGTTTTAGTTTGCATCACTGGAGGCCTGCGTGATGTGTCGGTGGTGTTTGTGCGCAATTTGGACACAAGTGTTGGACTTTGGGCTTAAAAGGAGATCCTGTGGGAAATTGGAGGACCCGTCGAGTGTTTAGAAGTGGTTTCGCGCGACGCGGATGTCAAATTTGGACTCCGGGCGAAGTTTGGATAAGAGATTACCTCTCCGGTTGCCTTCGAGAATTTTTAGAGTTGGAATTTGGCAAATCAGACTTCAGAATTGGACCCGGCGCGGAAATCGGATCAAGTGGGCTATCCGGGGGCTTTCGGCAAATTTTCGGATGAGAATTTGGAGAAATGGACATCGTTTTTGGATTCAGCGCGCGAAATCGTTGAGAATGGACTATTTATTTGTTTGTTTTGGAGCCCGGATGAAGTGGGCATTTTTCGAGGTGATGCGGCACGAATCCCGAGGCGTGGCGGTGCGGCACGGATCCCGAGGCGGCTCGTGACGCGCGGCTCGTGACGCGCAGCGCGCAGTGCGATGCGCGCAGCTGGCGCGCGTTGGGAACGCGCGCCTGCACGCGTCACCGTAGGGGCCGCCACGTGGCGGCCCCCCGTTGGCGCCCACGCGGGCGTGAGGGGGTGCGCGCCCGTGTGGCGCGCGTGGTGTCCCGCGCCTGCGCGGGGCACGGTTTTCCAACAGGGCGGCTGGGCGGCGCGGCGCAGTCAGGTAGGTCCCGCCCTTGATTTTATGGTGTTTTTGGCACAGTTTTGGGGGCATTCTTTTGGACATTGGATTGACCCCTTATACTTATCTGTGTTAGGGACCGTATTTTTTTTACTGCTCCGTTTTGCGTGCGGACCCTGACGGCGTGCTCCTTTTGCGTGCGGACTCCATTTTGCGCGCGGATTTTGGCACGGTGCACCGTTTTGCGTGCGGACTCCGTTTTGCACGCGGGTTTCGGCGCCGTGCTTCGTTTTGCGTGCGGACTTCGGCGACGCGCACCGTTTTGCGTGCGGACTCCGGTGGAGGCAAGGAATCGCGTGGAGGCCAATTGCAAGTGTCTACGAGCAATTGGTGGCTTGCCGAGGTGGGTTGGTTTTTATCTCCAAGTCTGCGGACTTCTCTCTAATTCTATTATGATAGGATTTTGCATGCTAGTTTAAGTGTTTCATTGGAACTTTGACTAGCACCCCCGTCATATGTTGCATGTGTAACCAGACCAATAGAGAACCTTAATCTGGGCTAGGTTCTTTTATGCTTTAGACATCCCACACATTGCTTTCCTTTCTGGATATAGAGTTCCTCGCCCGGGTATTGGGCCGAGTGGTCAGGACATTGTGGGACGTATGTTGCACTCGGGCCTGGGGGCCGAGTGGAGTCTGGTAGTTAGAGCCAGTCGTTTGGTTCTGGCGGGAGCCGTTTGGGTAGACGGTGGTCCCGAGACGTTGTGTTCTGGAGTTGGTTGTCACTACAGTGGTAGTGGCAGTGGTGTACTAGTGACAGCAGGACCTTGAACCCAGAACCTTTTTGGGCGCACACATGATTTTTGTCAGCCAATGTTTTCTTCCAAGTCTCGCAGGGTCGCCTGAGTCTGTTATTGTTTGATAGGACGAGGGCGTTAGCTCTTCGAGGTTTGGACATAAAACTTGTTTGCAAATTGTTTTCCTAAAAAGACTAAAAATCATTAAAAAGATGGATTTCTCTCAGATCAAATGGTTTTCTGTAATAAATGTCACTGTTTTTTATAAACCTATCCACCCGAGATGATTCGAGTGGTCTGGGTTCTAAGGGCTGATTTCTTTCTGGGGTCGAAAGCAAGTCGAAAGCAACGGGAGGCTACGCCTATAGCCTGTTCTTGTTTGATTGGGGTCGTAGGTATTAGTCTCCCGGGGTTTTCGGACTCTTCGTGGATCTGGCTATAGAGCATCTCCAGCCCGTGAGATTTGTAGGTTGAGATGGGTTCCCACTTTAACCGAGAGGGGCCGAATCCCTGAACGGTAAAGGATCGAGAACTTCGATAGGCTGAGCCTAGAGTCTGTCCTTGTTTGATTGGGGTTCTAGGCACCGGCCTAACGGGATTCTCAGACCTTTGCTGCTTCAGTCGGTTCTTCTCGCTTATGAGTGGGGAGTCGTTTTGGGAGCCGTTTGGAGTGACGGCGGTCCCAGCTGTGTTGTACCTTCTTTTAGTGGGTTAGTGTTGTGCGATCGAGTCGTGGAGTCTTTCTCCGACTGAGTTATGCTAGTTGAGCATTGAGTACCGATCTGTTTGATCGAGGATTATAGCCTGCTGAGCCTGGCATTCTATGCCAGTTATGAGATACTTGAGATACTTGAGTTCGGTGGGGTCGCTCCCCTCGAGCTACGCCCCGGGTGCGATGATGATACCGAGCCTGACGAGGCTGCGATGATGTGACTAATTGATACACTAGAGTTCGCTTGAGATTGAGTTAGTCCATGTGGGACACCCTACGTAAGACCAAGTCCTGTTTGGGCGTAGTGCCAGTAGGTTTGGCGCAGGCTTGACTGGACCCTATGTGGCAGTCACTGAGATTTGGGTTTTGAGAGCACCTTGTGTGCGAGTAGTGTATTGCTTGCTCTTAGATGAGTATTCCTTTGAGCAGGGTACTTGAGGCATCTAGTAGTGAGTGGTTGCATACCATCATCTGTGTTTTTCCCCTTGAGCATAGTAGATAGAGGCATGATAGCTGTTGATACTTATCCAGCTTTGTTTTCCTATCCCAGTCTTTTTCTGTTATCTTGCCTCTAGTAGACTTAGTGGGCAGACCGTGGGTCTTGGAGACGGTACCCACTGAGAACTACTGTAGGATGTAGTTCTCACACCCTCTGTCGGTGACAGGTTGCTGAGGCTTTTCTTCCGTTCCTGCCCGAGCTGGCTTGACGGACCGAGGACAGGGAGTCGCGTGATAGTTCCCTACCAGCATAGTTCCTTTAGAGTGTGGCAGATGTACCCTTTTTATATATTGAGAGTTTCTTGTTGAGAGACCTTTGTTTTGAGGTATAGAGTTGTATTTTATTTTACAGTGTTAGAGACTGATGTAGTGAGGATATGGTTGTATTGAGAGCTTGTACACTGATGTATTTATTTGAGATATCTCCCTTTTGGGTTTTGTATCAGAGGACTTTCCATACGATCGTATTTGGGAGATGGATATTGTATTATTTTCAGTTGTACAGTGATTGGATTTCAGTTTTCCTGCAGCTTTTATTTTCGCTCTGATATCTGTATAGCTGTAGTTGATTCTTTTTGCAGGTTAGTCGCTTCGTCTATACGGGGTTTCTGTATGGGCGGCGGATCTGTTGGCGAGCCCGGGTCGCAGTTTCGACGCCGGGGCGTGACAATTTATGTGGCGGTCTGTCATGCTCTGGCTTGGTTTAAAACTCTGATTTCAAATAAAAAAAAAAAAAAAAAAAATTTAGTGTAACGACCCGGCCCACTAGCAATAATAACTTGTTGGGCCCAAATCACAGCCCAAAATGCTTAAGCCCAGTTATTATTACTAGTGTCCAAGTCTCATATAAACCCAATCACAAATCCATCCACATCCGATGTGGGACTATTGGGGGCGTCACAGACTCCCCCCGTTTAGGCCTGACGTCCTCGTCAGCCCAAACACACACACACAAGCCCAAGATCACCAGGCGATGTGAGACTCGTCTCGCTAGTCCTGTCATCTAGACCCAGACTCAGCCGAGACTCGCCGCACACTTCCGGCTGGTTATTGGCTCTGATACCAACTGTGACGCCCCACTTCCCAGGGGGTCACCCATCCTAGAACTACTCTAGCTCTAGCACGCTTAACTCTCATGTTCCTCTTGGATCTTGCTACCATCCAAAATGCTATAGCCGGGTTAAGAGATTTAGTCCTATTATATCATTTATATATAGGACTAATCCAAATTCCGGAGGTGTCACATTCTTCCCCCCTTTAAGTCCTGACGTCCACGTCAGGCTCGAGCACACTCACAAGCACCAGGCGATGTGAGACTCGTCTCGCTAGCCTTAGCCGACCTTGTGGGGAGCTGCACTCCACCCACAACGGTCATTAGCCGGGGAGCCTCGCTCTACCTGCTATATAACCCTGGCTCAGCCGAGACTCATCTCACATTTCTGGCTGGTGAATGTCTCTGATACCAACTGTGACGTCCCACTTCCCAGGGGTCACCCATCCTAGAACTACTCTAGCTCTAGCACGCTTAACTCTCATAACCTCTTGGATCTTGCTACCATCCAAAATGCTATAGCCGGGTTAGAGATTTAGTCCTATTATATCATTTATATATAGGACTAATGCAAATTCCGGGGGTGTCACATTCTTCCCCCCTTTAAGCACTGACGTCCACGTCAGGCTCAAGCACACTCACAAGCACCAGGCGATGTGAGACTCGTCTCGCTAGCCTTAGCCCGACCTTGTAGGGAGCTGCACTCCACCTACAACGGTCATTAGCCGGGGAGCCACACTCTACCCGCTATATAACCCTGGCTCAGCCGAGACTTATCTCACATTTCCGGCTGGTGATTGGCTCTGATACCAATTGTGATGACCCGGCCCACTAGCAATAATAACTTGTTGGGCCCAAACCACAGCCCAAAATGCTTAAGCCCAGTTATTATTACTAGTGTTCATGTCTCATATAAATTCAATCACAATTCCATCCACATCCAATGTGGGACTATTGGGAGCGTCACAGACTCTCCCCGTTTAGGCCTGACGTCCTCGTCAACCCAAACACATACTTGGTTCATTATTGTTGGTTACGTTTTGGGTACTTGGTTCATTATGGTTGGTTTCGCCTGGAGTACTTGGTTCATTATTGTTGGTTTCGTTTGGGTACTTGGTTCATTATTGTGGGTTCCTTTGAGACTAAGTATAGACTCGGTATTCTTGGATAGTTGTTTAACTGCATATTTGTAATACTAACGCTGACGGTCTCTATGTTTGCGATATTGTCCTGTGTCCGGGTTTTTGAGCTCGTGGTTGCGACACGCGCACCCGCGGTTTGGCCACCGCAAAGGGTGCTCTTTTCCGGGAAAGCGGTCTTCGACCCGTGTTAACCCACAAGGTGAAGTGGTGGGGGCCCCCGTAGGTGTGGGGTTGGAGGCAGCAAAAGGTGGGGGAAAAGGTGCGATCTGTCGGGATAGGTGTCCGACGAGGTCAGGTGCCCCAAGGTGTGAGCGGTGCGATCTGTCGGGATAGGTGCCCGGCGAGATCAAGGTGTATAGGTGTTACAGGCATTACTGATGTTGCAGGAGTTACATGTGTTCGCGTGCCACTCTTCCAGTGAGTCGAGTGGTTGCTCCGGATAGTTTTACTGTTGGGTTTGGCTTCCTTTCCTGCTTTGTCATTATCATTATTGTTTAGTCGCTGACTTCCCACCTTGCGACAGGGTCCTCCAGGGGGGAGAGTTAGGCGACGGTGAGGCCGCGGCAGGAGTTCTTGGGTCCCTGGTGACCCCGAACAGTACTTTCCTTTTTCCCCCTTCGCATTTCATTTACATGGTAGACTGTGGTGCGGTTCTCGATACCCTCGTGGGGTCGGTGTGGATGTCGGCATGGTAGTTTTTGAATTATTTAATTCCTTTTTCATCTCGGTCGGCCGCTTTAAGAAAATCAAGAGCAAACCAAAGAAAAGATTGCGAAAACTGGGCTTAAGCATTTTGGGCTGTGGTTTGGGCCCAACGAGTTATTATTGCTAGTGGGCCGGGTCGTTACATTTGGTATCGGAGCCAATAACCAGCCGGAAGTGTGTGATGAGTCTCGGCTGAGCCTGGGTCTAGATGACAGGGCTAGCGAGACGAGTCTCACATCGCCTGGTGATCTTGGGCTTGTGTGTGTGTGTTTGGGCTGACGAGGACGTCAGGCCTAAACGGGGGGAGTCTGTGACGCCCCCAATAGTCCCACATCGGATGTGGATGGATTTGTGATTGGGTTTATATGAGACTTGGACACTAGTAATAATAACTGGGCTTAAGCATTTTGGGCTGTGGTTTGGGTCCAACGAGTTATTATTGCTAGTGGGCCGGGTCGTTACATTTAGACACTGTTTTTCGAACTCGGGGCGTGACAGATTAAATAGTATCAGAGAAATAGGAATACGTTGCCTAGGTTTGGTTAGGAACGAGCCCTAGGATGACTTGTGTTTACGAGGGAGCGCTGGGTTTTGACATGATGGTTTGAAGCTTAGGTGTGTTTCGTATTCGCGTTTTGGGGATCGTTGTTAGTGCATGTCACGCCCCGAGTTTAAAAATCAGCGTCTAAAATTTTTTTTTTTAAAAAAAAATCAGAGTTTAAAACCAGCCAGGGCGCAACAGACCGCCACATATATAGAAGAGTCCCAATCCCACTGGGGATTGAGCCTTTTCTATATATGCACGGCTCACTTGGCATACAATCAGAGTACTAACTACGTACATCTACTAAGCAAGATTAAACTACAATATCAATAACTTCTCAATTACATTGCATTACACTTGATACAACAAATAACTAAATACTTGATCTTATCGGCTGTCCAGGGTCAAGCTCTATCTCGTGATCTCACCAACTCGTCACGACATCTCGACGCCCGCTCGACCTGAAAAACAGTCACCCGAGGGTGTGAGACACACCGGAGTGTATCCCAGTGGGCACGACGAGCCGAGAAATAGCAGATCGTACCTACTGGTATACAATGCTAGAGGATAGTAATAGATCAGGGGTTAGGGTAAAGCAGATATATAACTGGTGCTGTAAGGAAAGCAAAACTCATAATCTGGGTACAAGCATAGGAGATAATTTTAGCAGAATTTAAAACATGTATAAGGATAATCAACACATCAAGGAGTTAGGACAATCAGCAAGATAACAATGAAACTATAATCAGAGGCATCACATAGAATCATATAAAGGTAGATAACTAGAAGCCAGATCAAAGAATCAAAGAATCATGTTAAAGCAACTTATGCATCAAATAAGTGATATATCAAATTACCCAATTACCAGTCACCATATTGGTTCCACAAAACCTCAGGCGAATTTGCCCATATGGCACCACAAGCCACCATATTGGTTCCACAAAACCTCAGGCGAATTACCCCCCCACAAGGGGTCACGGGTTGCTACTGCTAACCACTTTACCGGTAAAGAACATCTACACGGGTCATGACTCCGCTGATGTTCGTGAAGTACAACGGTGCGGGCGATCAAATGCAAATGCTCAAACTCACGGTCCACTGACCGGGTAATCGGCAACAAGCCGGGAAATCCCCACTGGGTTGCAATAGCAAAATCAACTGAATCTAAACTCTCATGCAAGGAATAATCAGCAGATAATCAACTGTATCTCAACTCATATGCAAGATCAAAGGCAAATCTCAACTCAACATAAGATCAACAGCAAATCTCAACTCAATCAGGCAGACCAGCCAAACATACAAAACTGAACGCATATTTTTGAGAAAACTATTTTGAAATGTCCAAACCCCGAAGAGCGTTGCCCTCGTCCTATCAAACAAGAACAGACTCAGGCGACACTACGAAGTTTGGGTTTTCCAAACCTCGCAGAGCAATTGCCTTTGTCCTATCAAACAAGAACAGACTCCGGCGACCCTACGAAGTTCAGTAAAACATTGGTTGATTAAAATTATGTGTTCAGCAGTGTAATATTTGATCATCAGGAAAGCAAGCTCAGAATCTAATAACCAATCAGGCATGGCAATATCCAGAATAATGATATGAATACTGGAAGCACTATGATTAATCATGTAAAGCAGCAGATAACTGATAAAAGTCATAACTCAGGCATGAAGCAGTATAATCTGAATCAAAAGGAAGGCAGGCTCAAAGTAATCAAGTTAAGCTACCAAAAACAGGGGTCCAACCAGTATTGCACCCCAGAGGGCCGAACTGATAAAATCCGGACCGAAGATAACCCACCTGATATAACGCAGGCGGCTAATCTGAACCAACTGTACGCTCAGCACACCAGATGCTACCAAGTAACCCTGAATGTGAAATAAGGTTCAGGAATCAGTTTACTAACCAGTATACGATGTGATCTTTGCATCTAGACCCCTAGGGCTTTTAAATTTACTTTTAGTGCCAATTTGGGCACTGTTTTTGCTCGTTCTTTTAGCAGGAAAATCATTTTAACATTCCGTCACTTCTAGCAGGTTACTTATGTCATGCTGAACACCGTGCTCACCCATTTGTGGCATCACGGGTTCCGAGGCAAACTTTGGCCCATAATATATGCACTAACATAGCCTTAATGTCATTTAGTTTCTTCGGGACTTCAAACAGAAATTTTAACGCGAGCATCACGTCCGGTGACCCCAAATTAGCCTAGGGCACACTGTCGCGGCTTCGCAAACAGCCCGGGACATGGTTTTGGGCCAACATTTCATTAAAAGGTTGTTTTAACTACAACTTTTAATCTAAACCTCTTTTAATTAAACTTTGTATATGAAAGTGTCTCTAAATAGTGTCAAGATTCTAGGGCTCACCCTAATTGTAGCCCAGGTCTGCTGGTTCAACCAGAACCAAAGCCATGCACTCAAACAAGTTCACATTGCTCCAAACACTTGTCCACACAGAACCATCTTGGTCTAAAGTGAGCATTAAGCTCAGGGGACATTTGTAAGCAACTTTCATATTTACACAAAAGTCCAATTCAAAACTTTTCTTCTTTGAGACATTTAAGCAAACAGTTGGTGTGCACCATTTGTATACAAGCATATACAACCATTCCCGAGCTCATTCTCTGCAAATACTGAACCAAAAGCTTCCATTCTTGGAAGGAAATGCTCTAAATAGATTTCTCTACATTCTCTGCAAGTTTGGGACAAGATGCATGGATGGATTGGCCGGAGTCCGAGGTTGAAGATGAGGTTAAGGCATCGAAATTTGTGATCATTCAACCAGGGCATCTGGGACCAAACAACTTGACCAAGTAGATGCTAAAACTTATAACTAACCCACCTGGACCCGTGCCCGGCGACAGGACACGGCGGCGACGCGGCGGCCACAAGCTCGGTTTGGAGCTTCAACTCTATTAATGGCGGATTTATAATGGGGCAATTTGGAGACTTCCAACTTGAATGGAAATGCTCTAAAGAGTCATAGGAAGCTTCCTGACCAACCCTCCCCAGCCGGAGATGGCCGGAACGCCGGCGGCCGCGATTAGATCCCATTTCGAACCCATCTTGGCCGCGCTCTATTCTTGCTGCATGGGTGCCATGCAAATACATGGGTGCACTCCTCTCACACCCAGGAAGAGTTCTGGGTAGGTGGCCGATGCTGGGGTGGCTCGGCGGCGCCGGAGCAACAAGCTCGGCCGTGGTGCAATTTTTTCCCGAAAACTAGGGCTTCGAATTTCTTCGTAAATACTCCACCATATTTTCCCAAACTTTGCAGAAATAATCCTTATATCCAACAGTATTTTTCCACAAAATTTGGTTCCTTTTGGTTCAGTAGTTGAAAAGAATAACCAAGATGAAGAATTATTAGGTTTCCGGCAATAGTCTTCCCCCGTCGGCCAACTAACGTGCATGGGGGGGCTCAGGCTGTGTAGGGAGCATACTTAGGGACTATAGAGGCTACTGCTAGAGGTCCCGGGTTCAAACAACCTTTGGTTTGGGGTTCGTTACCTTGGCCGAGATCGGAGAAGATGGAAGAAGCCGGATCTTGGTCCCTCTTCCACGCGCGGCCACAGCAACCTCCAGCAAGGTCCAAAGACACCAGGGAACACCACTCAGCACTCCCAAACCAATCTTGAAGCAACTTGGTTCCAACCTTCTACTTCGTCGGAGTAAGGAAGAAAGAGGAAGGTGGCTGCGGCGGCGCTCGCCGACAGCTGGGGTCGGGTTCACCAGAGCTTGGTTGCGGCCTCACAGTGGAGCTCTCAGAAGAAGGTTAGCTAAACCTAAAGCTCTTGGTTGAACTCTGCTTCATGAACTCAAGAGAAGATCCTATTTATAGCTTTCTCACCTTAACTCCGGTGACCCGAGCGGCCGGAGGTTACAGCAGCTGAGGGGTCACGTCGGTTGCGAGCTGAAGAGGCTGGTGGATGCTTCAGTTACGAAGAGGAAAGGGCTAGGGTCATGGGTATACTTCCTCACGTGTAATATGTGTGTTTTAAGCTCAAATAACAAAAAGTCCTTCATTCTTTTAATATTTGAACAAAAGTCCTTTACAAAATTGACCCCCTCACAGATTAGTCCCTAATATATAAGCCGCACGCTTTTCGAAGCAGAAATTGCGGATTTTTCTACAAAATACAGCACTTTTTGCCGTATTTCACACTTTTCGAGGCGTTTCGCTCGTCAAAACGAATAACGGACTTCGCCAGGACGTCCGGCTCGTCGAGACCTTCAAAATAGCCTATTTATTTGTTTGATTTGGCGCTCGTATGAAATCTCGGGCCATCTTGTTCTGTATGTCAAAAACCGACGCACGCACTTCGATGCACTCGGATCGCCAAACGCGAAAACCGTCAGTGCCATTACGCTCAGAACGTTGAAATTAGCTAGGTTCCATTACTCATACCTCTAGGTTAAAACTCTAGATAGTGGTTCGGCCATAAGTGAAAGCGAGGGATTAAAAACTCGAGGGTTACTATTCACTTAAGTTGCGGGGCCCACTTTTGATTTCTGATTTCTAGAAGATCAGACCGTCGGATCGAAAACATATGAATATGAAACTTCTATGTTTCGACGAGACGATCGCAATGGTGATCTCGGATTTTTCAGATCAGACCCCGATCAAAAGTCGATATCTCTGGGCCCACTATTGACCCACTATCTCTCCACTTTTGCCAAAATTGACAAATTTTAAATATTTAAAAGCAAACAGAGGTTTTTAAATTCTGAATTACTACATCACCCACAACTTCTAAGAAGTTTCGTCCCCGAAACATAACCAAACATACTTTAAAAGTTTTCTAAAACACCAAAAACATCAGTTTTCTAAGTATTAATTTATTTTAGTACAGTCGACCCACAACTTCTGTTTTGACCTACTACCCAGCGCTCTCTCGTAACACAGGTCATCCTAGGGTTCGTTCCTAGCCAAACTTAGACATCTGCGTTTCCTATTGCTCTGATACCATCTAATCTGTCACGCCCCGAGTTTAAAAATCAGCATCTAAAATTTTTTTTTTTTTTTTTTAATCAGAGTTTAAAACCAGCCAGGGCGCAACAGACCGCCACATATATAGAAGAGTCCCAATCCCACTGGGGATTGAGCCTTTTCTATATATGCACGGCTCACTTGGCATACAATCAGAGTACTAACTACGTACATCTACTAAGCAAGATTAAACTACAATATCAATAACTTCTCAATTACATTGCATTACACTTGATACAACAAATAACTAAATACTTGATCTTATTGGCTGTCCAGGGTCAAGCTCTATCTCGTGATCTCACCAACTCGTCCCGACATCTCGACGCCCGCTCGACCTGAAAAACAGTCACCCGAGGGTGTGAGACACACCGGAGTGTATCCCAGTGGGCACGACGAGCCGAGAAATAGCAGATCGTACCTACTGGTATACAATGCTAGAGGATAGTAATAGATCAGGGGTTAGGGTAAAGCAGATATATAACTGGTGCTGTAAAGAAAGCAAAACTCATAATCTGGGTACAAGCATAGGAGATAATTTTAGCAGAATTTAAAACATGTATCAGGATAATCAACACATCAAGGAGTTAGGACAATCAGCAAGATAACAATGAAACTATAATCAGAGGCATCACATAGAATCATATAAAGGTAGATAACTAGAAGCCAGATCAAAGAATCAAAGAATCATGTTAAAGCAACTTATGCATCAAATAAGTGATATATCAAATTACCCAATTACCAGTCACCATATTGGTTCCACAAAACCTCAGGCGAATTTGCCCATATGGCACCACAAGCCACCATATTGGTTCCACAAAACCTCAGGCGAATTACCCCCCCACAAGGGGTCACGGGTTGCTACTGCTAACCACTTTACCGGTAAAGAACATCTACACGGGTCATGACTCCGCTGATGTTCGTGAAGTACAACGGTGCGGGCGATCAAATGCAAATGCTCAAACTCACGGTCCACTGACCGGGTAATCGGCAACAAGCCGGGAAATCCCCACTGGGTTGCAATAGCAAAATCAACTGAATCTAAACTCTCATGCAGGAATAATCAGCAGATAATCAACTGTATCTCAACTCATATGCAAGATCAAAGGCAAATCTCAACTCAACATAAGATCAACAGCAAATCTCAACTCAATCAGGCAGACCAACCAAACATACAAAACTGAACGCATATTTTTGAGAAAACTATTTTGAAAAGTCCAAACCCCGAAGAGCGTTGCCCTCGTCCTATCAAACAAGAACAGACTCAGGCGACACTACGAAGTTTGGGTTTTCCGAACCTCGCAGAGCAATTGCCTTTGTCCTATCAAACAAGAACAGACTCCGGCGACCCTACGAAGTTCAGTAAAGCATTGGTTGATTAAAATTATGTGTTCAGCAGTGTAATATTTGATCATCAGGAAAGCAAGCTCAGAATCTAATAACCAATTAGGCATGGCAATATCCAGAATAATGATATGAATACTGGAAGCACTATGATTAATCATGTAAAGCAGCAGATAACTGATAAAAGTCATAACTCAGGCATGAAGCAGTATAATCTGAATCAAAAGGAAGGCAGGCTCAAAGTAATCAAGTTAAGCTACCAAAAACAGGGGTCCAACCAGTATCGCACCCCAGAGGGCCGAACTGATAAAACCCGGACCGAAGATAACCCACCTGATATAACGCAGGCGGCTAATCTGAACCAACTGTACGCTCAGCACACCAGATGCTACCAAGTAACCCTGAATGTGAAATAAGGTTCAGGAATCAGTTTACTAACCAGTATACGATGTGATCTTTGCATCTAGACCCCTGGGCTTTTAAATTTACTTTTAGTGCCAATTTGGGCACTGTTTTCGCTCGTTCTTTTAGTAGGAAAATCATTTTAACATTCCGTCACTTCCAGCAGGTTACTTATGTCATGCTGAACACCGTGCTCACCCATTTGTGTCATCACGGGTTCCGAGGCAAACTTTGGCCCATAATATATGCACTAACATAGCCTTAATGTCATTTAGTTTCTTCGGGACTTCAAACAGAAATTTTAACGCGAGCATCGCGCCCGGTGACCCCAAATTAGCCTAGGGCACACTGTCGCGGTTTCGCAAACAGCCCGGGACATGGTTTTGGGCCAACATTTCATTAAAAGGTTGTTTTAACTACAACTTTTAATCTAAACCTCTTTTAATTAAACTTTGTATATGAAAGTGTCTCTAAATAGTGTCAAGATGCTAGGGCTCACCCTAATTGTAGCCCAGGTCTGCTGGTTCAACCAGAACCAAAGCCATGCACTCAAACAAGTTCACATTGCTCCAAACACTTGTCCACACAGAACCATCTTGGTCTAAAGTGAGCATTAAGCTCAGGGGACATTTGTAAGCAACTTTCATATTTACACAAAAGTCCAATTCAAAACTTTTCTTCTTTGAGACATTTAAGCAAACAGTTGGTGTGCACCATTTGTATACAAGCATATACAACCATTCCCGAGCTCATTCTCTGCAAATACTGAACCAAAAGCTTCCATTCTTTGAAGGAAATGCTCTAAATAGATTTCTCTACATTCTCTGCAAGTTTGGGCCAAGATGCATGGATGGATTGGCCGGAGTCCGAGGTTGAAGATGAGGTTAAGGCATCAAAATTTGTGATCATTCAACCAGGGCATCTGCGACCAAACAACTTGACCAAGTAGATGCTAAAACTTATAACTAACCCACCTGGACCCGTGCCCGGTGACAGGACACGGCGGCGACGCGGCGGCCACAAGCTCGGTTTGGAGCTTCTACTCCATTAATGGCGGATTTATAATGGGGCAATTTGGAGACTTCCAACTTGAATGGAAATGCTCTAAAGAGTCATAGGAAGCTTCCCGACCAACCCTCCCCGGCCGGAGATGGCCGGAACGCCGGCGGCCGCGATTAGATCCCATTTCGAACCCATCTTGGCCGCGCTCTATTCTTGCTGCATGGGTGCCATGCAAATACATGGGTGCACTCCTCTCACACCCAGGAAGAGTTCTGGGTAGGTGGCCGGCGCTGGGGAGGCTCGGCGGCGCCGGAGCAACAAGCTCGGCCGTGGTGCAATTTTTTTCCGAAAACTAGGGCTTCGAATTTCTTCGTAAATACTCCACCATATTTTCCCAAACTTTGCAGAAATAATCCTTATATCCAACAGTATTTTTCCACAAAATTTGGTTCATTTTGGTTCAGTAGTTGAAAAGAATAACCAAGATGAAGAATTATTAGGTTTCCGGCAATAGTCTTCCCCCGTCGGCCAACTAACGTGCATGGGGGGGCTCAGGCTGTGTAGGGAGCATACTTAGGGACTATAGAGGCTACTGCTAGAGGTCCCGGGTTCAAACAACCTTTGGTTTGGGGTTCCTTACCTTGGCCGAGATCGGAGAAGATGGAAGAAGCCGGATCTCGGTCCCTCTTCCACGCGCGGCCACAGCAACCTCCAGCAAGGTCCAAAGACACCAGGGAACACCACTCAGCACTCCCAAACCAATCTTGAAGCAACTTGGTTCCAACCTTCTACTTCGTCGGAGTAAGGAAGAAAGAGGAAGGTGGCTGCGGCGGCGCTCGGCGACGGCTGGGGTCGGGTTCACCAGAGCTTGGTTGCGGCCTCACAATGGAGCTCTCAGAAGAAGGTTAGCTAAACCTAAAGCTCTTGGTTGAACTCTGCTTCATGAACTCAAGAGAAGATCCTATTTATAGCTTTCTCACCTTAACTCCGGTGACCCGAGCGGCCGGAGGTTACAGCAGCTGAGGGGTCACGTCGGTTGCGAGCTGAAGAGGCTAGTGGATGCTTCGGTTACGAAGAGGAAAGGGCTAGGGTCATGGGTATACTTCCTCACGTGTAATATGTGTGTTTCAAGCTCAAATAACAAAAAGTCCTTCATTCTTTTAATATTTGAACAAAAGTCCTTTACAAAATTGACCCCCTCACAGATTAGTCCCTAATATAAAGCCGCACGCTTTTCGAAGCAGAAATTGCGGATTTTTCTGCAAAATACAGCACTTTTTGCCGTATTTCACACTTTTCGAGGCGTTTCGCTCGTCAAAACGAATAACGGACTTCGCCAGGACGTCCGGCTCGTCGAGACCTTCAAAATAGCCTATTTATTTGTTTGATTTGGCGCTCGTATGAAATCTCGGGCCATCTTGTTCTGTATGTCAAAAACTGACGCACGCACTTCGATGCACTCGGATCGCCAAACGCGAAAACCGTCAGTGCCATTGCGCTCAGAACGTCGAAATTAGCTAGGTTCCATTACTCATACCTCTAGGTTAAAACTCTAGATAGTGGTTCGGCCATAAGTGAAAGCGAGGGATTAAAAACTCGAGGGTTACTATTCACTTAAGTCCCACTTTTGATTTCTGATTTCTAGAAGATCAGACCGTCGGATCGAAAACATATGAATATGAAACTTCTATGTTTCGATGAGACGATCGCAATGGTGATCTCGGATTTTTCAGATCAGACCCCGATCAAAAGTCGATATCTCTGGGCCCACTATTGACCCACTATCTCTCCACTTTTGCCAAAATTGACAAATTTTAAATATTTAAAAGCAAACAGAGGTTTTTAAATTCTGAATTACTACAGTGCAGGATTAGCCGCGGTCATGGTTTCGGCCGTGGTCTTGATGTTTCAGTGGAGCCTGAGGGCTCAGATCAGTTACAGTACATGTGGTTGAAGGATTGACCACCGTTCTTGCCGTAATCGTCTAGCTGATGGCACAGCAGCAGATGACTGCTATTATTGCACCAGCCTCACAGTTTGCCCAGAGGTTGAACAAATTTTTGACCCTTCAGTATCCTCGTGTCATAATTTAGTGGCCTATGTGCCCGATGGTAATCCTGATTTGGGTTGAATTCAAATTTTTGCCTATGCGTCGAATCTAATAAGGTATTGGAGAACGTTGGAATATGGTTCCAGATTCTCGTGAGTAGTCAGGGTGGCATTCATGACCACAAGATGTAGTAACCCTTGGTAGAGGTTATGTCATTCGGCATAGAGGCTGTGATGGGAGGTATGTGAAGTACCTTCAGATTACGAGCAAATTTGACTCTATTTTCATGGCAGAAAATGAATCTTTCACAGATTACTATACACAATTGCAAGATATCGTAAATACATGTGCTAACTTGGGAGAGAAAATTCTAGAATCTAAAGTTGTAAGAAAGATTTTAAGGACTCTTCCTGAAAGATTTCGTTCCAAGGTTACGGCCATTGAAACAGTTAAACACCCGGACGAAATCCGTGTAGAAGAATTAGTTGGTTCACTTCAAACTTATGAAATGACATTTCCTACTAACTATTCTTCTGGAAAGGCATCCTCTTCTAAGTCTTCAGGTTTTGCGTTGAAAACAACAAAAGAAGAAGACGCGGATTCATCCTCCTCAGACGATGACGAGAACCTATCATTGGAGGATTTCGAGAAACTACTTGCGCTCTTGACAAGGAAATTTTGCCGAAACTTTCGAAGGGGTAATTCTAGCAGAACCTCATCCTTCGTAAAGTCGAAGAAAGGTAAAGAAAATTCAAGCTTAAAGTCAAGAAAGCAAGAGAGTTTTTCAAAGGACAAGAAAAACTCGGAGGGACAAGTCCAATGCTTCAAGTGCCGAGGCTACGGTCACATCTCAACGGAGTGTCCCAATGAGAATCCATTAAAGAAGAAGGCGATGCAAGCTGTCAATTGGGATGACACCTCAACGTCCAATGAGTCATCTTCCAGTGATGAAGAAAACAACGCAACGGCATTCCACGCGTCCACAACTTCACCTTTCGTATGCTTTATGGCAAGTACATCCGGTTCATTATCCAACTCCTCCCAGGTTGAACAAACTGCAACGGACGATGAATCGAGTAATTCCGAAGGTGAAGACTTTGCTTTTGCCTACCATAAACTTTTAAAGGTTTTAAAGAAACTGGCAAACCAAAACAAGGATTTGAGAGGGAGATTGCAGGATCTCGAAGAAGAAGCAAAAAGGGCAACTTCTCTCTCAAACGCTCTTGAAGTGGAAAGGGATAACTTGATCAAAGTAAATGTTTCCCTTCAAGAGAAAAATGAGCATTTCGAGAAGGAACACGTAAAACTGGTGGATAAAGCAAGTTACTTCTTGAAGCTCTACTCTGAGGCTCGACAAGAAAAAATGGAAATGACGAAGACCATTTTCCAACTTAAGGATGATTTGAATCGATTTTCTTTGGGAAGGAGCAAGTTGGATAAACTGCTTGGTCTTGGTCAAACGAACCGTTTCGGCCTTGGATACAATCGAACTGGAGACAGCCCTAGTTCGAGTAAGACAGATTTTGTGCCCCAGTCGGTATCTCCTCCTCCGACGACGGAATTCACTGCAATCAATGACAACAAGCCTACCTCACCTACTTCGGGTTCGACAAGTTCAAAGGTATGTTTTTGTTGTGGTTTTTGCAGGGCACATACGAAGAGATTGCAAGATTGGAGCAAAACGATCAAATCAAGCGCCTCTTGCAACAACTACCAACAAGATGATTCCCCGGAAATCAAAGGAGAAGTTTTCAAAGGAAAAGAGCCTTGGTAGTTCAACTTACAAGACGACGTCATCAAAGAAGAGCGATCAATCAAACAGGACGCTTTCACCAAGGAGAATAACTTCACAATCATTGCCAACGCAGTCGAAAAAGGTTTGGGTGCGCAAAGGTGAAATCTTCCCTTGTCTTGTCATTCATACTTCGTTGCATGCTTATGACAATTCGTCTTGGTATCTGGATAGTGGATGTTCCCGTCACATGACCGGTGGCAAAAATTGTTTTCAAACTTTAGAGAAAACCTCCGGAGGACTTGTAGTTTTCGGAGACGGCCGTTCTTCTAAAATTATTGGAAAATGAACAATCACTATTCCAGAAGGCCCGGTTTTGAACAATGTTTTATTTGTTGAAGGCCTTAAACTAACCTCATTAGCATTAGTCAATTATGTGATAATAGTTTTTCAGTTAACTTTTCTTCTGCAGAATGTATTGTAACTGATAAGGACCAATTATTCTTTTTGAAAGGGGTTAGATCTGAAAATAATTGCTATGTAGTTCCAAATAAAATTTCTGAACATTGTAACCTAGTTTCTTTAGATAATGAAACTCTTTGGCATGAAAGACTAGGTCACATAAATTTTAAGGAACAAGCAAGGATTTCAAATAAAGACGTGGTTAAGGGGGTTCCGAAATTACCTTTTAATCAAAACATTGTGTGTGGAGGTTGTCAAAAGGGAAAACAATCAAGGGCTGCACACAAGAACTTGAACCACATGGGTACCAATCGGCCTTTAGAATTACTGCACATGGACTTAATGGGGCCGACTCGTCAACCAAGTTTGGGAGGTAAATGGTATATTTTTTTTTTGGTTGATGATTTCTCTAGATATACATGGG
Organism: Tillandsia leiboldiana; assembly: GCA_029204045.2. Taxonomy (NCBI): domain Eukaryota; kingdom Viridiplantae; phylum Streptophyta; class Magnoliopsida; order Poales; family Bromeliaceae; genus Tillandsia; species Tillandsia leiboldiana. Next base: position 9,851,516 of record CM055069.1, read on the forward strand.
TAACATTTTTAAAAGAGAAAGCGGATACTTTCGATTCTTTTCATGAGATTTGTCATCGTATTATGATTGAGAGAAATGAAAAGATCGTTCGTGTTCGAAGTGATAGAGGTGAAGAATTCATCAATTCTAAATTCATTGATTTTTGCACTCCCAACGGCATAAAACGTGAATTCTCTGCACCCTATACACCTCAGCAGAATGGTGTAGTCGAGCGCAAAAACAGGGTTGTATAAGAGATGGCGTGTGTTATGCTTCACAGCCAGAAACTCCCGTTACATTTTTGGGCTGAAGCAGTGAACACCGCGGTCTACGTAATTAATTGAGTTTATTTGCGCCCGGGAACTTTAAATACACCATATGAGCTATGGTTTTGTAGAAAACCGAATATCAAATATTTTCGAATCTTTGGGAGTCGCTGTTACATTTTACGTGATCGCGAAAATCTTGAAAAATTCGACTCTCGAAGTGACGAAGGGATTTTCATGGGTTATTCTACAAATAGTAGAGCATATCGGGTATTTAACCTCGAATCTAAAACGATGGTAGAATCTATTAATGTTAAAGTAGATGAAGCTTTTCATTTTGCATCTGATAAATCTACCCCTGATATGTCTCTTGATGATGATACTCCTGTAAATGCATCTTCTCATAATAATTCTTTCGATAAAGTTCATGCATCTAATGGTTCTTCTAGTTTATCTGATATGCAGGAATCATCACACGTACTTCCGAGTACTCCGTTACCTCAAACGCTACGTATCTCCAAGGATCATCCAGAGTCGAATATTATTGGAGACCCACAAGGAGTCAGGACTCGGAGACAATTGGTTTGTGGAGTCGCATGTTACGTCTCCATGATAGAACCAAAGAACGTCGATGAAGCTCTTCGGGATCATTACTAGATAGAAGCAATGCAGGAAGAGCGCCATCAGTTCGAAAGAAACAAAGTCTGGGAACTAACGAAGCCACCGAAGCAACACAACGTGATTGGTACTAAATGGATTTTCAAGAACAAGAAAAATAAGGATGGTACCATCATCAGGAACAAAGCACGCCTAGTTGCTCAGGGCTATTCACAAATAGAAGGTATAGACTTTGATGAGACGTTCGCCCCAGTTGCTCGTCTGGAGTCAATTTGCATCCTCTTTGCGATTGCTTGTTATTTTAAAATCAAACTATTTCAAATGGACGTTAAGAGCGCCTTTTTAAATGGTTTTTTAAATGAGGAAGTTTATGTGGCTCAACCGAAAGGTTTCATTGACCATAAACTACCTAACTATATTTTTCGATTGAAAAAGGCGATTTACGGTCTAAAACAAGCACCGCGAGCATGGTATGAAAGGTTGACAAAGCACCTTTTGGAAAAGGGCTGCACTCGAGAGTGAGCGAATCGGACACTCTTTGTGAAGCATTTTCAGGATAACTTTATTGTGGCACAAATCTATGTCAATGACATTGTATTTGGAGCAACAAGAAACACCGATGCTTCAAAATTCGCGTAAACCATGGAAAGCGAATTTGAGATGTCCATGATGGGCGAGCTAACATATTTTCTTGGATTGCAAGTGAAACAAAATGAAGAAGGCATCCATTTGTGCCAATCCAAGTATGCAAAGGAGTTGGTTAAGAAGTTCAGATTAGAAAACTCTAAAGACTTTCCGACTCCAATGGGAACTAGTAATAAGGGATTAGGAAGTGAATCTCTTAGTGAAAGTGTAGACGAGAAGCTTTATCGCAGCATGATTGGAAGTCTACTCTATCTCACGGCTAGTCGCCCGGATATATCCTTTAGTGTTGGGATTTGCGCGAGATATCAATCAGCACCAAAGGAGGTTCACTTGAAAGCGGTGAAAAGGATCATCCGGTACGTCAAAGGAACACTGAATTTCGGAATTTGGTGTAGAATACCGGGGTTCCGGATAACGCACTGACCTCACAAGATGGCGTGAGGGGGGGAGAAGTAGCCTTGGGTGTGTCCCATAATTGTTACAGATGAGTTCGGATTGATTTGGATCTACGCGGAAGCCCCAGCTTGATTCAAAATTTTTCCGGGCATTTTAGGCGAAAGAGGACTGGTATGGGAAGCATCGACTCCACCGTGGGGTGCAGAAAAATTGGGAAACACTTGGAACAGGCATATTTTCAGATTACAGCGAAGTTCGGGAGGTTCCGGACTGACGCGGAGGATCCGGAAGCAAAAAGTGAGTCAGAACTGGCAATTTTGGAGCCGATTTTTGGATTACGCACCCCGACTCAACGGTTGAGCTTTTTGAGGAGAAAAAGCCATGAGCATGTGTATTTTCAGATTACAGCGGAGTTCGGGAGGTTCCGAACTACGGCGGAAGGCCCGAAGCCGAAAAGTGAGTTATGGCTGGCTTTGTTGGAATATTTTATTCTTATTTGTTCTTAATTAAGGCTTAATTGAGGATCCTTGTATTCTTGGTGCTGCTGTTGGGTTGGAGCTGACAGAGGTGATGGGTGGTGGATTAATTATGGTAGGTGAGTAGGTGAGCTTAAGTTGAGATCCCTTAATTAATTCCTTTTGCTTTAATTAAGCAACTCCTCTTTAAAAGGGCTCCACCTCACCACCTTCTTCTCAAAAGGGAGTGCACTGTTGGCTTTGGTTGTAGCAGAGGAAAGATAGAGAAGGAAAGGAGGAAGAAGAGTGTGGGTTTCTTGAGCTTTTTCTTCTCCGAACGAGGGCGTGGAGTCGAGCGAGGGCGCTGCGAGCCTCGCCGAGGTTGGTGTTATTTATTTTATTTTATATTTGCAAGCTTGGGGATTTTGGGTTTTTATTTTCCTTTCTCTTCTTTTCCCTGTTTGTGTGGCCTGGCGGACTTGCTGTCCGAGGTGGCGGAGCTGTGCGAGCCGCGCACGCGCGAATTTCGCGGCGCGTGGCTAGGGGAGCTGCCGTTGCCCGGGCGCGCAGGAGCGCCGCGCGCAGCTGCGCCCTGCTGCCACAATGGTGCAGCAGGGCGCCCGGCTGCCGTGGGGGCGGCATGGTGCCGCGCGGCCCTGCAGGCCGCGCGCTTGGCGCGCGGCACTGCAGGGGTGCCGCGCGGGCGACCCCTGTGCCGCGCGGCCTTGCAGGCCGCGCTGGGTACGCGGCACTGCACGGTGCCGCGCGGGTGACCCTTGGGGCCGCGCAGCCGTGCAGGCCACGCGCGGGGCGCGCGGCACTGCAGGGCACCGCGTGCGCGCCCTTTTGGGCCGCGCGTCCCTGCAGGTCGCGCGCTAGGCGCGCGGCACTGCAGGGGGCCGCGCGCTTCGGCGCGCGGCACTGCAGGGGCCCCGCGCGGGTGGCCATGGGCCACGCGGGCCAAGCGCGCGGCACTGCAGGGGCCCCGCGCGGGCGGCCTTCGTGCTGCGCGGCTGGGCCAACGCCCGGGGTTGGGTTTTTGGAGCCGTGCAGTTGCGCCGCAATTGCCGCGCAGGCTGCGACTCGGTGACGCCCAGCGGCATGTGCACGATGGATTTCTTTTCCGCGCAACGCGCGGCATTTTCCGTCGGCGGATGGATTTCTTTCACCTTGGTGAGCGCGGGTTTGGCCGCATCTTTTCTGATCCCGGTTCCTTTTCTTATCTCGTAGTAGTGGCATAGTGTTAGCTTCCTACGTGGCCGGTGGCGCGTGTTTTGCCGCGTGGAGCTGCGGGATCGCATCGGGACCTCCGTTTGGCGCACGGTTTCGCGGATTTATACCAGGTGGGTTGGCTTTCTTCCAAATCACAGAATGCTCATAATGCTTCCTTATGCAAAGGTATGGTGAACCTTTTTGCCATTATTGTTTTATCCGGTGACTGTCGGACAGTCGTGATAGGTTTGGAGGAACCCGGGCTTGTTTTGCTGCACCCTTCTGTTAGTGGGCACTGTTGACGTTCTCGGGCCATTTTTATAAACTGAGAAAACCCTTTTATGCAAGAACTGATCCTGAACATATGTTTTAGCAGGCGATACATCTAGCCTTGTAGAGGGTTCGGGATTTCTTGCGGGTTTATCAGATTTTAGTCGAGGGATGTTGTTCCGACTTGGACACGAGTGTGAGGGGTGTCTTTGAGCATTTGAGTTGTTCCGATCTGGTTGATCGTAGACTTTAGCCTGCTTATACTACTTGTTGAGATATAGGAGACATGTTTGATACTCGGTGGGGTCGCTCCCCTCGGGTCACGCTCCGGAGGCGTAGTTGTGCTGATACCACTGGCCGAGTTACCAGATAGATACATATCACTGGCCGAGTTACCAGATGGATACATACCACTGGCCGAGTTACCAGATGGATACATATCACTGGCCGAGTTACTAGATGGATAAATATCACTGGCCGAGTTACCAGGTGGATACATACCACTGGCCGAGTTACCAGATGGATACATATCACTGGTTGAGTTACCAGATGGATGCATATCACTGGCTGAGTTACCAGATGGATACATACCACTGGCCGAGTTACCAGATGGATGCATATCACTGGCCGAGTTACCAGATGGATACCTATCACTGGCCGAGTTACCAGATGGATACCTATCACTGGCCGAGTTACTAGGTGGATACATATCACTGGTCGAGTTACCAGATGATACATACCACTGGCCGAGATACCAGGTGGGTGCATGCCCTGGCCGAGTTACCAGGTGGTTACTTGAATGAAATTTAGAGGACTTTCTAGTGTCATGTGAGAGTTTTAGCATTTCCAGTGCGGGGGTGGAAACTATGGGCGGCTATGCCTACAGCCTGTTCTTGTTTGATAGGGTTGTAGGTGGCGGTCGTTCAGAATTTCCAGGCCTCCCGTGAGAGAGATTGAGAACTTATTCCCTGCATTGCATCGAGACATATAGTGGTTGATTCATTTCCAGCATTCATATTCTATCTATCTATCTATCTATCTGTTTTTGTCTCCAGCAGACTTAGTGGGCATACCGTGGGTTTTGGCGTCGGTACCCACTGAGATCTGCCTGTTGCAGTAGATCTCACACCCGCTGTGATGACAGGTGTTCCTGAGGCGACCGTTCTGGGCTCGGCTCGTTCGGAGCCTTCAGACCGAGGTAAGGGCGTGGCCTACTAGTTCCTACCCGAGTCTGTGGAGTCAGTGATAGAGTCACCTGTACTTTTTGGTTTCCACTTTTGTACCAGATAGTGTTATTGTACCTATGTTTTGGGAGATAGTGGACTAGTGTACTTGGACTTTTATCACTTAGTGATTCAGTTACTTCTTTTTCTGTATAGCTTCCTTTCAGCTCTGATACTTGTATAGCTATAGATCTCTTTTGCAGGTTAGACGCTTCGTCTGTACGGCAGTTTCCGTACAGACGGCGGATCTGTTGGCGAGCCCGGGTCGCAGTTCGACCCCGGGGCGTGACAGATTAGGTGGTATCAGAGCCTAGGAATATAGGTCGTTGAGGACTTAGAGACCCTAGGCTATTGGTTGGATTATAGGATGACTGTCGTGAGGGACGAGACTGTAGCGAGAGTCTTGATTGAGTCTATAGCTCCCCAGGGGATTGGGGCGAGTAATCTTGCATGTTTATTTTTTTAAGTGGTTATGTTGGCTGCAGACAACATAATGCTTTAGAATCATGACGTGCCTTAGACTTTCGCTTGTTCGGTCGAGACATTGTTGCTCTCTGACATCTTTTGCTTTGTTACAGAGTTGCTTGCGATGCCTCCGAAACGTCGTGCGGGGACGAGGGTGCACTCCGTGTCAGACGAGGAGCCCGAGCACCAGGAGGCAGGGCAGGGCGAGATTCAGGAGCTACGGGCCCAAGTAGCCCAGATGTCAGAGGCTTTGCGGCGCCAAGAGGAGGCGGCCAAACGCCAGGAGGAAATCATGGAGCGTATGTTGGGGTTACTTGAAGAGGGGACGCCTGGGTCTAGTTCAGGAGGGAAATGCCCAGCGCCATCCGATTTGGCCGGTCGAGCAGGCTGAGACCTCTACGATTCCAGCCTCGAGGCCGCGGGATGCAGAGGAGGCAGAGATCGGGGGGGGGGGGGGGGGGGGGGGGGGGGGGGGGGCTCCCGACCCCCTAGACCGCAGCAGCAGCAAAGGCGCACTGATAGTTGTGTGATTTGCGGCGGACCCCACGCACCTCCACAGTGTGATCAGCGGCAGGGCCGGTTCTACCGATGTGGGCAGGCAGGGCACAGATCATGGTCTTGTCCTGGAGCGAGGTCAGCAGTGGCATCGACAGCTTTGGCTCCCCCTCCGCCCTTCCCGACAGGCGGAGCTTCGACAGGTTATGGCCAGGTGGATAGGGCCACTTCTTCGGGGGCAGCTAGCCACGTGGTGGCAGGTGTTAATCTTATCTCCCCTACTTGCACTTGAGCTTTATTTGTTACCGGAGCATCTCGTCCATTTCTTCAGTAGGGCATTTGTATTGTTGCTTGGGCTAGAGATAGGACCGTTAGCTGGTGCTCGTGGGGTTTAGTTATGTCACGCCCCGGCGTCGAAACTGCGACCCGGGCTCGCCAACAGATCCGCCGCCCATACGGGAAGCCCGTATAGACGAAGCGACTAACCTGCAAAAGAGCATCTATACTATGCAGATATTAGAGCTGAAAGTAAATCTGCTAGAAATAAAAACTATATACAACACAAGTCCTCACCAAAAGTACAAAAGTCACTCGAGCAGTAGAAAATAAATACAACTCTATACCTCACTACAAAGTTCTCTCAACAGGAACTCTCAAAAGTAATAAGGGTACATCTACTCTCTGGACGACGACTGGTGGGGAACTATCTCGCGACTCCCTTACCTCGATCAGAAGAAGCAGCAACAGGAGCAGCAGGAACCGGAGTAGAAGTCCCTGTGGGAAAAATACACCACGACGGGTGTGAGAACTACGTCCCAAGTAGTTCTCAGTGGGTGCCGCCAACAAGCCCGACGGTCTGCCCACTAAGTCTACTAGAGGCATAAAGTAACAATATAAAACTGAAATGAAAGGCTGGAAAAGTAACTCAACAGCTACTATGCCTCTATCTAGATGCTCAAGAAAAGGGACAGATGAAACATGATGCATCTACTAACACACACAGTAAACTCACCAAATCTAAACTGACTGCCTCAAAGGGTCCAGTCAAACCTGCGCCCACCTACTGCCACATATCCTCAACAGGACGGGTCTACCGTAGGGTGTCCGTGACTGCCACTAACTGGGCCAGTCAGAGGGACGGCGTCGACAAGTCGCGATAGCAAGTAACAGGCCCAACTCCGGAGTGGCTCTCGAGGGGAGCGACCCCACCGAGGAAAGTATCCGCGTATCTCTGTCGAGCTCAAATATGGCTCATGCAGGCTGTAGTCCAAACCACGATCAACAAGATCGACCAACAACACCAAGCTGGAAGTCACACAGCTGGGGCCACCGTCCACCAGACGGCTCCCACAAGAGAACACTAAACTCTCCAGAAAGACCGACACCATAAGGGTTCGGAAACCCGATAGACCGGTGCTAAGAACCCTATCAAACAAGAACAGACTCTAGGCTCCGACTATCGAAGTTCACGATCCCTTATAGTTCGGGAAGGCAATAATCACAATACAACTCGCGGAAGACACCAACAGGGCCCGAAAGTCCCGGGGGACCTACACCTACAACCCTATCAAACAAGAACAGGTTCCAGGCTCGGCCCCCGTGGCTTTCGTCCCGACAGAGGGACGACCCCTAGAACCCAGACCACTCGAATCCTCTCGAGTGGGGAGATTTACCGGAAAAGGTGACATTTGTTATTGAAAACTAATTTGATCTGGAAGAAATCCATATTTAATGATTTTAGTTCTTTTTAAAAAAAACAGTTAGAAAACAAGTGTTTTACCCAAACCCCGAAGGGCTGATGCCTTTGTCCAATCAAACAAGAACAGACTCCAGCGGCCCTTCGATGTTTGGAAGAAAACATTGGTAGACTAAAATCATGTATATGTCAAAAAGAGTTCTGGGTTCTAGGTCCGGCTAACACTAGTAAACTACTGCCACTAACACAGTGGCGACGACCCAAACAGGGGAAAACAAGATCTCTCGGGTCCACCATTTACCCCAAACGGTTCCCGATACAGACAAGCGAACCACTACATCTACCAGACTCCACTCTGCTCCCAAGCACGAGTGCAATGCATCCCACACTATAGAGAAGTCCCGACCGCTCGGCCCACTATCCGGGCGAGGATAACACTAAGTCCAGGAATGCGACATAAAGTGTGGATGTCTAAACATAAATAACCCTAGCCCAAGTGAGGGTTTTCTACTGGTCTGGTTACACATGCAACATATGACGGGGGTGCTAGGTCAAGTTCCAATATAACAAATATTTAACATGATAGTAGGAAGCAAGAGATTACAAGATCGACAGATAAAACAAGGATCAACAATTCCTACGCTCTAGCATGCTACCCAAGTCCAATCACTATCATGCATGATTCTATATCAATAGAATTAGAGTACAGTCCATAGATCTTGAAAGCAAGCCACCCACCTGAAAACGCTAACTGTCCGGAGCCGTACAGCTGAGAAAACCAGGAAAATAACCACTCTAGGTCCAACAGGTCCAGCACAGCCCACAATCCCTCCTGGGTACAACATAAGGCTACAGTTACACTTTAAATCCAATAAAATCCAGGTTTTACAAATCTGCTGGGAACAGTCCACTTACTGCGAAATTTTCACCTGTAAAACGAACTCCAAAAATTCTGATAAAAATACCACGGCGATCCTCGCGTCGATAGCTTCGAAACGGGTACCTGCACGTCCAATTCCGAGCACCGTAGGCCAAGTTACAAATTCCACAGTATCGGTGCGCACAATCCCAAAACCATTCAACTGTAAACTCTTGTACAGATAAAGGAACAGTGTATACCTTCGGGAAGGTCTCCAAAAATTCCAAGAAAAATCCACGATGATCCTCGCGTCGAGTAGATGAAAAAAGTCTATAAGCACGTCTTGATCCGAGACTCGTGCGCGAAGATCTCCTCAAAAGAAGGTGCTGCCCTCACCAAAATCTCACAGCAAAAAGGGTCCCAATGAGCACGAGAAAACACCTCGAAAAACGTGAAATCTGAAAATGTCCGAGAAACCCAAAATCGTAGCCTCACCTGTTACGAATCCAGCAGCGGAGAAATCGCTCGAAAAGATCGTCGGAGTAGACCAGGGGAGCTAAAACACTGCTGCTGCGCCGAAGAAGAACACAGGAACCACCACGTCGCGCCGCGCCGTAAAATAGAGAACCTCGGGATGCGTGCCCATAAAATCCCAAAACTTTGCAGGTGGATCCAGAGCTTGAAGATGAAGAATTCTTCTTAAGGTTGCTCGGGCAGAGGAGGCTCGAAAAGAGGAGAAAAGGGGAGAAGAAAGAGGCTCGGGCTGCTACTTAAAGGCCCCAAAAAAACAAATGAAGAAATACCAAATTGCCCAAGATTCGGGCGGCTACAGTGCAGCCCGGCCCAGATTCGGGCGGCTACAGTGCGGCCCAGCCCGAATTCGGGCGGCTACAGTGCAGCCCGGCCCGGCCGGTTTCGGGCGCGCACAGTGCGGCCCGGCCCGGCCCAGCCCGCACACGGGATCCGGCCGGACGCTTGCTTGGTCCGACCCGCGCCGACGCCCGCCACGTGTCCCCCGAACACGCCGCAGCCGTGCAAGCCGCCACGGGGAGCGCCACGTGTCCCTGCCCGCGTCAACGCGGCAGGTGGCGCCCGCGAATCAGCGGGCGCCACGTGGCACCTCCCACGTCGCCCGCGCCTGCCCCGCGTACGGCCACCTGCCCCGCGCGCTGCGTGGACCGCGCGCTCATGCGCCCGCCAACCGGGTGCCGCCACGTGGCGCGCCCCCGGTCCACGCCTCCCCGCGCACTCCCGCAGACCGAGCGCACCAGAGCCGCCCAATCAGGCGCTGCCACGTGGACACCTGCCGGTCCACGCGCCTCCCGGTGCACCCCGGTCCAAACCCCAGTGCTCCGTGGACCCAGCTGCGTGCGCCGGCCAATCAGGGCCTGCCACGTGGCTCCCCCGCCGGTCCACGGCTCCCCCAAGCACCAGAAATCCAGTAAATTTTCCGGGAGTCCGTTTTTGGGCATCCGGACTCAGAATTTGGCAAACAAAAAGCCATTTTCAAGCGTTTTTCCGCGCTGAATCCATTTCCGCCGTCTATTTGGCCTAATTCTTTTTTCAAAATTTCGGCAAACCCAGCCGAAAGCCAACACAGCTAATAAAACCTTACAGGGTCCATCTGTGGCATCCCATTGATGCACCATGGGCCAGATACACCAACAACAGGTGTTCTAACAGTGGATCCATCGGAAAATGCTGCAAGGGGTTCGGGGGTCCTACATCCTCCCCCACTAAAAGGAAGTTTCGTCCCCGAAACAAAAACACGCCACAACAATAAAACCAAAACAATCAAAACAACCAAGAACGCAACACTAAACTAACAAGAAAGATACGGCTCCACCAGCAGGAAAGACATCAACTCCAACCCTCAATTTAGAAAACAGCTGAAATTAGCGAAAAGTCCGAAAATTTCGAAAAATCAGTGCCTTCGCCCCAATCAAACAAGAACAGGTTCGGGCACTGTCTCCATTTCTGGAGCAATCTTTCGAAGTTTTCGTCCTGCTCGTAAATTTCAGTACAAGGTGAGAAAAGGGGGAGAAGTGTTGGTGTCATTCCTACTGTGGCCACAAAAGGAAGCTATCACTAACCGAGACTCCTAAGGACATAACCACTAGTCCTAACATCACGTCTGCTCCCGAGGTGGCGTCTGTCCACAGTCGCTGAAGCCCATGCTGTTGGAAGGATACGCCGACAATCCGAGAAAACGAACTCCTCCAGTCCAACTCGCAGAAGGATAACTGCTTTCATTCTATCATCAGTCGTAGCACAGCACCGCATCAATCAGCCCAACCTGGGTGCTCAATCCAAGTCCTGGAGCTGTCCTTGAATCGTCACAACAGCAAGTGAAGTCCCAAGTCTCAATTGCACTGATCATACACCGCGATCCTCCTCTACTCAAAGGATACTGGGAAGAATCCAATAGCTAAAACATGTAGCAGAAATTCCTAACCCATACCCATGCAAGGATGCCGATGCAGATACTCAACTAATAAAGCAGAAGAATGCAGCGGTAACAAAATGCTCAACTCAGCTAGCTGAAACAAAATCATACCTGCCGCAGCACGATCCGCTGCCGGGGTGTCCTCCAACAGGGCTGCATAAACCCGTCCACTGGGTGCTGCAGGTCGCCGTCCCGTCTGTCCCGACGTCGTGGCCCACTCTGTCCGCTGGTGTGCCGGAGGGGTTCCCGCTGCATGGATGGGCAAGGGGGGTGCTGTCGCAATCGGCCGCACTGACAAAATGGCCTGGGGGCAAGCTGCGCGGAAATGTCCCAACTCTCCACAAAGGAAACACCGCCCCTGTCTCTGATCACACTGCGACGGGGGATGAGGCCCGCCACAGATGACGCACCGCTCCTGCCGCTGCTGCCGATACCGCTGATGCTGCTGCTGCTGGGGCTCACCAGATCTCCGGCGCCTACGAAACCCACGACCCTCAGGATGAGATCGTGGAGGTCTCGGAGGTCCCTGCCCGCTCGTCTGCCCCTCATCACCCGGTGCTGGGCGCTTCGCCCCAGGAATCACTACGGGGGCTAGAGCCACCTCTGACATCACTGCCTCTCCAGACTCAATATATAACGCCTGCTCCATCGATGACTCCAAAGTCTGTAATCTGCGTGAGCGAACAAGCTGATAAATATCCCGGCGCAGCCCCCGCTCGAACATGTAGATCCGGTGAGACTCGTCCCTGGCCACGTGAGGCATACTAGCCAACAGCTGATTGTATTCGGCTATGTATGCATTCACGGGCCGATCTCCCTGGCGGAGATTTCTCAGCTGCTCCTCCAATCTCTGGCGAACACTCTCAAGAAAGAAGGCCCCTAACAGAAGTCTGCGGAACTCCGCCCAGGGAAGAATCTGCGTCCCAGGCGGACCAGCAGGCCGCACACGCCGCCACCAAGCCTCGGCGTTGCCCTCCAAGTAGTGTGTAGCCAAAAAGACTCGAAATCGATCATCAACGAACAAACTCTCAAAATGACGCTCCATGGCCGTGATCCAAGACTCTGCCTCCCACGGCTCACACTCATACCAGAAAAACGGGGTGGATCAAACCGGCGGAACCTCATCAACAGATCCACCACCGCACTCTGCTCAGCCAAAGTCAAAGGTCCCATCGATCCAGGCGGTGGTATGCTAGAAACCGGCTCGACAGGAATAGCCGGCGCTGACGGGACCACAGGGGGCGCCACAGCTGGCGAAGAAGGCACAGGCGAACACACAGGGGGTGCTACCACAGGCTGCGTCCTCTGCTCTAAAAGAAGCATCATCCGACCAAAGGCCTCCTCCTGGCGCCGAGAAGCCTCCTCCTGGCGCTGAGAAGCCTCCTCCTGGCGCTGCACCGCCTCAGACAACTGGGCCAACTGAGCCCGAAGCTCCTGCACCTCACTCTGCTGACCCTGCGCTGGCTCCTCCTGCCCAGGCTCATCGGAGGGAAAAGGCTGAGAACGCGTCTGCACCCCGCGTCGGGGAGGCATCGTGCCCACCTGCAACACACATGGAAACATCAGGACAGTACCAAATAACACACGACCCAATCCAGCGAAAGTCTAGGACATGTCATCCATTCCCTAGCATTATGTTGTCTGCAGCCAACATAATCGCTTAGGAGAATAAACATGCCAGTCACTCATCCCATCCCTTGGGAGAGGTAAAAACTCAATCAGGACTCTCGCTAACAGTCACGACTCTCACGTAGTCATCCTAATGTCCAACCACAAGCCTAGGGTTTCTAAGTCCATAATGACCTACAACCTAGGCTCTGATACCACCTAATCTGTCACGCCCGGCGTCGAAACTGCGACCCGGGCTCGCCAACAGATCCGCCGCCCATACAGGAAGCCCGTATAGACGAAGCGACTAACCTGCAAAAGAGCATCTATACTATGCAGATATCAGAGCTGAAAGTAAATCTGCTAGAAATAAAAACTATATACAACACAAGTCCTCACCAAAAGTACAAGAGTCACTCGAGCAGTAGAAAATAAATACAACTCTATACCTCACTACAAAGTTCTCTCAACAGGAACTCTCAAAGTAATAAGGGTACATCTACTCTCTGGACGACGATTGGTGGGGAACTATCTCGCGACTCCCTTACCTCGATCAGAAGAAGCAGCAGCAACAGGAGCAGCAGGAACCGGAGAGTAGAAGTCCCTGTGGGAAAAATACACCACGACGGGTGTGAGAACTACGTCCCAAGTAGTTCTCAGTGGGTGCCGCCAACAAGCCCGACGGTCTGCCCACTAAGTCTACTAGAGGCATAAAGTAACAATATAAAACTGAAATGAAAGGCTGGAAAAGTAACTCAACAGCTACTATGCCTCTATCTAGATGCTCAAGAAAAGGGACAGATGAAACATGATGCATCTACTAACACACACAGTAAACTCACCAAATCTAAACTGACTGCCTCAAAGGGTCCAGTCAAACCTGCGCCCACCTACTGCCACAAATCCTCAACAGGACGGGTCTACCGTAGGGTGTCCGTGACTGCCACTAACTGGGCCAGTCAGAGGGACGGCGTCGACAAGTCGCGATAGCAAGTAACAGGCCCAACTCCGGAGTGGCTCTCGAGGGGAGCGACCCCACCGAGGAAAGTATCCGCGTATCTCTGTCGAGCTCAAATATGGCTCATGCAGGCTGTAGTCCAAACCACGATCAACAAGATCGACCAACAACACCAAGCTGGAAGTCACACAGCTGGGGCCACCGTCCACCAGACGGCTCCCACAAGAGAACACTAAACTCTCCAGAAAGACCGACACCATAAGGGTTCGGAAACCCGATAGACCGGTGCTAAGAACCCTATCAAACAAGAACAGACTCTAGGCTCCGACTATCGAAGTTCACGATCCCTTATAGTTCGGGAAGGCAATAATCACAATACAACTCGCGGAAGACACCAACAGGGCCCGAAAGTCCCGGGGGACCTACACCTACAACCCTATCAAACAAGAACAGGTTCCAGGCTCGGCCCCCGTGGCTTTCGTCCCGACAGAGGGACGACCCCTAGAACCCAGACCACTCGAATCCTCTCGAGTGGGGAGATTTACCGGAAAAGGTGACATTTGTTATTGAAAACTAATTTGATCTGGAAGAAATCCATATTTAATGATTTTAGTTCTTTTTAAAAAAAACAGTTAGAAAACAAGTGTTTTACCCAAACCCCGAAGGGCTGATGCCTTTGTCCAATCAAACAAGAACAGACTCCAGCGGCCCTTCGATGTTTGGAAGAAAACATTGGTAGACTAAAATCATGTATATGTCAAAAAGAGTTCTGGGTTTCTAGGTCCGGCTAACACTAGTAAACTACTGCCACTACACCAGTGGCGACGACCCAACAGGGAAAACAAGATCTCTCGGGGCCACCATTTACCCCAAACGGTTCCCGATACAGACAAGCGAACCACTACATCTACCAGACTCCACTCTGCTCCCAAGCACGAGTGCAATGCATCCCACACTATAGAGAAGTCCCGACCGCTCGGCCCACTATCCGGGCGAGGATAACACTAAGTCCAGGAATGCGACATAAAGTGTGGATGTCTAAACATAAATAACCCTAGCCCAAGTGAGGGTTTTCTACTGGTCTGGTTACACATGCAACATATGACGGGGGTGCTAGGTCAAGTTCCAATATAACAAATATTTAACATGATAGTAGGAAGCAAGAGATTACAAGATCGACAGATAAAACAAGGATCAACAATTCCTACGCTCTAGCATGCTACCCAAGTCCAATCACTATCATGCATGATTCTATATCAATAGAATTAGAGTACAGTCCATAGATCTTGAAAGCAAGCCACCCACCTGAAAACGCTAACTGTCCGGAGCCGTACAGCTGAGAAAACCAGGAAATAACCACTCTAGGTCCAACAGGTCCAGCACAGCCCACAATCCCTCCTGGGTACAACATAAGGCTACAGTTACACTTTAAATCCAATAAAATCCAGGTTTTACAAATCTGCTGGGAACAGTCCACTTACTGCGAAATTTTCACCTGTAAACGAACTCCAAAAATTCTGATAAAATACCACGGCGATCCTCGCGTCGATAGCTTCGAAACGGGTACCTGCACGTCCAATTCCGAGCACCGTAGGCCAAGTTACAAATCCCCAGTATCGGTGCGCACAATCCCAAAACCATTCAACTGTAAAATCTTGTACAGATAAAAGGAACAGTGTATACCTTCGGGAAGGTCTCCAAAAATTCCAAGAAAATCCACGATGATCCTCGCGTCGAGTAGATGAAAAAGTCTATAAGCACGTCTTGATCCGAGACTCGTGCGCGAAGATCTCCTCAAAAGAAGGTGCTGCCCTCACCAAAATCTCACAGCAAAAAGGGTCCCAATGAGCACGAGAAAACACCTCGAAAAACGTGAAATCTGAAAATGTCCGAGAAACCCAAAATCGTAGCCTCACCTGTTACGAATCCAGCAGCGAAGAAATCGCTCGAAAAGATCGTCGGAGTAGACCAGGGGAGCTAAAACACTGCTGCGCGCCGAAGAAGAACACAGGAACCACCACGTCGCGCCGCGCCGTAAAATAGAGAACCTCGGGATGCGTGCCCATAAAATCCCAAAACTTTGCAGGTGGATCCAGAGCTGAAGATGAAGAATTCTCTTAAGGTTACTCGGGCAGAGGAGGCTCGAAAAGAGTGAGAAAAGGGGAGAAGAAAGAGGCTCGGGCTGCTACTTAAAGGCCCCAAACAAACAAATGAAGAAATACCAAATTGCCCAAGATTCGGGCCGGCTACAGTGCAGCCCGGCCCAGATTTTCGGGCGGCCTACAGTGCGGCCCAGCCGAATTCGGGCGGCTACAGTGAGCACGGCCCGGCCGGGTTTCGGGCGCGCACAGTGCGGCCCGGCCCGGCCCAGCCGCAACGGGATCCGGCCGGACGCTTGCTTGGTCCGACCCGCGCCGACGCCCGCCACGTGTCCCCCGAACACGCCGTTAGCCGTTGCAAGACCGCCACGGGGAGCGCCACGTGTCCCTGCCGCGTCAACGCGGCAGGTGGCGCCCGGCGAATCAGCGGGGCGCCACGTGGCCACCTCCCCGCGCGCCGCGCTCTGTGCCCCGCGTTACGTGCCACCTTGCCCGCGCGCTTCGTGGACGCCCGGCGACTTCCTGCGCCCGCCAACCGGGTGCCGCACGTGGCGCGCCCCGGTCCCCGCCTCCCTCGCGCACTCCGCAGACCGAGCGCACCAGCGCCGCCCAATCAGGCGCTGCCACGGTGGACCCCTGCGCGCGTCCACGCGCCTCCCGGTGCACCCCCGGTCCAAACCCCAGTGCTCCGTGGACCCAGCTGCGTGGCGCCGGCCAATCAGGGCTGCCACGTGGCTCCCCCGCCGGTCCACGGCTCCCCCAAGCACCAGAAATCCAGTAAATTTTCCGGGAGTCCGTTTTTGGGCATCCGGACTCAGAATTTGGCAAACAAAAAGCCATTTTCAAGCGTTTTTCCGCGCTGAATCCATTTCCGCCGTCTATTTGGCCTAATTTCTTTTTTTCAAAATTTCGGCAAACCCAGCCGAAAGCCAACACAGCTAATAAAACCTTACAGGGTCCATCTGTGGCATCCCATTGATGCACCATGGGCCAGATACACCAACAAAGGTGTTCTAACAGTGGATCCATCGGAAAATGTTGCAAGGGGTCGGGGGTCCTACAAGTTACCTGATAGTTTGCCCGTGGATGGTGTTTTGTGTCTGGCTGCCCAGTGCAGTTAGGGCCCTGGTTTTTGCTGATGATCTTTTGGCCTTGTAGCTCCGGGTTTGGGGGGTCGGTGGGCATGGACTGTGAGGATTTGCTACCCTATGCTTGAGTTGATGCCACACCTGTTGATACACGGTGGTGATGCCACACCGTTGATACACGGTGGTGATGCCACACCGTTGTGGATACACGGTGTTGATGCACACCATGATACACGGTGTGAGCCACACCGTTGATTACACGGTAGTGATGCCACACCTTGAGAACACGGTGGTGATGCGACACCGTTGATACACGGTGGTGTGACATTGTAGGTTACACACGATGAGAGTTCTTGGACGGTTCGAACACGGGACGGATTTGGATTGTGCTTGGGCAGATGCCTTCGAAGTGATTGATAGCATTATGGAAAATATACAGCTGTAAGGCTGTGCATGTAGTGATCAGGGAACGGGGGGGGGAAGGGCGTGTATAAAAGTTAGCTGTGAGCGAGGTCATGGGATTGACTAAGCCCTACCGACCTTAGGAACTGTGTTTTCCACCTG
>CM055069.1:9868957-9888033 GCA_029204045.2 Tillandsia leiboldiana
TCCGCGCCGTAAATAGAGAACCTCGGGATGCGTGCCCATAAAATCCCAAAACTTTGCAGGTGGATCCAGAGCTTGAAGATGAGAATTCTTCTTAAGGTTGCTCGGGCAGAGGAGGCTCGAAAAGAGGAGAAAAGGGGAGAAGAAAGAGGCTCGGGCTGCTACTTAAAGGCCCCAAAAAAACAAATGAAGAAATACCAAATTGCCCAAGAGTCGGGCGGCTACAGTGCAGCCCGGCCCAGATTCGGGCGGCTACAGTGCGGCCCAGCCCGAATTCGGGCGGCTACAGTGCAGCCCGGCCCGGCCGGTTTCGGGCGCGCACAGTGCGGCCCGGCCCGGCCCAGCCCGCACACGGATCCGGCCGGACGCTTGCTTGGTCCGACCCGCGCCGACGCCCGCCACGTGTCCCCGAACACGCCGCAGCCGTGCAAGCCGCCACGGGGAGCGCCAC
This sequence comes from Tillandsia leiboldiana, assembly GCA_029204045.2. Classification (NCBI taxonomy): domain Eukaryota; kingdom Viridiplantae; phylum Streptophyta; class Magnoliopsida; order Poales; family Bromeliaceae; genus Tillandsia; species Tillandsia leiboldiana. The sequence goes on from CM055069.1 coordinate 9,869,406, forward strand.
GTGTCCCTGCCCGCGTCAACGCGGCAGGTGGCGCCCCGCGAATCAGCGGGCGCCACGTGGCACCTCCCACGTCGCCCGCAGCCTGCCCCGCGTACGGCCACCTGCCCCGCGCGCTTGCGTGGACGCGCGCTCATGCGCCCGCCAACCGGGTGCCGCCACGTGGCGCGCCCCCGGTCCACGCCTCCCCGCGCACTCCCGCAGACCGAGCGCAACCAGAGCCGCCCAATCAGGCGCTGCCACGTGGACACCTTCCGGTCCACGCGCCTCCCGTGCACCCCGGGTCCAAACCCCAGTGCTCCGTGGACCCAGCTGCGTGCGCCGGCCAATCAGGGCCTGCCACGTGGCTCCCCCGCCGGTCCACGGCTCCCCCAAGCACCAGAAATCCAGTAAATTTTCCGGGAGTCCGTTTTTGGGCATCCGGACTCAGAATTTGGCAAACAAAAAGCCATTTTCAAGCGTTTTTTCCGCGCTGAATCCATTTCCGCCGTCTATTTGGCCTAATTCTTTTTTCAAAATTTCGGCAAACCCAGCCGAAAGCCAACACAGCTAATAAAACCTTACAGGGTCCATCTGTGGCATCCCATTGATGCACCATGGGCCAGATACACCAACAACAGGTGTTCTAACAGTGGATCCATCGGAAAATGCTGCAAGGGGTTCGGGGGTCCTACATCTCCCCCACTAAAAGGAAGTTTCGTCCCCGAAACAAAAACACGCCACAACAATAAAACCAAAACAATCAAAACAACCAAGAACGCAACACTAAACTACAAGAAAGATACGGCTCCACCAGCAGGAAAGACATCAACTCCAACCCTCAATTTAGAAAACAGCTGAAATTAGCGAAAAGTCCGAAAATTTCGAAAAATCAGTGCCTTCGCCCCAATCAAACAAGAACAGGTTCGGGCACTGTCTCCATTTCTGGAGCAATCTTTCGAAGTTTCGTCCTGCTCGTAAATTTCAGTAACAAGGTGAGAAAAGGGGGAGAAGTGTTGGTGTCATTCCTACTGTGGCCACAAAAGGAAGCTATCACTAACCGAGACTCCTAAGGACATAACCACTAGTCCTAACATCACGTCTGCTCCCGAGGTGGCGTCTGTCCACAGTCGCTGAAGCCCATGCTGTTGGAAGGATACGCCGACAATCCGAGAAAACGAACTCCTCCAGTCCAACTCGCAGAAGGATAACTGCTTTCATTCTATCATCAGTCGTAGCACAGCACCGCATCAATCAGCCCAACCTGGGTGCTCAATCAAGTCCTGGAGCTGTCCTTGAATCGTCACAACAGCAAGTGAAGTCCAAGTCTCAATTGCACTGATCATACACCGCGATCCTCCTCTACTCAAAGGATACTGGGAAGAATCCAATAGCTAAAACATGTAGCAGAAATTCCTAACCCATACCCATGCAAGGATGCCGATGCAGATACTCAACTAATAAAGCAGAAGAATGCAGCGGTAACAAAATGCTCAACTCAGCTAGCTGAAACAAAATCATACCTGCCGCAGCACGATCCGCTGCCGGGGTGTCCTCCAACAGGGCTGCATAACCCGTCCACTGGGTGCTGCAGGTCGCCGTCCCGTCTGTCCCGACGTCGTGGCCCAACTCTGTCCGCTGGTGTGCCGGAGGGGTTCCCGCTGCATGGATGGCAAGGGGGGTGCTGTCGCAATCGGCCGCACTGACAAAATGGCCTGGGGGCAAGCTGCGCGGAAATGTCCCAACTCTCCACAAAGGAAACACCGCCCCTGTCTCTGATCACACTGCGACGGGGGATGAGGCCCGCCACAGATGACGCACCGCTCCTGCCGCTGCTGCCGATACCGCTGATGCTGCTGCTGCTGGGGCTCACCAGATCTCCGGCGCCTACGAAACCCACGACCCTCAGGATGAGATCGTGGAGGTCTCGGAGGTCCCTGCCCGCTCGTCTGCCCCTCATCACCCGGTGCTGGGCGCTTCGCCCCAGGAATCACTACGGGGGCTAGAGCCACCTCTGACATCACTGCCTCTCCAGACTCAATATATAACGCCTGCTCCATCGATGACTCCAAAGTCTGTAATCTGCGTGAGCGAACAAGCTGATAAATATCCCGGCGCAGCCCCCGCTCGAACATGTAGATCCGGTGAGACTCGTCCCTGGCCACGTGAGGCATACTAGCCAACAGCTGATTGTATTCGGCTATGTATGCATTCACGGGCCGATCTCCCTGGCGGAGATTTCTCAGCTGCTCCTCCAATCTCTGGCGAACACTCTCAAGAAAGAAGGCCCCTAACAGAAGTCTGCGGAACTCCGCCCAGGGAAGAATCTGCGTCCCAGGCGGACCAGCAGGCCGCACACGCCGCCACCAAGCCTCGGCGTTGCCCTCCAAGTAGTGTGTAGCCAAAAAGACTCGAAATCGATCATCAACGAACAAACTCTCAAAATGACGCTCCATGGCCGTGATCCAAGACTCTGCCTCCCACGGCTCAACACTCATACCAGAAAAACGGGGTGGATCAAACCGGCGGAACCTCATCAACAGATCCACCACCGCACTCTGCTCAGCCAAAGTCAAAGGTCCCATCGATCCAGGCGGTGGTATGCTAGAAACCGGCTCGACAGGAATAGCCGGCGCTGACGGGACCACAGGGGGCGCCACAGCTGGCGAAGAAGGCACAGGCGAACACACAGGGGGTGCTACCACAGGCTGCGTCCTCTGCTCTAAAAGAAGCATCATCCGACCAAAGGCCTCCTCCTGGCGCCGAGAAGCCTCCTCCTGGCGCTGAGAAGCCTCCTCCTGGCGCTGCACCGCCTCAGACAACTGGGCCAACTGAGCCCGAAGCTCCTGCACCTCACTCTGCTGACCCTGCGCTGGCTCCTCCTGCCCAGGCTCATCGGAGGGAAAAGGCTGAGAACGCGTCTGCACCCCGCGTCGGGGAGGCATCGTGCCCACCTGCAACACACATGGAAACATCAGGACAGTACCAAATAACACACGACCCAATCCAGCGAAAGTCTAGGACATGTCATCCATTCCCTAGCATTATGTTGTCTGCAGCCAACATAATCGCTTAGGAGAATAAACATGCCAGTCACTCATCCCATCCCTTGGGAGAGGTAAAAACTCAATCAGGACTCTCGCTAACAGTCACGACTCTCACGTAGTCATCCTAATGTCCAACCACAAGCCTAGGGTTTCTAAGTCCATAATGACCTACAACCTAGGCTCTGATACCACCTAATCTGTCACGCCCCGGCGTCGAAACTGCGACCCGGGCTCGCCAACAGATCCGCCGCCCATACAGGAAGCCCGTATAGACGAAGCGACTAACCTGCAAAAGAGCATCTATACTATGCAGATATCAGAGCTGAAAGTAAATCTGCTAGAAATAAAAACTATATACAACACAAGTCCTCACCAAAAGTACAAGAGTCACTCGAGCAGTAGAAAATAAATACAACTCTATACCTCACTACAAAGTTCTCTCAACAGGAACTCTCAAAAGTAATAAGGGTACATCTACTCTCTGGACGACGATTGGTGGGGAACTATCTCGCGACTCCCTTACCTCGATCAGAAGAAGCAGCAACAGGAGCAGCAGGAACCGGAGTAGAAGTCCCTGTGGGAAAAATACACCACGACGGGTGTGAGAACTACGTCCCAAGTAGTTCTCAGTGGGTGCCGCCAACAAGCCCGACGGTCTGCCCACTAAGTCTACTAGAGGCATAAAGTAACAATATAAAACTGAAATGAAAGGCTGGAAAAGTAACTCAACAGCTACTATGCCTCTATCTAGATGCTCAAGAAAAGGGACAGATGAAACATGATGCATCTACTAACACACACAGTAAACTCACCAAATCTAAACTGACTGCCTCAAAGGGTCCAGTCAAACCTGCGCCCACCTACTGCCACAAATCCTCAACAGGACGGGTCTACCGTAGGGTGTCCGTGACTGCCACTAACTGGGCCAGTCAGAGGGACGGCGTCGACAAGTCGCGATAGCAAGTAACAGGCCCAACTCCGGAGTGGCTCTCGAGGGGAGCGACCCCACCGAGGAAAGTATCCGCGTATCTCTGTCGAGCTCAAATATGGCTCATGCAGGCTGTAGTCCAAACCACGATCAACAAGATCGACCAACAACACCAAGCTGGAAGTCACACAGCTGGGGCCACCGTCCACCAGACGGCTCCCACAAGAGAACACTAAACTCTCCAGAAAGACCGACACCATAAGGGTTCGGAAACCCGATAGACCGGTGCTAAGAACCCTATCAAACAAGAACAGACTCTAGGCTCCGACTATCGAAGTTCACGATCCCTTATAGTTCGGGAAGGCAATAATCACAATACAACTCGCGGAAGACACCAACAGGGCCCGAAAGTCCCGGGGGACCTACACCTACAACCCTATCAAACAAGAACAGGTTCCAGGCTCGGCCCCCGTGGCTTTCGTCCCGACAGAGGGACGACCCCTAGAACCCAGACCACTCGAATCCTCTCGAGTGGGGAGATTTACCGGAAAAGGTGACATTTGTTATTGAAAACTAATTTGATCTGGAAGAAATCCATATTTAATGATTTTAGTTCTTTTTAAAAAAAACAGTTAGAAAACAAGTGTTTTACCCAAACCCCGAAGGGCTGATGCCTTTGTCCAATCAAACAAGAACAGACTCCAGCGGCCCTTCGATGTTTGGAAGAAAACATTGGTAGACTAAAATCATGTATATGTCAAAAAGAGTTCTGGGTTCTAGGTCCGGCTAACACTAGTAAACTACTGCCACTAACACAGTGGCGACGACCCAAACAGGGGAAAACAAGATCTCTCGGGTCCACCATTTACCCCAAACGGTTCCCGATACAGACAAGCGAACCACTACATCTACCAGACTCCACTCTGCTCCCAAGCACGAGTGCAATGCATCCCACACTATAGAGAAGTCCCGACCGCTCGGCCCACTATCCGGGCGAGGATAACACTAAGTCCAGGAATGCGACATAAAGTGTGGATGTCTAAACATAAATAACCCTAGCCCAAGTGAGGGTTTTCTACTGGTCTGGTTACACATGCAACATATGACGGGGGTGCTAGGTCAAGTTCCAATATAACAAATATTTAACATGATAGTAGGAAGCAAGAGATTACAAGATCGACAGATAAAACAAGGATCAACAATTCCTACGCTCTAGCATGCTACCCAAGTCCAATCACTATCATGCATGATTCTATATCAATAGAATTAGAGTACAGTCCATAGATCTTGAAAGCAAGCCACCCACCTGAAAACGCTAACTGTCCGGAGCCGTACAGCTGAGAAAACCAGGAAAATAACCACTCTAGGTCCAACAGGTCCAGCACAGCCCACAATCCCTCCTGGGTACAACATAAGGCTACAGTTACACTTTAAATCCAATAAAATCCAGGTTTTACAAATCTGCTGGGAACAGTCCACTTACTGCGAAATTTTCACCTGTAAAACGAACTCCAAAAATTCTGATAAAAATACCACGGCGATCCTCGCGTCGATAGCTTCGAAACGGGTACCTGCACGTCCAATTCCGAGCACCGTAGGCCAAGTTACAAATTCCACAGTATCGGTGCGCACAATCCCAAAACCATTCAACTGTAAACTCTTGTACAGATAAAAGGAACAGTGTATACCTTCGGGAAGGTCTCCAAAAATTCCAAGAAAAATCCACGATGATCCTCGCGTCGAGTAGATGAAAAAAGTCTATAAGCACGTCTTGATCCGAGACTCGTGCGCGAAGATCTCCTCAAAAGAAGGTGCTGCCCTCACCAAAATCTCACAGCAAAAAGGGTCCCAATGAGCACGAGAAAACACCTCGAAAAACGTGAAATCTGAAAATGTCCGAGAAACCCAAAATCGTAGCCTCACCTGTTACGAATCCAGCAGCGAAGAAATCGCTCGAAAAGATCGTCGGAGTAGACCAGGGGAGCTAAAACACTGCTGCTGCGCCGAAGAAGAACACAGGAACCACCACGTCGCGCCGCGCCGTAAAATAGAGAACCTCGGGATGCGTGCCCATAAAATCCCAAAACTTTGCAGGTGGATCCAGAGCTTGAAGATGAAGAATTCTTCTTAAGGTTACTCGGGCAGAGGAGGCTCGAAAAGAGGAGAAAAGGGGAGAAGAAAGAGGCTCGGGCTGCTACTTAAAGGCCCCAAAAAAACAAATGAAGAAATACCAAATTGCCCAAGATTCGGGCGGCTACAGTGCAGCCCGGCCCAGATTCGGGCGGCTACAGTGCGGCCCAGCCCGAATTCGGGCGGCTACAGTGCAGCCCGGCCCGGCCGGTTTCGGGCGCGCACAGTGCGGCCCGGCCCGGCCCAGCCCGCACACGGGATCCGGCCGGACGCTTGCTTGGTCCGACCCGCGCCGACGCCCGCCACGTGTCCCCCGAACACGCCGTAGCCGTGCAAGCCGCCACGGGGAGCGCCACGTGTCCCTGCCCGCGTCAACGCGGCAGGTGGCGCCCGCGAATCAGCGGGCGCCACGTGGCACCTCCCACGTCGCCCGCGCCTGCCCCGCGTACGGCCACCTGCCCCGCGCGCTGCGTGGACCGCGCGCTCATGCGCCCGCCAACCGGGTGCCGCCACGTGGCGCGCCCCCGGTCCACGCCTCCCCGCGCACTCCCGCAGACCGAGCGCACCAGAGCCGCCCAATCAGGCGCTGCCACGTGGACACCTGCCGGTCCACGCGCCTCCCGGTGCACCCCGGTCCAAACCCCAGTGCTCCGTGGACCCAGCTGCGTGCGCCGGCCAATCAGGGCCTGCCACGTGGCTCCCCCGCCGGTCCACGGCTCCCCCAAGCACCAGAAATCCAGTAAATTTTCCGGGAGTCCGTTTTTGGGCATCCGGACTCAGAATTTGGCAAACAAAAAGCCATTTTCAAGCGTTTTTCCGCGCTGAATCCATTTCCGCCGTCTATTTGGCCTAATTCTTTTTTCAAAATTTCGGCAAACCCAGCCGAAAGCCAACACAGCTAATAAAACCTTACAGGGTCCATCTGTGGCATCCCATTGATGCACCATGGGCCAGATACACCAACAACAGGTGTTCTAACAGTGGATCCATCGGAAAATGTTGCAAGGGGTTCGGGGGTCCTACAAGTTACCTGATCACGTGTTGCACGTAGATGAGTGTTTTGGGTCCTGCCCAGTGCAGTTAGGGCCCTGGTTTTTGTCTGCTGATCTTTTGGCCCTTTGTTAGCTCCGGGGTTTTGGGGGTAGTGTTGGGCATAGGACTGTGAGGATCTGATACCCTGATGCTTGAGTTTGATGCCACACCGTTGATACACGGTGGTGATGCCACACCGTTGATACACGGTGGTGATGCCACACCGTTGATACACGGTGGTGATGCCACACCATTGATACACGGTAGTGATGCCACACCGTTGATACACGGTAGTGATGCCACACCGTTGATACACGGTGGTGATGCGACACCGTTGATACACGGTGGTGATGCCACATTGTAGGTACACAACGATGAGAGTTCTTGGACGGTTCGAACACGGACGGATTTGGATTGTGCTTGGGCAGATGCCTTCGAGTGATTGATAGCATTATGGAACTATACAGCTGAAGGCTGTGCCTTGTTAGTGATCAGGAACCCGGAAGGGCAGTATAAGCTGTTAGCGAGGTCATGTGGATTGACTAATGCCCTACCGACCTTAGGAACTGTGCTTTTCCACCTGTGTATGGACGGGTTGGTGGTTTTACCCGTCGTGGGTATTTGGATTATCTCCGAAGTGACGTGAAGCCTGAGGGGCACTTGAGGATATTACTACAACTTCTATGAGGGAAGAAGATATTTGCCAAGTTGGGAGAGTTTGCTTTCCAACTCGGAAGGTTTGGTTATCGCCTATTTTAGCGACAGAGATAAAGCTAAAGAGGATAACGGCTTTGATGTAGATGTTGCCAGCCAGAGAGAGAGTTGAGTTATTTATGGACCCTTGAACTTAAAGTACTTGGATACTCAGGAAGTTGGGTTGTGGTAACGCCGGTGGATATGACTCTCAAGGATGTATGATTGCTTTGTCCCGGCAAAGACATTATGTTTAGTTACGCCCTGTTTAGGCGAGCAGTGTAACCTTGGAATTTGAGAGTCAGAAATTGAGGGAAGGTTTCCGTGGTTGAAAGTCTTCCCCTGACAAGGGATGTGAAAGTTGTTTGGGGGAAACTGTGTTACGGAATTTGAGTTGGCGTATTTCGTGAATTCAGTTAAGTCTTGAAGATTGAAGATAAAGAAGGTTGGATCATGTAACTCAATCTCAAGAAAGAAGAATTCAAAAGGATCAGGTATGTTTAACTAATTATCTTTGGTGATCCGAATACTTCTTATAGTGTAGAAACACTTGGATGAATTTCTAATTGCATAAAAATCAAAAACTGGACATGGGACATGTTCAGGATCCGGATCAGACACTTCGATCCGGATCCCGAAGGGTGTTAGTTCATACGCAAATTCAATTCGGATCGTAGCCTCCTTTGATCCGGATCCCGAACACTGGTTTTTACCGTAATTTATGAACGATCCGGATCAGGCAGTTCAATCCGGATCCCGAACATTGGTGTTTGGTAAATTGTATGAACGATCCGGATCAGGCACTTCGATCCGGATCCCGAACCTTTGTCTTTCTGGAAACTGTCTGTCTCGTTACTGCAATCCGGATCGCCTAAATCCGATCCGGATCGTCGTCCTGTAAAATTTCAGAAAAGGTTAGTTTTTGATTCTTATCCTCTTCCAATGGTTTCTAACCTATAAATAGACCCTTTAATTCATCTTTTAGGGTAACGACGAAAAATGGAAAAAATACGACCGAAATAGAAAAATCCACAGATAGAGAAGAAAGGAAATACTAGATTTAATTCTATGTTTCTTCATCTATTTTACTAATTTGATTCTAGGTTTTCCAAACTCAGATTTTGAGTAGAATCAAATTAATGAATACTTAGATGGTATTTCCGATCTATTTCTAATCTAAGTATTCGGCGGATCATCACCACCCAAAAAACAACGATTTCCCCAAAATCGGCGCGTGGACTCGCGTGGCCTTGTGGAGTCAAGGTGCTACCGCTCTCGTGGATTCGGAGCGAGGTACGTTCGTGGATTCGAAGTGTGCTACTGGTTGAAGACCATGGATTCGGTCGGACGTCGTGGAGTCGACGTTGGACGCCGTGGATTCGGCGTTGGACGCAGATCGTGGATTCGAGAAGCGTTGCGGAGCGAGCGGAGAAGATCAACTAGGAGCGTATGGAAAAAGGTTGAGTCGTCTGTGAGTACGGTATATCACCTTTGTACGTGTTATAATTCTAGTGGATTTCACCGTGTTATCGGTCCCCTGGTTTTTTACTCCGGTTTGGAGTTTTCCACGTAAAAATCTCTGCGTGTTATTTATTTTTCCGCATTAGGTTTTATATCGCAAAGATTTTTGAGTGTTTATTGTTTACACCTATTCACCCCCCTCTAGGTGTTTTTTCCCCTATTTAGATCCAATTATACATAACCCAACAAGTGGTATCAGAGCAGGAGTAGGGTTGTAAACAATGGTTGAAGGTGGAAACATCAACAGACCCCCGTTCTTCGATGGAACAAATTATGCTTACTGGAAAGTACGGATGAAAGCCTTTTTAATTTCCATCGACGAATGGGTGTGGCAATCAATTGAATTAGGATGGTCTAATCCAACTGAAATTCTTGCTGATGTTCGCACCATCAAACCTAGGTCGAAATGGACCAAGGAAGAGATAGATTCTTCTTCTTACAATGGCAAAGGGATTAATGCTCTATTTAATGCTTTGTCTCAAACTGAGTTCTCTCGCGTCTCGGCATGTGAGACTGCGAAAGAAATCTGGGATGTTCTTCAAGTTACACATGAGGAAACTAACCTTGTGAAGATTCAGAAACTGCAAATGCTTACGAGCAAGTTTGACTCTATTTTCATGGCAGAAAATGAATCGTTCACAGACTATTACACACGATTGCAAGACATCGTAAACTCATGTGCTAACTTGGGAGAGAAGATTCCAGAATTTAAAGTTGTAAGAAAAATATTAAGAACTCTTCCTGAAAGATTTCTATCCAAGGTTACGGCCATTGAAGCTATTAAACACCCGGACGAAATCCGTGCAGAAGAATTAGTTGGTTCTTTACAAACATATGAAATGACATTTCCTACTAACTATTCTTCTGGAGAAGCATCCTCTTCTAAGTCTTCAGGTTTAGCATTGAAAACAACAAAAGAAGAAGACGCGGATTCATCCTCCTCAGACGATGACGTAAACCTATCTATTGAGGACTTTGAGAAGCAGCTTGCTCTCTTGACGAGAAGATTTCGCCGAAACTTTCGAAGGGGTAACTCAAGCAAAACACCATCCTTCGTAAAGTCGAAGAAAGGCAAAGGTTCTTCAAGTTACAAACCAAGAAAGCAAGAGGGTTTTTCTAAGGATAAGAAAAGCTCAGAAGGACAAGTCCAATGCTTCAAGTGCCGAGGGTACGGCCATATCTCAACGGAGTGTCCCAATAAGAATCCGTCAAAGAAGAAAGCGATACAAGCCGTCACTTGGGATGACACCTCATCGTCAAATGAGTCATCGTCAAGTGATGAAGAATATAACGCAACGGCGTTCCACGCGTCCACATCTTCACCCTTCATGTGCTTAATGGCTAATACATCCGAATCATTGTCCAACTCCACTGTTGAGAAAATTGCAACGGACGATGAATCGGATAACTCAGAAGGTGAAGACTTTGCTCTTGCCTATCATAAGCTTTTGAGGGATTCAAAGAAACTGGCAAAGCAAAACAAGAGTTTGAGAGGGAGATTGCAGGATCTCGAAGAAGAAGCAAAAAGGGCAACTTCTCTCTCAAACGCTCTTGAAGCGGAAAGGGATAACCTGATTAAAGCAAATGTTTCCCTTCAAGAGTCCAATGAGCAATTCGAGAAGAATTATGTAGATATGGTGAACAAAGCGAATTACTTCTTGAAGCTCAACGGCGAGGCTCGACAGGAAAAATTGAAAATGACAGAGACCATTCTCCAACTTAAGGATGACTTACAGCGATTTTCATCAGGAAGGAGTAAGTTGGATAAGCTTCTTGGTCTTGGTCAATCAAACAAATTCGGCCTCGGATACAATCGAACTGAAGACAATTTTAGTTCGGTTGGGACAGTCTTTGTGCCCCAGTCGGTATCTCCTCCTCCGACACTGGAATTGACGACAAACAACGACAACAACCTACTTCCCCCTCTTCGGAATTGTCAAGCACCAAGGTATGTTTTCGTTGTGGTATTGCAGGGCACATAAGGAGAAATTGCAAGATGGGAGCCAAACGCTCAACTCAAGCACTACTTGCAACGACTACCAAAAGGGTGATTCCTCGGAAATCAAATGCAAATTATTCGAAGGAAAAGAGCCTCGGTAGTTCATCAAACAAGACGACGACGTCAAGGAAAAGCAATGGATCAAACAAGACGCTTTCACCAAAGGTATCAACATCACAATCATTTCCGACGTACACCAAAACTCGAAAGGTTTGGGTACGCAAAGGTGAAATCTTCCATTGTCTTGTTACAAATATTTCCTTGCATGCATATGATAATTCGTCTTGGTATCTGGATAGCGGTTGTTCCCGTCACATGACCGGTGACAAAAACAGTTTTCAAAATTTTGAGAAAATCTCCGGAGGACTTGTAGTTTTCGGAGACGGTCAGTCTTCCAAAATTATTGGAAAAGGAACAGTAGCTATTCCAGATGGCCCGATTCTGAATAATGTGTTATTTGTTGATGGCCTTAAGACTAACCTCATAAGTATCAGTCAACTTTGTGACAATGGTTTTTCAGTTAATTTTTCATCTATTGAATGCATTGTAACTGATAAGAACCATGTTTTCTTTTTAAAGGGGGTTAGATCTGAAAACAATTGTTATGTTGTTCCCAATAAAATTTCTGAAAATTGTAACTTACCCTCTTTGAATAATGAAACTCTTTGGCATGAAAGGCTAGGTCACATAAACTTTAAGGAACTTGCTAGAATTTCAAACAAAGACGTGGTCAAGGGGGTTCCAAAACTTTCACTTAAACAAACCATTGTGTGTGGTGGTTGTCAAAAGGGAAAACAATCCAGGACTGCACACAAGAACTTGAACCACGTTGGTACTAATCGGCCCTTAGAATTATTGCATATGGATCTTATGGGGCCGACACGTCAACCATCCTTGGGAGGTAAATGGTATATTTTCTTATTGGTTGATGATTTCTCTAGATACTCATGGGTAGCATTTTTAAAAGAGAAAGCTGATACTTTTGATTCTTTTCACGAGATTTGCCTTCGTATTATGATTGAAAAGAATGAAAAGATCATTCGTGTTAGAAGTGATAGAGGTGGAGAATTCATAAATTCTAAATTCATTGATTTTTGCACTTCCAATGGCATTAAACATGAATTCTCAGCACCCTATACACCTCAACAGAATGGTGTAGTCGAGCGCAAAAACAGGGTTGTACAATAGATGGCACGTGTCATGCTTCATAGCCGGAATTTACCGTTATATTTTTGGGCTGAAGCTGTGAACACTGCAATCTATGTTATTAATCGAGTTTATTTGCGCCCGGGAACGTTAAATACACCATATGAACTATGGTTTTGTAGAAAGCCAAACATCAAATATTTTCGTATCTTTGGGAGTCGGTGTTACATTTTACGTTACCGCGAAAATCTTGGAAAATTTGACTCTCGAAGTGACGAAGGGATTTTCTTGGGTTATTCTACAAATAGTAGAGCATATCGGGTATTTAATTTGGAATCTAAAACGATTGTAGAATCCATAAATGTTAAAGTAGATGAAGCTTTCCACTTTGCATCTGATAAATCTACCCCTGATATCTCTCTTGATGATGATACTCCTGTAAATGCATCTTCTCATGATAATACTTCCAATATTAATGATGCATCTAATGGTTCTTCAAGTTTATCTGATGTGCAGGAATCATCTCATGTACCTCCGAGTACTCCTTTACCTCAAACGCTACGCATCTTCAAGGATCATCCTGAATCAAACATTATTGGAGACCCACAAGAAGGAGTCAAAACTCGGAGACAGTTGGTTTGTGGATTCGCTTGTTACGTTTCCATGATCGAACCAAAGAACGTCGATGAAGCTCTTCAGGATGACTACTGGATTGAAGCAATACAGGAAGAGCTCCATCAGTTTGAACGCAACAAAGTCTGGGAATTAACGACGCCTCCGAAGCAACACAATGTGATCGGTACTAAATGGATTTTCAAGAACAAGAAAAATGAGGATGGTACCATCATCAGGAACAAAGCACGTTTAGTTGCTCAAGGCTACTCTCAAATAGAAGGTATAGACTTTGATGAAACGTTCGCCCCTGTAGCTAGACTCGAGTCCATTCGTATCTTATTCGCTATTGCTTGTCACTTTAAAATAAAACTCTTTCAAATGGACGTTAAGAGCTTTTTTAAAATGGGTTTTTAAATGAGGAAGTTTATGTGGTTCAACCGAAAGGTTTTGTAGACTGTAAACTACCTAACCATGTTTTTCGTTTGAAAAAGGCTCTTTACGGTTTAAAACAAGCACCGCGAGCGTGGTACGAAAGGTTGACAAAGCACCTTTTGGAGAAGGGCTATACTCGAGGGAGAGCAGACAGGACTCTCTTTGTGAAGTATTATCAAAATAACTTCATTGTTGCGCAAATCTATGTCGATGACATTGTATTTGGAGCAACAAACGATAATGATGCTTCTAAATTCGCAGAAACTATGGAAAGCGAATTTGAGATGTCTATGATGGGCGAACTGACATACTTTCTTGGATTTCAAGTGAAACAAAATGGTGAAGGCATCCATCTGTGTCAATCCAAGTATGCAAAGGAGTTGGTAAAGAAATTCGGATTAGAAGATTCTAAAGATTTTCCTACTCCTATGGGAACTAGCAATAAGGGATTAGGAAGTGAATCTCTTAGTGATAGTGTAGACGAGAAACTCTATCGAAGTATGATTGGAAGTCTACTCTACCTCACAGCTAGTCGTCCGGACATATCCTTTAGTGTTGGGATCTGCACGAGATATCAGTCAGCACCAAAGGAGGATCACCTGAAAGCGGTGAAACGGATATCCGGTACGTCAAAGGAACTGTAAACTTCAGAATTTGGTATCCTATGGGAACAAGTCTTGACATTATAGGATATTCAGATGCCGATTGGGCAGGATCAGTGGATGATCGGAAAAGTACGAGTGGTGCATGTTTTTATCTTGGCCATTGTCTTGTTGCATGGCATAGTAAAAAGCAAAACTGCATTGCACTCTCAACTGCCGAAGCGGAATATATCTCAGCGGGTAGTTGTTCAACTCAACTCATTTGGATGAAAAGCGTGTTGAGCGACTTCCGGATTTCAGCAACTTCGGTAACTGTTTTATGTGACAACACTAGTGCTATAAACATTTCAAAAAACCCTGTGTTGCACTCAAGAACAAAACACATTGAACTTAGATATCATTTTCTTAGAGAGCTAGTTGAATCAAATATTCTTCAAATTTCCTACATTTCAACTGAAGATCAATTAGCTGACATTTTAACAAAACCTTTGGATCAAAAACGTTTTATTCATTTGCGTAAAGCAATTGGAATGCTTTCCTTGAAATAACCTCTTTTTGAAACTCTTGTTTAGGTTAGGTTTTGTTTTTGTGTTTTTGTTCATTATCTATGCTTAGACATAGAACATTAATTGAGCATTAGTTTTATTGACTTTAACTGCATCCTTTTATATGTCTAGAAATTTATTATGCTTTGGATATCATAATAATTCATTTGATGCAATGATCATTTATGTGAATTAAATCATCTTTGTTTTGATCAAAGTCAATTTCTCTCTCAATGATCTCTTGGTATAGGTTTTATCTTATTTGACTATTTAGTCGAGTATGAAATCGAGATCAATATTTGGTTGAATACTTTATATCTTAAATAATTGATAGCCAATTGAGGGGGAGTCAAAGAAGTATTATGCTCAAAAGATGTGGAAAGAGTTACATCCCAATGAGGAGTGTGAAAACTACCACCACATGGAGGAAAGAGCTACCACCTCGGTCGTCCGAGTACTGTGTGCAGCTACCACATGTATACCAAGCAAGGTTTTTCAAGTTTGATTAAATAAAATGCATGTTGAAATACTTGACTCTGTCAAAATTTCAAGGTTGGTATAAGGTGGGAATTTTTATGAAAGATGCTCAAAGAGCCACTCTCCTCAATAAATTGACTAGATATATTATCTAACTTATCTGGGATTTCAGACATCTATTGATCTTGGTATTTCATTTTCTTTACCAAATTGATGATTTGATAAAGGCATTACTCATAAGATCATGTTAGATGTGATTGAAGTTGTTCAACTTTAAGGGATTTAATTTTTATAAATTTTCGTTTCATTTGTTGGATGTTATTGATAGATTTGGCATAATCTATTTCTTGTTGTATGAAACGATGATTTTCATTTAAAGTTGATACACAAAAGTTCTTACAATCTTTTTCTGGATTTTCTAGAATTTTTCTAAATTTTTCTGAATAAAAAGTTGGAGCCGATCCGGATTGGACAAGCCGATCTGGATCCCGATCGAACGCAGGTATTCTCTGCGGGTAGCCGATCCGGATCGGATTCACGAACTGATCCGGATCGCGGCTAGGGTTTTATATAGAACAAAAGGGTTTTGATTTCTTTTTACTTCAATCTTTTGTTCAAAAGTCACCAGAGCTTCTCTCTCTAGAATTCATCCATCTTGGAAGCTTACAAACTCAAGTTCTTCGATTCTAAGTAAGTTTTATTGATCAAAATCTCGGTTTTTCACAGTTTTTCATATTCTTCCTCAAAACGTGATGAAATTTCTGTATCTTTTTCGTTTGTGGATGGTTTTTGATCAAATTTCTTTTGAAATAAGAACTCTGGGTAGATTAGTTTTGATTATATGCTAGGTATTCTCATGATAAACGGATTTTTGGCCTTCGATTTCAAAAATTTCGGTTTTAGGGCATATAATGGAATTTTCGAAAATCATGCGATTGATCTATTTTTAAAATTCTTTTTGCAAAACTAATTTGATTCTTAGTCTCTCTACACGATAATGATTGTTTGGGTACGATTTTTTAAATTTTTTAAAATTAACAATTTTTTCGTGTTCTTGAGTTGTTGCCCACAGGACCTTATTTCTCACAAGGAACTTGTAGCAATGGTGATCACCTGGTTCATCTTTCTTCTGGCTGCTATGGTTCATACAAGAGATACTATCAAGCCCAAGAAAGCTAAAAGGGCGAAGAAAACAAAGGATGATTCCGATACGGACTCTGAGACGGAATCCATTGATTGGGATGAGCTTCAAGTTGAAGCAATTACTCCCACTGCTTCGAAAGGGAAAGCTCCTGCAGAGACATCAAAGGCAAAGGCTCCGCCCACTGCTGTTGAAAAAGGAAAAGCTCCAATGGAAAAAACTCCTGTGAAAACAAAAAGAAAAAGACTTGCTCGACGGCTTGGACGAGCTCGGGATATTGAAATAAATGAACCATGTCAAGAGGAAACAAAGAATATCCCTCAAACTGAAACTGAATCTGAAGACGAAGAAGATTGGGACATATTTCTTAATGAAGTACAACAAGGTATTGATGAAGAAAATAAGTTTTACCTAAAGAACAAGAAGCTGATGAAGTCTTCCTCAACGATTAAGCAGTACACAAGGAAAAAGAATTCGCCAAGCAATGGAATTCAAATCAATGAACCTCTTGACAATTCACATTCTCTGCCAAGAAGATCTCCTCGGAATGAAGGTCAGACTGCTCCGTCAGCTGTCACACAACGTTTTTCAACTTCTAGAAGAATCGACCAAAAGGCAAACTTAGTGTCTTCCATCAATCAAGAACAAAATAAACTGGCTCTGGAACTCAGAAAGATGTCCACGGACATACATAAGATGAAACAAGAATGTTCTACGATTTCGGGAATGCTTAAAGGAATTTTGAACAAACTGAGATGTAGTGCATCTGAAGACTCTGACTCAGATGATTGATTTGTGCTCAAACTTTTCTTTTTCTTGTGCAGGTTTTAAGTTTTAGTTTTTAGTTTTAGTTCTCACATTTTTGGTTCTTGAACTTGTTAACTTTTCTCTCCATTTTGGTAATTTTGGCTAAAGTTTGTGACAAAAAGGGGGAGAGAATATTAGAACAGTTGAACAATGAAACTTCGATTGTCCAGTTGTGAACCATGAAGGTAAGTATAACTTCAACTTTTGGTTTTCTTTGTGATTGCATGCATGCCTCGACTAACTATTTGCTAACTATTTGGGCATGTAATATAACTAACAAGTTGATGTTGACTAACAATGTTGTGACATTTGGTTTTTGAATGCATAGAAGATATGTTTTTTTTTAAACTATGATCCAATTACATATCTGAATGTATAAATGTCATGGTAAGTATAAATGAGTATAAACTTCATCTCTGTGTGTGGTTTTTGAATGACATAAAATTCTTGAGTTATCTAACGATTTCTTTTGTCAAGAATGATTTCTTTTGCAGAGAGTACAGATGTCTAAGTCTAGAGTCTATTTTAGGAGTTTAACTCATGTATCTATCTTTATTTGGATCTCATTGTAAATTTTTGTTGTATGGTGATATCAACAAAAACTATCTTTTTGAATTTTCTTGAGTGGATTTGTGTTTTGTCACGAAACCGCCAAAGGGGGAGATTGTTACGGAATTTGAGTTGGCGTATTTCGTGAATTCGGTTAAGTCTTGAAGATTGAAGATAAAGAAGGTTGGATCATGTAACTCAATCTCAAGAAAGAAGAATTCAAAAGGATCAGGTATGTTTAACTAATTATCTTTGGTGATCCGAATACTTCTTATAGTTGTAGAAACACTTGGATGAATTTCTAATTGCATAAAAATCAAAAACTGGACATGGGACATGTTCAGGATCCGGATCAGACACTTCGATCCGGATCCCGAAGGGGTGTTAGTTCATACGCAAATTCAATCCGGATCGTAGCCTCCTTTGATCCGGATCCCGAACACCGTTTTTTACCGTAATTTATGAACGATCCGGATCAGGCAGTTCAATCCGGATCCCGAACATTGGTGTTTGGTAAATTGTATGAACGATCGGGATCAGGCACTTCGATCCGGATCCCGAACCTTTGTTTTTCTACAAACTGTCTGTCTCGTTACTGCAATCCGGATCGCCTAAATCCGATCCGGATCGCCGTCCTGTAAAATTCCAGAAAGGTTAGTTTTTATTCTTATCCTCTTCCAATGGTTCTAACCTATAAATAGAACCTTTAATTCATCTTTTAGGGGTAACGACGAAAAAGGGAAAAAATACGGGACCGAAATAGAAAAATCCACATATAGAGAAGAAAGGAAATACTAGATTAATTCTATGTTTCTTCATCTCATATTATTATTTGATTCTAGTTTTTCAAACTCACATTTTGAGTAGAATCAAATAATGAATACTTGATGGTATTTTCTCCGATCTATTTCTAATCTAAGTATTCGGCGGATCATCACCCAAAAAAAACGATTTCCCCAAAATCGGCGCGTGGACTGCGTGGCCTTGG
>CM055069.1:9888133-9956409 GCA_029204045.2 Tillandsia leiboldiana
GCATGTTGAAATACTTGACTCTGTCAAAATTTCAAGGTTGGTATAAGGTGGAATTTTATGAAAGATGCTCAAAGAGCCACTCTCCTCAATAAATTGACTAGATATATTATCTAACTTATCTGGGATTTCAGACATCTATTGATCTTGGTATTTCATTTTCTTTACCAAATTGATGATTTGATAAAGGCATTACTCATAAGATCATGTTAGATGTGATTGAAGTTGTTCAACTTTAAGGGATTTAATTTTTATAAATTTTCGTTTCATTTGTTGGATGTTATTGATAGATTTGGGCATAATCTATTTCTTGTTGTATGAAACGATGATTTTCATTTAAAGTTGATACACAAAAGTTCTTACAATCTTTTTCTGGATTTTCTAGAATTTTTCTAAATTTTTCTGAATAAAAAGTTGGAGCCGATCCGGATTGGACAAGCCGATCTGGATCCCGATCGAACGCAGGTATTCTCTGCGGGTAGCCGATCCGGATCGGATTCACGAACTGATCCGGATCGCGGCTAGGGTTTTATATAGAACAAAAGGGTTTTGATTTCTTTTTACTTCAATCTTTTGTTCAAAAGTCACCAGAGCTTCTCTCTCTAGAATTCATCCATCTTGGAAGCTTACAAACTCAAGTTCTTCGATTCTAAGTAAGTTTTATTGATCAAAATCTCGGTTTTTCACAGTTTTTCATATTCTTCCTCAAAACGTGATGAAATTTCTGTATCTTTTTCGTTTGTGGATGGTTTTTGATCAAATTTCTTTTGAAATAAGAACTCTGGGTAGATTAGTTTTGATTATATGCTAGGTATTCTCATGATAAACGGATTTTTGGCCTTCGATTTCAAAAATTTCGGTTTTAGGGCATATAATGGAATTTTCGAAAATCATGCGATTGATCTATTTTTAAAATTCTTTTTGCAAAACTAATTTGATTCTTAGTCTCTCTACACGATAATGATTGTTTGGGTACGATTTTTTAAATTTTTTAAAATTAACAATTTTTTCGTGTTCTTGAGTTGTTGCCCACAGGACCTTATTTCTCACAAGGAACTTGTAGCAATGGTGATCACCTGGTTCATCTTTCTTCTGGCTGCTATGGTTCATACAAGAGATACTATCAAGCCCCAAGAAAGCTAAAAGGGCGAAGAAAACAAAGGATGATTCCGATACGGACTCTGAGACGGAATCCATTGATTGGGATGAGCTTCAAGTTGAAGCAATTACTCCCACTGCTTCGAAAGGGAAAGCTCCTGCAGAGACATCAAAGGCAAAGGCTCCGCCCACTGCTGTTGAAAAAGGAAAAGCTCCAATGGAAAAAACTCCTGTGAAAACAAAAAGAAAAAGACTTGCTCGACGGCTTGGACGAGCTCGGGATATTGAAATAAATGAACCATGTCAAGAGGAAACAAAGAATATCCCTCAAACTGAAACTGAATCTGAAGACGAAGAAGATTGGGACATATTTCTTAATGAAGTACAACAAGGTATTGATGAAGAAAATAAGTTTTACCTAAAGAACAAGAAGCTGATGAAGTCTTCCTCAACGATTAAGCAGTACACAAGGAAAAAGAATTCGCCAAGCAATGGAATTCAAATCAATGAACCTCTTGACAATTCACATTCTCTGCCAAGAAGATCTCCTCGGAATGAAGGTCAGACTGCTCCGTCAGCTGTCACACAACGTTTTTCAACTTCTAGAAGAATCGACCAAAAGGCAAACTTAGTGTCTTCCATCAATCAAGAACAAAATAAACTGGCTCTGGAACTCAGAAAGATGTCCACGGACATACATAAGATGAAACAAGAATGTTCTACGATTTCGGGAATGCTTAAAGGAATTTTGAACAAACTGAGATGTAGTGCATCTGAAGACTCTGACTCAGATGATTGATTTGTGCTCAAACTTTTCTTTTTCTTGTGCAGGTTTTAAGTTTTAGTTTTTAGTTTTAGTTCTCACATTTTTGGTTCTTGAACTTGTTAACTTTTCTCTCCATTTTGGTAATTTTGGCTAAAGTTTGTGACAAAAAGGGGGAGAGAATATTAGAACAGTTGAACAATGAAACTTCGATTGTCCAGTTGTGAACCATGAAGGTAAGTATAACTTCAACTTTTGGTTTTTCTTTTGTGATTGCATGCATGCCTCGACTAACTATTTGCTAACTATTTGGGCATGTAATATAACTAACAAGTTGATGTTGACTAACAATGTTGTGACATTTGGTTTTTGAATGCATAGAAGATATGTTTTTTTTTAAACTATGATCCAATTACATATCTGAATGTATAAATGTCATGGTAAGTATAAATGAGTATAAACTTCATCTCTGTGTGTGGTTTTTGAATGACATAAAATTCTTGAGTTATCTAACGATTTCTTTTGTCAAGAATGATTTCTTTTGCAGAGAGTACAGATGTCTAAGTCTAGAGTCTATTTTAGGAGTTTAACTCATGTATCTATCTTTATTTGGATCTCATTGTAAATTTTTGTTGTATGGTGATATCAACAAAAATATCTTTTTGAATTTTCTTGAGTGGATTTGTGTTTTGTCACGAAACCGCCAAAGGGGGAGATTGTTACGGAATTTGAGTTGGCGTATTTCGTGAATTCGGTTAAGTCTTGAAGATTGAAGATAAAGAAGGTTGGATCATGTAACTCAATCTCAAGAAAGAAGAATTCAAAAGGATCAGGTATGTTTAACTAATTATCTTTGGTGATCCGAATACTTCTTATAGTGTAGAAACACTTGGATGAATTTCTAATTGCATAAAAATCAAAAACTGGACATGGGACATGTTCAGGATCCGGATCAGACACTTCGATCCGGATCCCGAAGGGTGTTAGTTCATACGCAAATTCAATCCGGATCGTAGCCTCCTTTGATCCGGATCCCGAACACCGTTTTTTACCGTAATTTATGAACGATCCGGATCAGGCAGTTCAATCCGGATCCCGAACATTGGTGTTTGGTAAATTGTATGAACGATCGGGATCAGGCACTTCGATCCGGATCCCGAACCTTTGTTTTTCTACAAACTGTCTGTCTCGTTACTGCAATCCGGATCGCCTAAATCCGATCCGGATCGCCGTCCTGTAAAATTCCAGAAAAGGTTAGTTTTTTATTCTTATCCTCTTCCAATGGTTTCTAACCTATAAATAGACCCTTTAATTCATCTTTTAGGGTAACGACGAAAAATGGAAAAAATACGACCGAAATAGAAAAATCCACAGATAGAGAAGAAAGGAAATACTAGATTTAATTCTATGTTTCTTCATCTATTTTATTAATTTGATTCTAGGTTTTCCAAACTCAGATTTTGAGTAGAATCAAATTAATGAATACTTAGATGGTATTTCCGATCTATTTCTAATCTAAGTATTCGGCGGATCATCACCACCCAAAAAATAACGATTTCCCCAAAATCGGCGCGTGGACTCGCGTGGCCTTGTGGAGTCAAGGTGCTACCGCTCTCGTGGATTCGGAGCGAGGTACGTTCGTGGATTCGAAGCGTGCTACTGGGTGAAGACCGTGGATTCGGTCGGACGTCGTGGAGTCGACGTTGGACGCCGTGGATTCGGCGTTGGACGCAGATCGTGGATTCGAGAAGCGTTGCGGAGCGAGCGGAGAAGATCAACTAGGAGCGTATGGAAAAAGGTTGAGTCGTCTGTGAGTACGGTATATCACCTTTGTACGTGTTATAATTCTAGTGGATTTCACCGTGTTATCGGTCCCCTGGTTTTTTACTCCGGTTTGGAGTTTTCCACGTAGAAATCTCTGCGTGTTATTTATTTTTCCGCATTGGGTTTTATATCACAAAGATTTTTGTGTTTATTGTTTACACCTATTCACCCCCCTCTAGGTGTTTTTTCCCCTATTTAGATCCAATTATACATAACCCAACAAACTGGAGCTTAGGTTGCTAAGGAGCAACAGAGGGGTTATGCCATTAGGAGGCTAAGACCTTGGTTTTTGGAGAGCTTGATTTGTGGAACCCCCAGCCGCAGGGTTATTTGTAGAATTGAGTGTATGCGAGGTGTTGGTCCGCGAGTATTGATCCGGCTGGGAGAAGTCTTTGTGAACCCTCGCATGTGTTGTATTTCTTTTCCTTTGTGTTGGACGAGGATTCAGTTATCAAGTTCGACCGATGCAATTCTTGCTGGTGAGACAGAAGAATTTCGCAGTCGGGTCATACCTTGGTGAAGGTGCAGTGGAGCCGTCTTGATGAGAGGAAGGCCACTCGAGAGCCTGGGATGAATTGAGGATCTCCTACCCCATTTGTTTAAGACCCCCTCCTGAGTTATTGATTTTTCTTCGGGTTTCGAGGACGAAACCCCTTTTAAGGAGGGGAGAGTGTAGAATACCGGGGTTCCGGATAACGCACTGACCTCACAAGATGGCGTGAGGGGGGGAGAAGTTGCCTTGGATGTGTCCCATAATTGTTACAGATGAGTTCGGATTGATTTGGATCTACGTGGAAGCCCCAGCTTGATTCGGAATTTTTCCGGGCATTTTACGCGAAAGAGGACTGGTATGGGAAGCATCGACTCCACCGTGGGGTGCAGAAAAATTGGGAAACACTTGAAACAGGCAAATTTTCAGATTACAGCGAAGTTCGGGAGGTTCCGGACTGACGCGGAGGATCCGGAAGCAAAAAGTGAGTCAGAACTGGCAATTTTGGAGCCGGTTTTTGGATTAAGCACCCCGACTCAACGGTTGAGCTTTTTGAGGAGAAAAAGCCGTGAGCATGTGTATTTTCAGATTATAGCGGAGTTCGGGAGGTTCCGAACTGCGGCGGAAGGCCCGAAGCCAAAAAGTGAGTTATGGTTGGCTTTGTTGGAATATTTTATTCTTATTTGTTCTTAATTAAGGCTTAATTGAGGTGCCTTGTTTTCTTGGTGCTGCTGTTGGGTTGGAGCTGACAGAGGTGATGGGTGGTGGATTAATTATGGTAGGTGAGTAGGTGAGCTTAAGTTGAGATCCCTTAATTAATTCCTTTTGCTTTAATTAAGCAACTCCTCTTTAAAAGGGCTCCACCTCACCACCTTCTTCTCAAAAGGGAGTGCACTGTTGGCTTTGGTTGTAGCAGAGGAAAGATAGAGAAGGAAAGGAGGAAGAAGAGTGTGGGTTTCTTGAGCTTTTTCTTCTCCGAACGATGGCGTGGAGTCGAGCGAGGGCGCTGCGAGCCTCGCCGAGGTTGGTGTTATTTATTTTATTTTATATTTGCAAGCTTGGGGATTTTGGGTTTTTATTTTCCTTTCTCTTCTTTTCCCTGTTTGTGTGGCCTGGCGGACTTGCTGTCCGAGGTGGCAGAGCTGCGCGAGCCGCGCACGCGCGAATTTCGCGGCGCGTGGCTAGGGGAGCTGCCGTTGCGCGGGCGCGCATGAGCGCCGCGCGCAGCTGCGCCCTGCTGCCACAATGGTGCAGCAAGGCGCCGGGCTGCCGTGGGGGGGGGGCATGGTGCCGCGCGGCCCTGCATGCCGCGCGGGCAGCCCCTGTGCCGCGCGGCCTTGCAGGCCGCGCTGGGTGCGCGGCACTACAAGGTGCCGCGCGGGCGACCCTTGGGGCCGCGCGGGCGACCCTTGGGGCCGCGCGGCCCTTCAGGCCGCGCGCGGGGCGCGTGGCACTGCAGGGCACCACGCGGGCGCCCTTTTGGGCCGCGCGCTAGGCGCGTGGCACTGCAGGGGGCCGCGCGGGCCTGCAGGCCGCGCGCTTGGGCGCGCGGCACTGCAGGGGCCTCGCGCAGGCGGCCATGGGCCGCGCGGGCCTGCAGGCCGTGCGCTTGGGCGCGGGGCACTGCAGGTGCCCCGCGCGGGTGGCCATGGGCCGCGCGGGCCTGCAGGCCGCACGATTGGGCGCGCGGCAATGCAGGGGCCCCGCGCGGACGGCCATGGGCCGCGCCGGCCTGCAGCCCGCGCGCTTGGGCGCGCGGCATTGCAGGGGCCCCGCGCGGGCGGCCTTCGTGCTGCGCGGCTGGGCGAGCGCCGCGCAATTGGTATTTTGGAGCCGCGCAGCTGCGCCGCAATTGCCGCGCAGGCTGCGACTCGGCGACGCACTGCGGCATGTGCGCGATGGTTTTCTTTTCCGCGCAACGCGCGGCATTTTCCGTCGCCGGATGTGTTTCTTTCACCTTGGTGAGCGCGGGTTTGGCCGCGTGTTTTCTGATCCTGGTTCCTTTTCTTATCTCGCAGTAGTGGCATAGTGTTAGCTTCCTACGTGGCCGGTGGCGCGTGTTTTGCCGCGTGGAGCTGCGGGATCGCATCGGGACCTCCGTTTGGTGCACGATTTCGCGGATTCATACCAGGTGTGTTGGCTTTCTTCCAAATCACAGATTGCCCATAATGCTTCCTTATGCAAAGGTATGGTGACCCTTTTTGCCATTATTGTTTTATCCGGTGACTGTCGGACAGTCGTGATAGGTTTGGAGGAACCCGGGCTTGTTTTGGTGCACCCTTCTGTTAGTTGGCACTGTTGACGCTCCCGAGCCATTTTTATAAACTGAGAAAACCCTTTTATGCAAGAACTGATCCTGAACATATGTTTTAGCAGGCGATACATCTAGCCTTGTAGAGGGTTCGGGATTTCTTGCGGGTTTATTAGATTTTAGTCGAGGGATGTTGTTCCGACTTGGACACGAGTGTGAGGGGTGTCTTTGAGCATTTGAGTTGTTCCGATCTGGTTGATCGTAGACTTTAGCCTGCTTATACTACTTGTTGAGATGTAGGAGACTTGTTTGATACTCGGTGGGGTCGCTCCCCTCGGGTCACGCTCTGGAGGAGTAGTTGTGCTGATACCACTGGCCGAGTTACCAGATGGATACATATCACTGGCCGAGTTACCATATGGATACATACCACTGGCCGAGTTACCAGATGGATACATATCACTGGCCGAGTTACCAGATGGATACGTATCACTGGCCGAGTTACCAGGTGGATACATACCACTGGCCGAGTTACCAGATGGATACATATCACTGGTTGAGTTACCAGATGGATGCATATCACTGGGCGAGTTACCAGATGGACACATACCACTGGCCGAGTTACCAGATGGATGCATATCACTGGCCGAGTTACCAGATGGATACATATCACTGGCCGAGTTACCAGATGGATACATACCACTGGCCGAGTTACCAGATGGATGCATGTCACTGGTTGAGTTACCAGATGGATGCATATCACTGGCTGAGTTACCAGATGGATACATATCACTGGCCGAGTTACCAGATGGATACATATCACTGGCCGAGTTACCAGGTGGATACATACCACTGGCCGAGTTACCAGATGGATACATATCACTGGTTGAGTTACCAGATGGATGCATATCATTGGCCGAGCTACCAGATGGATACATATCACTGGCCGAGTTACCAGATGGATACATATCACTGGTTGAGTTACCAGATGGATGCATATCACTGGCCGAGTTACCAGATGGATACCTATCACTGGCCGAGTTACCAGGTGGATACCTATCACTGGCTGATTTACCAGGTGGGTACATATCACTGGCCGAGTTACCAGATGATACATACCACTGGCCGAGATACCCGGTGGGTGCATGCCCTGGCCGAGTTACCAGGTGGTTACTTGAATGAAATTGAGAGGACTTTCTAGTGTCATGTGAGAGTTTTAGCATTTCCAGTGCGGGGGCGGAAACTATGGGCGGCTATGCCTACAGCCTGTTCTTGTTTGATAGGGTTGTAGGTGGCGGTCGTTCAGAATTTCCAGGCCTCCCGTGAGAGAGATTGAGAACTTATTCCCTGCATTGCATCGAGACATATAGTGGTAGATTCATTTCCAGCATTCATATTCTATCTATCTATCTATCTATCTATCTATTTTTGTCTCCAGCTGACTTAGTGGGCATACCGTGGGTTTTGGCATCGGTACTCACTGAGATCTGCCTGTTGCAGTAGATCTCACACCCGCTGTGATGACAGGTGTTCCTGAGGCGACCGTTTCGGGCTCGGCTCGTTCGGAGCCTTCATACCGAGGTAAGGGCGTGGCCGACTAGTTCCTATCCGAGTCTGTGGAGTCAGTGATAGAGTCACCTATACTTTTTGGTTTCCACTTTTGTACCAGATAGTGTTATTGTACCTATGTTTTGGGAGATAGTGGACTAGTGTACTTGGACTTTTATCACTTAGTGATTCAGTTACTTCTTTTTCTGTATAGCTTCCTTTCAGCTCTGATACTTGTATAGTTATAGATCTCTTTTGCAGGTTAGACGCTTCGTCTGTACGGCAGTTTTCGTACAGACGGCTGATCTGTTGGCGAGCCCGGGTCGCAGTTCGACCCCGGGGCGTGACATTTGGTATCCTATGGGAACAACTCTTGACATAATAGGATATTCAGATGCCGATTGGGCAGGATCAGTGGATGATCGGAAAAGTACGAGTGGTGCATGTTTTTATCTTAGCCATTGTCTTGTTGCATGGCATAGTAAAAAACAAAACTGCATTGCACTCTCGACTGCCGAAGCGGAATATATTTCAGCAGGTAGTTGTTCAACCCAACTCATTTGGATGAAAAGCGTGTTGAGCGACTTCCGAATTCCTGCGTCTTCGGTAACTATTCTTTGTGACAACACTAGTGCTATAAATATTTCTAAAAATCCTGTGTTGCACTCAAGAACTAAACACATTGAACTTAGATATCATTTTCTAAGAGAGCTTAGTTGAATCAAGTATTCTTCAAATCTCTTATATTTCAACTGAAAATCAATTAGCTGACATTTTAACAAAACCTTATGATCAAAAACGGTTTATTCATTTGCGTAAAGCAATTGGAATGCTTTCCTTGAAATAACACTTTTTGAAACCATTGCTTAGGTTAGGTTTTGTTGTGTGTTTGTGTTCTTTATCTATGCTTGTTCATAGAACATTAATTGAGCATTAGTATAATTGACTTTACTTGCATCCTTTTATGTTTTAAGAAAGTTATTATGGTTTGGATATCATGATAATTCATTTGATGCAATGATCTTTTATATCAATTAGTTCATTTTTAGTTGATCAAAGTCAATTTCTCTCTCAAATGATCTCTTGGTATAGTTTTTATCATATTTGAAAATTAAGTTAAGTACGAATACGAGATTAATTTTTGGTTGAATACTTTATATCTTAAATAATTGATAGCCAATTGAGGGGGAGTTTATTAAAATGTTTATGCTCAAAAGATGTGGAAAGAGTTACATCCTAATGAGGAGTGTGAAAACTACCACCACATGGAGGAAAGAGCTACTACCTCGGTCGTCCGAGTACTGTGTGCAGCTACCACATGTATACAAAGCATTGTTTTTCTTGCTGATTAGATAAAATGCTTATTGGAATACATGACTCTGTCAAATTCCAAGGTTGGTATAAGGTGGGATTTTTTATTGAAAGATGCTCAAAGAGCCACTCCTTACAATAAATTGACTAGATATATTATCTAACCTATTTGGGATTTCAAACATCTATCGATCTTGGTACTTCATCTTCTTTACTAAATTGATGATTTGATAAACGCATTACCCATTAGATCGTCATAGATGTTCTTGAACTTGATCAACTTTAAAGGATTTAATTTTTATAAATCTTCATTTCATTACTTGGATATTATTGATAGATTTAGCATAATCTATTCCTTTTGATATGAAACGATGTTTTTGTTTAAAGTTGACATACACAAGTGCTTACAATCTTTTTCTAGAATTTTTGGAATTTTTCTAAATTTTTCTTAAGAAAAAGTTGGAGCCGATCCGGACTGGAATTCCTGTTCCGGATCCCGAACGCAGAATTCTCTGCGGGTAGCCGATCCGGACTGGATTCTTGATCCGATCTAGACCGCGGCTAGGTTTTATATTGAAACGAAAGGGTTTTAATTTCTTTTTACTACAAACTTTTGTTTCCAAGACTCCAGAGTTTCTCTCTCTAGAAAATAACCAATTTGGAGCTTTTCTAACTTGAGTTCTTTAGATTCAAGTAAGTCTTTTTGATCAAAACTCAATCTTTTCACTAGTTTTACATTGTTCTTCAAACGTGAGTGGAAATCATGATTCAAATTCAATTCTAGATGGTTTTTGGTCAAACTTCTTTTGAAATAAGAACTCTGAGTAGATTAGTTTTGCTTCTATGGTTGGTATTCACTTGATTAACGGATTTTTAGGCTTCGATTTCTGAAAATTCGGTTTTAGGGCATATAATGAGAATTTTTGAAAATCATGGAATTGATCTATTTTTAAAATTCTTTTTGCAAAACTAACTTGATTCCTAGTCTCTCTACACGATAATGATTGTTTGGGTACAATTTTTCAAATTTTTGAAAATTAAACAATTTTTCGTGTTCTTGAGTTTTTGCTCGCAGGTTTCTCACTTACTAAGGCACAAGCAAGGATGGTGTTTGCTTGGATCATAGTGCTCATTGTATCATTGGTAGGAACTCAAGCGTCTATTAAGAAGGAACAAGATGGAACAAAACTAGAAGAGACAAATAATGTTCTTCAGGATGATTCAGAATCAGAGGAAGAGGATTGGGAGAAAATTTGTCAAGAAATACAACAGGTTGTTGATGAAGAAGATAGGTTTTACTTAAAGAACAAACAGCTTATGAAGTCTTGCTCCACAACCAAACAGTACACTAGGCGAAAGAATTCAAGGGGCAGTGGAATTCAGATTAATGAAGCCCTTGTCAGAGCACACTCTCTGCCTAGAGAATCTCCATGGAATGAAGGTCAAAATGCACCTTCCGCATCCACACAACCTCCTTCGACCTCCAGGAGAGACGCAACAGAAGATAATGTATTGTCTTCCATTCAACAAGAACAAAGGAGATTGTCTGAAGAACAACAAAGAATGTCCATTGACTTACACAAGATGAAAAGAAAATGTTCAAAAATATCAAGATTACTTAAAGGAATTTTGAACAAATTGGATTGTAGCAGTTCAGACAGGTCTGATCTAGAATGATCATTTGCTCTACTGATCTAATCTTAGGTTTTCTGTTGTTCTAATGTTTTTGTTTTGCAGGTTTTAGTTCTAGTTCTTGCATTTCTTTTTCTAAACTTTTAACTCCCTTATTTTGTATAATCTTTGGCTAGCTTTTAGTGACAAAAATGGGGAGAGAGATATGAATGAACTGATATGAACAATGGTTTGACAATGGTTTGTGAGAACTTTGAACTTTGGAATACTGAAACTTGGAAGAAGGTAAGTATGACAACAACTTTTGGTTTTGTATTGTGAATGCATGCATGTCTCGACTAACTATTTGACTAACTATTTGGGCATGTATTATTACTAACAAGTTGTTTGTTGACTAACATACTTATGACATTTGGAATTTATTGCTTAGAAGATATGTCTATCTTTGATTGGTATTTTAACACATATCTGATTTTATAAATGTCATGATGAGTATAAACTTCATCTTTCTTGTTGGTTTTTGAATGTTAAATTCTTGAGGTATCTAACGATTTCTTTTGTCAAGAATTATTTCTTTTGTAGAGAGTACAAACGTCTAAGTCTAGAGTTTGTTTTATGAGTTTATCTCATGTATTCATTTTATTTGGATCTCAATTGTAAATTTTTGTTGTATGGTGATAGCAACAAAAATATCTTTTTGAATTTTCTTAAGTGAATTTTTGTTTTGTCACTAAACCGCCAAAGGGGGAGATTGTTAAGGATTTTGTTTTGGCGTATTTCGTGAAGTGGTTAAGTCTTGAAGATTGAAGATGAAGATGTTTGGATCATATACCTCAATCTCAAGAAAGAAGAATTCAAAAGGATCAGGTACGTTTAACTAAATAACTTTGGTGATCCGAATACTTCTTGTAGTGTAGAAACACTTGGATGGGTTTTTAATCGCATAAAAATTAAGAAACTGGACTGTTATATGTTCAGGATCCGGATCAGAGTAATCCAGTCCGGACCCCGAACGTAGGTTGGTTCATGCGCAAATCCAGTCCGGAACACCCCTGGTTCAGTCCGGACCCCGAACGTGGATTCTGCAGAAATCGCATGAACAGTCCGGACCGTGGGTATTTCAGTCCGGACCCTGAACACTATTTTTTCAGCAATTCTCTGAAAAATAACGACAGTCCGGATCAAGCCAAATCCAGTCCGGACCGTCGTGCGGGAAAAATTCTGTTATAGTCAGTTTTTGATTCTTATCCTCTTCCAATGGTTTCTAACCTATAAGT
This sequence comes from Tillandsia leiboldiana, assembly GCA_029204045.2. Classification (NCBI taxonomy): domain Eukaryota; kingdom Viridiplantae; phylum Streptophyta; class Magnoliopsida; order Poales; family Bromeliaceae; genus Tillandsia; species Tillandsia leiboldiana. Next base: position 9,900,325 of record CM055069.1, read on the forward strand.
AAACCCTAATTCTATCTTTTAGGGTAATCCACTATAAGTTTTTTATTCCGTACAAGAACGAGAAAAATTAACGGAGAAAACTTATAAATCCACATATAGAGAAGAAAGAAAATAACTAGATTTAATTCTATGTTTCTTCATCTATATAAATTAATTTGATTCTAGGTTTTCAAACTCAGATTTTGAGTAGAATCAAATTAATGAATATTTAGATGGTATTTCCGATCTATCTTTGATCTGAGTATTCGGCGGATTATCACCACCAACAAAACAACGATTTTCCCCAAAATCGGCGTGTGGATTCGCATGGCCTTGTGGATTCAAGGTGCTACCTGTAGAATACCGGGACTTTGGATGGCGCGCCGATCTCGCATGATGGCGTGAGGGGGGAGAATTTGCCTTGGATATGTCCCATATTTGTTTACAGATGAGTTCGGGTTGATTTGGATCTATGCGGAAGTCTCAGCCTGATTCGGGAATTTTCCGGGCTTTGTGAGCGATAAGAGACTGGTTTGGGAAGCACCCACTCCGCTATGGGTTACAGAAAAATTGGGAAAACACTTGGAGCAGGTGTATATTATGTTTACAACGAAGTTCGGGAGGTTCCGGACTGACGCGAAGGACCCGAGGGCAAAAAGTGAGTTGGAACGGGCAGTTTTGGAGCCAATTTTTGGATTGAGCACACCGACTCCACGGTTGTGCTTTTTTAGGAGAAAAAGCTGTGGGCATGTGTATTTTCAGATTACAGCGGAGTTCGGGAGGTTCCGGACCCCGGCGGAAGGCCCGAAGCCAAAAAGTGAGTTATGGTGGGCACTTTGGATTATTTTATTCAAATAATTAATTAAGTGTAGGCTTAATTAAGTGTTGCTTTTGGTTGTGCTGTTGAGGTGGGGTGTTGGCAGGGAGGAGGTGTTGGTGAATTAATTAAGGATGGTGGATTTGACGAGTTTAATTAATCCCTTAATTAATTTCCTTGCTTTATTAAGCAACCCCCCTTTTAAAAAGGGCTCCACCTCACCACCTTCCTCTCCAAAAGGGGTGAGCTACTGTAGCTTGGAGTGAAGCAGAGGAGAGGGAGAGGGAAGGAAGAAGAAGAGGAAGGGTTTGACGGAAGCTTTTCTTGTGCGTTTTCTTCTTCGAGCGTGGATGTGGAGCCGTGCGAGGGTCGGCGAGCCTCGTCGAGGTTGGTATTATTTTTATTATTTTATTGCAAGTTTGGGGTTTTAGCTTCTCTCCTCTCCTCTCTTTTTCTTTTCTTTCTTTGTTGCTTGTGGAGAGTAGTGTTGTCCGAGTTGGTGGAGCTAGGCGAGCCACGCGCGCGCTGTGTTGGGCGGCGCGTGGCTGTGAGGGCCACCGCTGCGCGGCCGCGTTGGAGCGACGCGCGCAGCATGCGCCCTGCTGCCATGGTTGAGCAGCAGGGCGCCGGTCCGCCCTGGTTGCGCAACAGGCCGCGCGGCATGCGGCCTGCTGCCCTGGTGCACCGCAGGCCGCGCGCCACGCGCGCGGCACTGCAGGCGGGCCGCGCGGGTGCCCTCGGGGCCGCGCGGCACAACAGGCCGCGCGCTGGGCGCGCGGCATTGCAGGCAGGCCGCGCGGGTGCCCTCGGGGCTGCGCGGCACTGTAGGCCGCGCGGCACTGCAGGCCGCGCGGCACTGCAGGCAGGCCGCGCGGGTGCCCCAGGGGCCGCGCGGCACTGCATACCCCCGCGCGGGTGGGCCCTGGGCTGTTGGGCCCCGCGCGGGGGGCTGTTGGGCCCCGCGCGGGCTGCAGGCCGCGCCCTGGGCGCACGGCGATGCAGGGCCCCGCGCGGGTGGCCCCTTGGGCCGCGCGGGCTGCAGGCCGCGCCCTGGGCGCGCGGCGCTGCAGGGCCTCGCGCGGGCTGCAGGCCGCGCGCTAGGCGCGCGGCGCTGCAGGGCCCCGCGCGGGCGGCCTTCGTGCTGCGCGGCCGGGTTTTTGTGACCGTTCAGCTGCGCCGCTTTTGCCGCGCAAACTGCGGCTCGTCGACGCGCTGCGGCGTTGCGTGATGGGTTTTCCCGTGCAACGCGCGCGGCGTGTTTTCGTCGCCGGTTGGGTTTTCCGCGCCACGCGCGGCGTTTTAGTCGCCGGATGGGTTTCTTGTGCCTTTTGAGAGCGCGGTTTTCGACCGCGGGTTTTCTGATACCGGTTCCTCTGCTTACCTCGCAGTTGTGGCATAGTGTTGGCTTCCTGCGTGACCGGTGTGGCGTGTTTTGCCGCGTGGAGCTGTGGGATTGCGCCGGGACCTCCGTTTGGCGCACAGTTTCGCGGATTTATACCAGGTGGGTTGGTTTTCTTCCAAATCACAGATTGCCCATAATGCTTCCTTATGCAAAGGTATGGTGACCCCTTTTTGCCATTATTGTTTTATCCGGTGACTGTCGGACAGTCATGATAGGTTTGGAGGAAACCGGGCTTGTTTTGGTGCACCCTTCTGTTAGTGGGCACTGTTAACGCGCCCGGGCCACTTTTATAAACTGAGGGAACCCTTTCATGCAAGAACTGGTCCTGAACGTATGTTTTAGTAGTTGATACATCTAGCCTTGTAGAGGGTTCGGGATTTCTTGCGGGTTTTTTAGATTTTAGTCGAGGGATGTTGTTCCGAATTGGACACGAGTGCGGGGGATGTCTTTTGAGCATTTGAGTTGTTCCGATCTTGTGGATCGTAGACTTTAATCTGCTTATACTACTCGTTGAGATATAGGAGACATGCTTGATACCCGGTGGGGTCGCTCCCCTCGGGTCACGCTCCTGAGGCGTAGTTGTGATGGTATCACTAGCCGAGTTACCAGATGGATGCATACCACTGGCCGAGTTACCAGATGGATGCATATCACTGGCCGAGTTACCGGAGGGATACATACCACTGGCCGAGTTACCAGATGGATGCATATCACTGGCCGAGTTACCAGATGGATGCATATCACTGGCCGAGTTACCAGATGGATGCATACCACTGGCCGAGTTACCAGATGGATGCATATCACTAGCCGAGTTACCAGGGGGATACATACCACTGGCCGAGTTACCAGATGGATGCCTATCACTGGCCGAGTTACCAGATGGATGCCTATCACTGGCCGAGTTACCAGGAGGATACATATCACTGGCCGAGTTACCAGATGGATGCATACCACTGGCCGAGTTACCAGATGGATGCATATCACTGGCCGAGTTACCAGGGGGATACATATCACTGGTTGAGCTACCAGACGGATTCATATCTCTGGCCGAGTTACCAGATGGATACCTACCCCTTGCCGAGTTACCAGATGGCTACATGCCCCTGGCCGAGTTACCATGTGGGTACATGCCCTGGCCGAGTTACCAGGTGGTTACTTGAATGAAATTGAGAACTTATTCCTTGCGTTGCATCGAGACATATAGTGGTAGATTCATTTCCAGCGTTTATATTTTATCTATCTATCTATCTGTTTTTGTCTCCAGCAGACTTAGTGGCATACCGTGGGTGTTGGCGTCGGTACCCACTGAGATCTTCCTGTTGCAGTAGATCTCACACCCTCTGTGATGACAGGTGTTCCTGAGGCGACCGTTCCAGGTTTGGCTCGTTCGGAGATTTCAGACCGAGGTAAGGGCGTGGCCGACTAGTTCCTACCCGAGTCTGTGGAGTCAGTGTTAGAGTCCTGTACTTTTTGGTTTCCACTTTTGTACCAGATTGTGTTATTGTACCTATGTTTTGGGGAGTTAGTGGACTAGTGTACTTGGACTTTTATCACTTAGTATTTCAACTACTTCTGTTTCTGTTTAGCTTCCTTTCAGCTCTGATACTGGTATAGCTTTAGATCTCTTCTGCAGGTTAGACGTTTCGTCTGTGCGGCAGTTTCCGTGCAGGCGACGGATCTGTTGGCGAGCCCGGGTCGCAGTTCGACCCCCGGGGCGTGACACTACCGCTCTCGTGGATTCGGAGCGAGGTACGTTCGCGTGATCGAGACGTACTACTTGGTGGAGACCGTGGATTCGGTCAGACGTCGTGGATTCGACGTTGGACGCCGTGGATTCGGCGTTGGACGCAAATCGTGGATTCGAGGCGCGTTGCGGAGCAAGCGGAGAAGATCAACTCGGAGCGTATAGAAAAAGGATGAGTCGTGTGTCAGTACGGTATATCACCTTTGTACGTGTTTAATCTTAGTTGATTTCACCGTGTTATCAGTCCCGTGGTTTTTTACTCCTGATTTTGGAGTTTTCCACGTAAAAATCTTGCGTGTTATTTTTTATTTCCACATTGGGTTTTATTACGCAAAGATTTTTGAGTGTTTATTATTTACACCTATTCACCCCCCTCTAGGTGTGTTTTCCCCTATTTAGATCCATATTATCATAACCCAACAAATAAAACTTATTTGAACTGATTTTATTAAAGAACTAAATTATATTAAATTGGGTTTCTCAAATTAAAATAGTTTTCAGTAATAACTGCCATATTTTATTACAAACTTCCTCACCCGAGAGAGTTTGGGTGACCTGGGTTCTAGGGGTCGTTCCCTTATTTCGGGACGAAAGCTATGGGGGATGTACCTGGAACCTGTTCTTGTTTCATAGGGTTGTAGGTGTTGGTCTCCCGGAACTTTCGGACCCTGGTTGGTTTCTTCCGCATGTTTTACCAAGGGAGTTGTTTTCCCGAACTGTAAGGGGTCGAGAACTTCGAAAGGTTGAGTCTGGAGTTTATTCTTGTTTGATTGGAATTCTAGACACCGACCTTTCGAAATTCTCGGACCCTTACTGTGTCGGTTGGTTCTTTCTCGTTTGTGAGTTGGATGTCCTGTTTTGGGAGCCGTTGGGTTGACGACGGTCCCGGCTGTTGAGTACCTCCAGCCAGTGGGTTAGTATTGTGAGTTGGACATTGTCGATCTGATTGATCGTGGATTTGGATTATAGCCTGCATGGGCCATATTGAGATCGACAGAGATGCGCGGATACTTTCCTCGGTGGGATCGCGCCCCTTGAGTGCCGCTCCGGACCTGGGCCTGTTACTTTGCTATCGCGAGGATATCGATTTGATAATAGGTTCTGATAAATTTGATTTACAATGTTGGAATTATACAGAAACCAAATTTTATAATTTTTTAATTTCGTTTGGCTAATGAACGAGTAGCCCAAAAATAAATGATTAACAATAAAAATCTCGTAAAAAATTCATACTTTTAAATTTACATTAAACATACTATATATATATATATATATATATATATATATATATATATATATATATATATATATATATATAGAGTTCCTATGTTTTTAAATAGGGTTAATTGCATACGGCTCCCTGTAAACATATCGAATAGCAGATATATTCCTACAAAGTTTAACTTTTTATATTTATCTCTTCAAAAGTCCAACGTTATTCATATATATCCCTCCGGTTTATTATCGTTAGTTCACTGTTTATTTTTTAGCAGATTATATGTGAAATGACAGTTTTGCCCTTTCAAAAATGCCCCTCTAAAAAATAATGCAGAAATATCTAGAAAGGTAAAAATGTAAATTTACCTTACTAACTAACTAAGATTAAGTATTTAACATATGGTTAACTAGATTTTTCTAACAGAGATAGACGGTAGGGATATGTATGAATAACGTTGGACTTTTGAAAAGATAAATATGAAAAGTTGAACTTTGTAGGGATATATCTGCTATTCCATATATTTACAGGGAGCCGTATGCAATTAACCCTTTTAAAATATCAAGTTATTGGTGCTTGTAAGTTTTTAGCCTTTGAATAAAAAGATGTGCTGTTAGGATGAAGTTACTATGTTTTTAAAAAAATCAAGTTATTGGTGCTTGTAAGTTTTTAGCCTTTGAATAAAAAGATGTGCTGTTAGGATGAAGTTCCTATGTTTTTAAAAATATCAAGTCATTGGTGCTTGTAAATTTTTAGCCTTTTAATAAAAAGATGTGCTGTTAGGATGATACTGGATCCCTTGGATTATATATATATATATATATATGGAATAATTGCCTGTGTATCTCTGAAATCTGAAGAAATATCTTATTTACCCCTGTTATTTTTTTTCTTTCAAATATACCCCTCATACGTTCCACCGTTATTAAAAATATCCCTACCGTTTCCTTTTGTTAAGTTAACTAGGGTTAAACTAGAGTTAAATAATAATCGGAGTTGAAAACTATCACATATACCTATTTTGGCCGGGTTTAGGGTTTAGGGTTTAGGGTTTAGGGTTTTAGGGTTTAGGATTTAGGATTTTTTAGGGTTTTAGGGTTTAGGGTTTAGGGTTTAGGGTTTTAGGGTTTAGGGTATATTTGAAAGGGCAAAATGGTAATTTCACACAGATAACGGCAGCTCCAAACGGTACACTAACAGAGTTTAACTTTAGGGGTATTTTGGAAAGAAGTTGGAACGTAAGAAGGGTAGTTTTAATATTAGCCTTCTAAGATGGGTAAATCTGAAAACCGAAAAATTTTTAGGGATATATAGGAAATTGCCCATATATATATATATATATATATATATATATATAGAGAGAGAGAGAGAGAGAGAGAGAAAGAAAGAGTAGTAGAGCTTATATACATTTAAAAATACAAGCCTAATTATACTTGTGAATTTTTTACTATTGGATTTGTATTGAGATTTGTGCTATTATAAAATCAACTAAAAAGAGAGAAAGAGAATTGATAAAAAATTCACAAGTATAGTTGGATTTGTACTTTTGTAAGTATATAAACCCTTCTCTCTCTCTCTCTTTCTATATATATATATATATATATATATATATATATATATATATATATATATATATATATATATATATATATATATATATATATATAAAGTAAAATGAAAAATTTCAAATTTGATAATAGTAAAGTAAAAATGAATTGAAGTTTACTCATAAAATTTTGGTAACATTTTGACAGGTATAAACTCATTTTCTTAAAAAGAAAAAACAAAAAAAAAACCTTGGCAATGAAACAGTGACAGAGTAAGCACTAGCTACTATTTTGATTTCGCTTCAAAGTCATGACCTCTTACCACATTATATAAAGCAAAGTGTGGGGTATTTCCTTCAACCCCCACTAGGTTAACAAAAGCAGATTATGATTAAAGGTCTCAGTTTTATCTTTAATTTTGATTATTGATTTGATCAATATCTTCATCACTTGCATTTGGAAAGAGGAGGGGGCTCGACGGCTGTGGCGGCTGCAGAAGCCGACCGTTGCCGATTTAGAAGTTCCCTCGCCAGTGCCTGGAGATCGCCACCCCCACCGCCCGAACCACCAGGGCCCACAGGCCGCTGCTGCTGCTGCTGTTGTTGGGCCTGCTGAAGAGTGGCCCAAGGGCCGCCTGCAAGTGGCTGCTGCTGCGAAGGCATCATCAATGGGTCAAAGAGCGCGGAGAGGTCGACGGAGCTGGGGAGGTTCGACGACGATGATGGAAGGTCAGATATCGAGAAAGGGGGGAGCGTCACAGAAAGCTGAGGCATTGGCGGCGGCGGCAGCGGTGATGGCAGCTCCAGTGTGGCGAGGTGGGCTTGCAGGTAGGATAGCTCAGCTTGAAGACTCACCACCTGATCATCAATATGCATGAGTAAATATACACAAAGCATCAATTGATCTCTAATTATAAACTACTTAATTAGAAGGACATACATATCTCCAGATTATATATGCGAGCACTATATTCTCTCTGTCCCTCTCTCTCTCTCTATGTAGAATGGTGCTAGCTAATAGTGAATAAAACTTCAAGCATATATAACAGAAGGGTTTGTTTCGTTTCGGACATTGCGTGACTTCATAGGCTAGCTTTTTCCTTTTTTATAGAGAGAGAGAGATCTAGAGAGAGACTCCATCTTTTTGGAGAACTACCTGAAAAAAAGTCTGCACAATTTAAATTGATTAGTTTCTGATTTTAATCAATCTGCAGAAGGTTAAAAACATCAAAAACGTACCCGCCCATTAATATTCCACGAATCATAATTATGATCAACAGGGAGAGAGTGCGTGTTGAATATAAAAGATTGAAGCATGTACATTGTTCTCTAAAAATTTAAACTTCTAAAAAAATAATAATAATTCATATGCTGATGTATGTACCTGTTGTTGGAGGGCGAAGATGTGGGAGACGCAACCATAGACGGGGTCGCGGAGACGGGCGTGGGCCTCATAGCAAATTGTGACAACAGCGTCGAGGCGCTTGTGGGCCGGGATGTGGAGTAGCAGCTTCGACACATTGCTCGCACCGAACACCTTGTGCACAGCGGCGAAGTGCGCCGCCCCTTGCTCCGAGTCGAAGTAGGGCGCGAATATGCAACCTGTCACGCACTTCCGCCGCAAGAACTTGCAGGCCCCACACGGCCCAGTGCCATTGCCACTGCTGCTGCCAGCGCCACCACTGCCACCACCGCTGCTGCTGCTGCTGCCACCTCCGCCCCTTCCTCCGCCAATACTGCACGTGCTGCTTCCACTCATAGCAATTACCGATATTTTCTTTTTTCTCCCCTTCTAATTATAAATGTTTATATATGTATATGTAGGATTAGAGTATGTGGGTATTGGTGTTATGTTGGTGAAGAGAGAGAAAGATAAGAGGGCTAAGGGAGAAGGGGAGGAGAGTGGGGAGGAGAGGGGGGAGGGGAGGAGGATGAGAGGGAATATGTATTATATTCTTTTGGGGTGTTTGTCCTATTGGTGGAGGGTCGTGTAGGGGTTACTGTTTGGATTTTTTTTTTCTTTTATTTTATTTTGTTTTGGTTTCTTTGTATTGATGAGTCTTTAAAGCCACGCAGAGGAGCGAAGCCTACTACGTCCCCCCTCCTCTCTCTTTCTCCCTCTAGAATATTTAGCAGCTTGCGTGAAGCAAACATGCCATGGAAACAAACCCACAACACCCCAGTACTATTACTCTCTCTCTCTACTCTCTCTCTCATAAAAAATTATTGCATGCACCATGGTCTATACAGCACGGTCACCAAAACTCAAATATAGAAAACCTTACAATCTAAATTTAATCAATTAGATATAATCTATTACCTCTAAATACTTTTTGAATGAAAAACAGCAATTTTTTCAAACTATTAAATTAACTAGGTATGTTGAAAAAACTATGTTATACATAGATATAAAGTTTAGGAATAATTGCCTGTGTACCCCTGAAATATAAAGAAATATCTGATTTACCTCTCTTATTTTTTCTTTCCAATATACCCTTCATACGTTCCACCGTTATTAAAAATATCCCTACCGTTTTCCTTTGTTAAGTTAACTAGGGTTAAACTAGAGTTAAATAATAATCGGAGTTGAAAACTATCAGATATACCTATTTTGCCCGGGTTTAGGGTTTAGGGTTTAGGGTTTAGAATTTTTTAGGATTTTAGGGTTTAGGGTTTAGGGTTTTAGGGTTTAGGGTTTAGGGTTTTTTAGGGTTATAGGGTTTAGGGTTTTTAGGGTTCTAGGGTTTAGGGTTTAGAGTTTTTTAGGATTTTTTAGGGTTTAGGGTTTAGGGTTTAGGGGTTTAGGGTTTTAGGGTTTAGGGTATATTTGAAAGGGCAAAATAGTAATTACACACAGATAACGGCAGTTCCAAACGGTACACTAACAGAGTTTAATTTCATGGGTATTTTGGAAAGAAGTTGGAACGTAAGAAGGGTAGTTTTAATATTAGCCTTCTAAGAGGGGTAAATCTGAAAACAGAAAAATTTTTAGGGGTATGTAGGAAATTGCCCTAAAGTTTAATATATATTAGAGACCTAACTAAGGTGTATAGACACGGTGCATGCAATAATTTCTCCCTCATATTATAAAACGAGTCCCACATATATCTACTGTTTCAGTTCCCGTCTCACACCTCCTTCAACCTCTCCATCACGTGAAGATGACATGCCTTTCCCCCTTTCTATATGTTGTGCATTAATTTATGCGCATTTTGCAATGTATATACCCAGAAATAATTACTGGCGTTTAAATGGTTTAATTAAAACATTGCAAACCAAATGCACCAACCTAAAATTTGACCTAACTTAATTATCAGGTCCGCATCCAGTAAACTGATCATGGACTCAGAACTATATATTATTTGCTTGGGTCCGGATCCAGTAAACTGATCATGGGAATCAGAAATATATATTATTTGCTTGGGCGCTTGATAGTCCTACTCAATAGCTAATTAAATTCAGGACTAGTTTGATTCTACGGCAGAATATAGTATTATTTAATAAAAATAATTTGAGAAGTGTTATTTAAAGATGCAATACATTAAGTTTTCTTTTCTTAATTTTTTTTTCCATTTTTTCAGTAAACAAAATTATAATTTTCTTTTCGTTACAGTATATTTCTTGACATTTCTTATTACCAAATATACTATAAAATATTACCGCTTTTTTTATTAAAGAAAAAACAGATGAAAACTCAAATAGAGCCTCAAATCGGATTGATTATACAAAAATCCGACCCGATAACAACCCAGATATTACAAAAAGAAAAAGAATTAGCTAAATATGAGATTTTGGACTTGTAAAATAATCACATGTCAAAATTGAGGGATGTGATTGTAATATTGAAATATAAGGAGGGGTAAAAGTAAAAATAATCACACATAATTTTGAGAAGGCACATGGCAAATGTCGCCACATTTCGGTTATAAATTTACAAAGTCCCGCCACATAGATTGTGGAGAATAACGGACGAGGAGTCTTATTCTCCTCGGCCGTTTCATTCTCTGCACTTTAATGTCCTTTTCGGCTGTGTAAAGAAAAAGGGTGGAAAAAAAAAAAGCTTTTCTTTACCAGCTTCTGTCTAAAGTTGATCACAATATTGTTGTAGTTATTATTTTAATTGTTGCTAGTTAGGGTTGGGAGATACATGTGAGTCATGAGTCTTAAATTATTTTTAGAGGTTAGTTATACATGTTACGGTGATGGGTCTCCAAATATTTTCTATATACTTGTTATGGTATATAGGAATCACCACAAAAATAGAATGAGAAAAGAGAAGAGATAAAAAATCTGGTACGTTTTGGTGGAAGCAAACTAAACTTGGCTTTATTGAAAAAATAACTTCATGCCCACACGTCTTTCTTTGGCCTCACTAATTAATTAAGGCGACTCCGGCTTCATTAACAATTATAATAGCCCGACCTATCTATTTATAGATTATTACACAAAATCCTATTCCAATTAGATATCCTAACTAATTAGATTTATCTTTATCAAAATTTAAACAACCAAATATCTTAGATAATCTAATTCTAACTAATTAGCATTATCTCTAACACTCCCCCATAATGCTAATGTTCTTTACACCGATCTTCTCTCGGCAAAATATGAATTTTTCCAATGGTAGCGGCTTTGTAAAAATATCGGCCATCTGTTCTTCGGTAGAGCAGTGTATCAACTCGACTTGACCGTTAGCGATCTGTTCACGAATAAAATGATGTCGCAGTTCGATGTGTTTGGTTCGGCTGTGATGAACTGGATTTTTCGCCATTGCGATAGTCGATTGATTATCGCAATAAATTACAGTTGGATTTTTTTGCTCGTACTTCAAATCTGTTAAGATTCGCCGCATCCAGATTGCTTGACATGTAGAAGTCGTAACCACTATGTATTCGGCTTCAGAAGATGATAGAGCCGTCGACTGCTGTTTTTTGGAAGACCAACATATTGCTCCTGCACCAAAATTGAAGACAAACCCGCTCGTGCTTCGTCGATCATCTACCGAACCTGCCCAATCACTATCAGAGCAACCAAAAAAATAAAAATCGTTAGATTTAGTATACCACAGTCCGTGGTCTCTTGTTCCTTTCAAGTATCTCAATATCCTTTTCCCCGCTCCCCAATGAATTTTACTTGGGCTTTGCATAAATCTCGATAACAAAAATGTCGCATATATAATATCCAGTCTACTGTTACCAATATAGAGTAAACTCCCAATCAGACTTCTGTACAAACTCGAATCAATTTTTTCTTCTCCATCATCCAATGATAGCTTCATATTCGTACCCATTGGATTTTGCACAGGATTGCAATTTTTCATATTAAACTTCTCAAGTAGATCATCAAGATATTTTTTCTGACAGATAAAAATTCCATTATCTTCTTGTTTTACCTCTAAACCCAAAAAATAACTCATGGGGCCAAGATCAGTCATCTCAAATTCAATCATCATATTTTTCTTAAAATCATTGATCAAATCTGTACTGTTTCCAGTGTAAATCAAGTCATCAACATAAAGGCAAACAATTAAAATCTCCATACCTCGAGATTTGATATAAAGTGTGGGTTCACTTTCACTTCTAGAAAATTCGTTTTGAATAAAGTGTGAATCGATTCGACTATACCAGGCTCTTGGTGCCTGTTTTAATCCATATAACGCCTTTCGTAGTTTGTAGACTTTATCTTCTTGTCCTTTAATTTTGTAGCCCTGCGGCTGCTCAACAAAAACTTCTTCATCCAAAAATCTATTAAGAAAAGCTGATTTAACATCAAATTGAAAAACTTTCCATTTATTTTGTGCAGACAAAGCCAAAACAGTTCGGATAGTATCAAATCTAGCTACGGGTGCAAAGGTTTCATTAAAATCAATACCTGCTTGCTGTAAGTAACCTTTTGCAACTAAACGTGCTTTTAATTTCTGGATCGATCCATCTGGTTTATATTTTGTCTTGTATATCCATTTCAGCCCGATAGCTTCTTTTTCTGTGGATGGTTCAACAAGCTCCCATGTATTATTTTTCTCTAGCGCTGCAATTTCTTCATTCATAGCTTTACACCAATCATCAGATTTTGCCGCTTCCTCGAAAGTTTGTGGTTCTCCATATTGTGTGTACATGCACTGCTCATATATTTCACTAAGCAATTTTACCTTTCTCGGTGTTGTCTCAGGCGAAGTTCCTGGAGAAATTCGTGGTGAAGCATGTGGTGTTGTTTCAGTACTTATAATATTTTCACCATTGTTCTTATTCTCAATAGTAGTTTCATCTCCTAACATCGAAAGTGGATTATCCTTTACTTTTGCACTCCAATCCCAACCTTTTTGTTCATCAAATATAGCATCACGACTTATAATTAAGGAGTTAGTAACAGGATTATAAAATCGATAGGCTTTACTTCTTTCGCTATAGCCCACAAAAATACACTTGCTACTATTATTATCCAATTTTTGCCTATTTTGTGATGGAATATGAACAAAAGAAACCGATCAAAAAATTTTAAAATGCTTTACCTTCGGTTTCCAACCTGTCCTTGCTTCATAAGGTGTAATATTATCCAGCGCCAAAGTTGGGCTTCTATTAAGAATGTATGCTGCAGTAGATACCGCTTCTGCCCAGAATTTATTTGGAAGTCCTTTCTATAACGACCCGACCCACTAGCAATAATAACTCGTTGGGCCCAAACCACAGCCCAAAATGCTTAAGCCCAGTTATTATTAATAGTGTCCATGTCTTATATAAACCGAATCACAATTCCATCCACATCCGATGTGGGACTATTGGGGGCGTCACAGACTCCCCCGTTTAGGCCTGACGTCCTCGTCAGCCCAAACACACAAACAGCAGCCCAAGATCACCAGGCGATGTGAGACTCATCTCGCTAGTCCTGTCATCTAGACCCAGACTCAGCCGAGACTCGCCGCACACTTCCGGCTGGTTATTGGCTCTGATACCAAATATAACGACGCGGCCCACTAGTAATAATAACTCGTTGGGTTCAAACCACAGCCCAAAATGCTTAAGTCCAGTTATTATTAATAGTGTCCATGTCTTATATAAACCGAATCACAATTCCATCCACATCCGATGTGGGACTATTGGGGGCGTCACACTTTCGCTTTCATCATACTTTTTGCCATCTCTACCAAACTTCGATTTTTGCGCTCAGCAACGCCATTCTGCTGAGGCGTGTAACTGGTTGTCAACTGCCTGCGAATACCATTTGATTCACAAAAATTTTCAAATTTATTAGAAATAAATTCTCCCCCTCGATCTGTACGGAGAGTCTTAATATAATAACCGGATTCGTTTTCGACCAAGTTTTTAAATTTTCGAAAAACATCAAAAGCATCGGATTTATTTTTAATAAAATAAATCCAAGTCATCCGACTGTAGTCATCCACGAAAACCACAAAATAATAATTGCTGCTGAGCGACGGTGTCTGCATCGGCCCACAAACATCAGCATGTATCAATTCTAGTGGTTCTTTGGCTCTCCAATTGCTGTTTCTTGGAAAAGAGTCTCTGTGATGCTTTCCTAACACACAACTTTCACATACAGATCCATTATTATGCACCAAAGGCAAACCATCAACCATATTCTTTTTATGTAATAAATCAAGCCCCTTAAAACTCAAGTGACCATATCTATAGTGCCATAACCAATCATCATCTAGCACTACTTTCATTGCAACATGAACAGGAAAAACTTTATTTTCTGTCATCGGAACTTCAAAAAATAAATCCCTTTTATATTTATCTTTATAAATAGTGCACTTAGAATCTTCAAAAATAAGCGAATAACCTTCTTTCAAAAATTGGCCCACACTAAAAAGATTGGAATTCAAACCAGGAACATATAAAACATTATTTATTTTTTGAATTCCTGAAATATTTGCCTCAATTGTACCTCTTCCATGCACGTCCTGAACATAGCCATCACCCATCGTCACTCGGCCTTTAACAGATTTATCCAAATTAATAAAGTTCTCTTCTTTTCCTGTCATGTGACTGCTACAACCACTATCGACATACCAAATACTGTTAGCAGCTTTTTCTGATGAACGACATGCAAAAAGTACATTATCGTTTTCATTATTTCCTTGAGCAAGATTAGCGTTTTGTTGTTTCAATCGACAAAATCGCTCGATATGGCCAAATTTCTTACAATAATAACATTGAATATTTTTATAATTATGGGGCTGATCATTACCTCTGTAGGTTCTCTGATTTTGATTACTTGATCCTTCACCGTTTCTGTTATTGTATCCACCCGATCTACCGCCGCGACCTCTACCACGGCCACGACCACGACCACGACCTCTACCATGGTCTCCAGATGCTGAAGCTTGGCGATTAGAAGTATCTGCTTTATCTTTTTCATTGCCTTTCGATTCGCTTTGAAAAGCATGCTCAGAAAAATTTTCTGTTCTATCTTTTCGTTCCTCATGTGCTAAGAGAGAACCAAGAAGTTCGCTACAAGACAATTTAGATAAATCTTTTGCTTCTTCTATAGCAGAAACTACATCACCGTATTTTTTCGTCAAACTTCTTAACATTTTTTCAACTATTGTTTGATCAGAAATTTGTTCACCATAGGTACGCATCAAGATAACTAATTCCATAACTCTAGAATAAAAGGTATGAATATTTTCTTTTTCTTCCATAAATGAAGTCTCAAATTTTCTTTTTAAAGTTTGAATTTTAATTCTGAGTACCTTTTCGTTACCTTGGTATTCCTTTTGTAATATATCCCATGCTTCTTTCGATCGGGTAGCGCCGGCAATGTGGAAAAATATTGAGTCGTCAATAGATTGTTGAATAAAGAAAAGCGCCTTCGCATCTTTTTTCAGATTCTCTCCAGTTGCTTCCTTACATCCTTTTTCAACAAAATCCCATAGATCTTGGTATCGCAGCAACGTCCGCATCTTCACGCACCAAAAATCATAATTGTCTCCTTTGAATATTGGGAATCCTTGTGCAACTCCATTGGCACTGTTAAATGCCATCGGTATCTTCTTCTCTTGAAAGCAAGGCTCTGATACCACTTGTTACGGTGATGGGCCTCCAAATATTTTCTATATACTTGTTATGGTATATAGGAATCACCACAAAAATTGAATGAAAAAAGAGAAGAGATAAAAAATCTGGTACGTTTTGGTGGAAGCAAACTAAACTTGCCTTTATTGAAAAAATAACTTCATGCCCACACGTCTTTCTTTGGCCTCACTAATTAATTAAGGCGACTCCGGCTTCATTAACAATTATAATAGCCCGACCTATCTATTTATAGATTATTACACAAAATCCTATTCCAATTAGATATCCTAACTAATTAGATTTATCTTTATCAAAATTTAAACAACCAAATATCTTAGATAATCTAATTCTAACTAATTAGCATTATCTCTAACAATACATAGGGTTGTAACTATATATAAGTTCAAATAGAGTGTTTATTTTGATGCATTTAAATTTAACTATTGCAATTAGAACTTTACGAAAAGACTTAACTGCAGCATTAAAACTTAACTGCAGCATTAAAACTATACTAAAACTGGCCGTAATTCTAACTACAGCAATTCGAGATAGTAATTTTTAATACAGATAAACTTACCTTCCTAATGCAGACCTATAAAACCGTGTGTTAAGATGAAAAGGCACAAGGACAAAAGAGTGAATACACGAAAATTTTAGTTTTTCAACAAATATTAAAATGTATTATTCAACTCTTCAAAATCTTAGTAAAATTTGATTACATTAAACAACACCAAACCTATATATAGAGGTGATACTCGAACCCTACTATAAATCAAAATTTTAAAATTTAGCAATTTTCTAATACAAATATATCTAATTCAAATATATCTTTAAATCTAATTGTTGAGACCAAAATTTTCGACACCCGAGGAAGCGACACGTGGCGTATATCTCAGCTAAAGATTTCAGCCGACAAAAGAATTCAGTCGACAGAAGAATGGGCCAACGAAGAAGGACCTACGTCTTGACTAAGACCAGCCTCAGTCACATCAGAGAGCGGCACGCGATATACGCCATCGGCTAAAGGCATTACCTGATAGGAGAAGCGGTCAGCAAGAGGATTATCGTCTCATCTAGGACCGTCCTCGGCCGAAGACAAACATTTAAACCGCCTCAGTCGAGTGACGAAAGAGGTGAAGTCAGGGTCTGTCACGCCCCGGTGTCGAAACTGCGACCCGGGCCCGCCAACAGATCCGCCGCCCATACGGGAAGCCCCATATAGACGAAGCGACCAACCTTCAAAAGATCATACTAACCACTATACAGATATCAGAGCGAAAAAGTAAACTACTGAAATAAATACATACAACTCCAAATAGTACA
Organism: Tillandsia leiboldiana; assembly: GCA_029204045.2. Lineage (NCBI taxonomy): Eukaryota > Viridiplantae > Streptophyta > Magnoliopsida > Poales > Bromeliaceae > Tillandsia > Tillandsia leiboldiana. The sequence continues at coordinate 9,917,387 of CM055069.1, forward strand.
TGCCAGGTCCTCACAATACATCAGTCTCTCCAAAATAAAACTCTCAAAATAAAAAGTACAAGATACATCCCAAAATCTCTGACACTACTAACACATCACCAAAAGGGGTACGTCTATACTCTCGCTGGAGACGGGTAGGGATCTAGCTCGTGACTCCCTTACCTCGATCAGATGGATCAGCAACAGGAGCAGCAGGAACTAGAGAAGGGGTCCCTGGAGAAAGTCACCAACCATGGGTGTGAGAACTACACCGTCACGTAGTTCTCAGTGGGTACCGCCAACAAGCCCGACGGTCTGCCCACTAAGTCTACTAGAGGCATAAAGTAACAAATGCAGTACTGAAAAGAAAAGGGCTGGAAATAACTCTACAGCTGCAATGCCTCTATCTAAATGCTCAAAGGGTGATACAGATGGAACATGATGCATCTACTATCTCTTAATAATACAATCACCCAATCTACACTGACTGCCACAAAGGGTCCAGTCAAACCTGCGCCCACCTACTGCCATTACATCCACGAAGGACTGGACTTACGTAGGGCGTCCGTGACTGCCCAAAAAGAGCCCAGCCAGAAGGACTGCGTCAACAAGTCGCGATAGCAAAGTAATAGGCCTAGCTCCGGAGCGGCACTCGAGGGGCGCGACTCCACCGAGGAAAATATCCGCGCATCTCTGTCAAGCTCAATGCGGCTCATGCAGGCTATAGTCCAAATCCACGATCAACAAGATCGATTGTAACCAACATCACATCTCTCACTCACTGGCTGGAAATCCACACAGCCGGGACTCACCGTCGACTCAGACGGCTCCCAGGACAAGTACTGATCTAAACACAGCTACCAGACTCTACTCGGCCCTCAGGCACGAGTGTAACATTCATTCCACAACAACCCGACCACTCGACCCACTACCCGGGAGAGGAAACTCTAAGTCCAAGTGAAAGAATAAATATGTGGGAGTGTCTAAAGCATAAATAAACTAGCCCAAGTTGGAGTTTTCTACTAGTCTGGTGACATGCATCATATGACAGGGTGCTAGGTCAAGTTCCAATAATAACATTTAATTTAACACAAATAGGAAGCAATAATCAACATGATCATAATAGCAACACAAGGAGCATCAAGTCCCTCTCTCTAACATGCTTCCTAATACATCTCACAATCATGCATGTTTACTATACAATAGAATTAATGAACCGTCCACCAGTTTTGAAGACGAAGCAACCCACTTGAAAGTGCGCGTCGATCCGGGGTCCAAATGGGCTGAAACTGAACCGGGATATGTGGGTTATGTTAATAATGGATCGGAATAGGGGAAAAATCACCTAGAGCGGGGGTGAATAGGTGTAAACAATAAACACACCAAATCGTTGCGTAAAAAATAACCCAATGCGGAAAAGTAAATAAGTATGCAAGATTTTACATGAAAAATTCCGTCACAGGAGTAAAAAACCACGTGACCGATAACACGATGAAATCCACTAAGATTAAACACGTACAAAGTTATTTACCGTAACACTACGATTCAATCATTTCCATCCGCTCCAAGTAGATATTCTCCGCTCGCTCCACAGCGCGCCTCGAATCCATGATTTACGTCCAATGCCGAATCCACGACGTCCAACGTTGAATCCACGATGTCCAACCGAATCCACGATCTTCACCAATGTAGCACGTCTCGATCACACGAACGCGCCTCGCTCCGAATCCACGAGAGCGGTAGCACCTTGAATCCACAAGGCCACGCGAATCCACGCGCCGATTTTGAGAACTCGTTGTTTGTTTATTGGTGATGATAATTCACCGAATACTTAGATCATAGATAGACAAGAAATTACCATCTAAGTATTCATCAATTTGATTCTACAAGAAATAAGAGTTTGGAAACCCTAGAATCAAATTGATCAATATAGACGAAGAAACATGAATTTAATCGTGTTTTCCTTTCTTCTCTATATGTGTGGATTCTTTTATATTTTTTTCGGTTACCTTCGTTTACCCTAGATGTGAAATTAGGGTTTATTTATATGTTTGAAACCTTTGGAAAGAGATAATAATCAAAAACTAACTTATCTGGAATTTTTCCGCACGGCGGTCCGGACTGGACATAATCGGATCCGGACTGTCGCCTTTTGACAGAATTTTTCCAGAAAAACACATTTGAGGTCCGGACTGGAATTGTTTGATCCGGACTGTTCATGCGATTTCAGCAAACACATAGTTCGGGGTCCGGACTCACAGGGGTCTGTTCCGAACTGGAAATTCCTCATGAACTAACTTATGTTCGGGGTCCGGACTGGATGTCCCTGATCCGGATCCTGAACACTAAACTTGTCCAGTTTTTTATATTTATGCATTGAAAAATATTCCAAGTGTTTCTAAACTACAAGAATGTATTCGGATTACCAAAATTGTTTAGTTAAACGTACCTGATCCTTTTGAATTCATTCTCCTTGAGATTGATATATGTGATCCACAATTCTTCATCTTCAATTTTAAAGACTTAGAACACTACACGACATACGGCAAAACAAATTCCTTAACAATCTCCCCCTTTGGCGGTTTTGTGAGAAAATAAATAATCCACTTAAATTATACCAAAAAGATATTTTTGTTGTTATCACCATACAACAAAAATTTATATGAAAGGTCCAAGTACACTAAACACAAGAGATAAACTCCTAATACAAACTCTCGACTTAGACGCTTGTACTGTCTGCAAAAGAAACAATTCTTGACAAAAGAAATCATTAGTTACCTTAAGAATTTAATAATTCAATAAGCAATCAGAGAGATAGAGTTTATACTCACATAACTCATGACATTAATTATCAGATATATATGAAAATAGGCAGTCAGGGATTCACATACCATCATATCACCATAATGTTCCAAATGTCATAGTTCAAATTTCACAACCATCCATTTTAACAAGTTTCAAATAGTTAGTCAAGTCAAGTCATCACATCACTTGTTAACAAATATTACATGCCCAAATAGTTAGTCAAATAGTCAGTAGTGGTATGTTAGTCAAGTTCAGGTTCAACTTACTTACCTTTACTTACCACCTTTCAAAGTTTTTTCAAAGTTCTTATATCTTCTCCCCCTTTTTGTCAAAAATTGCCAAATCAAATTCAAAATCAAAATTAGGAGGAAAAAGTTCAGAAGTAAAGAAAACTTAAGGTAATCAAGCAAAAACAATTTAAAACCTGCAAAAGCAATTGTTAGAAAAAAAATCTTCCACTATCATCCAGAGTCTGAGTCTTCAGAGCTGCTGCAACCCAACTTTACAAAGATCTTCTTTACAAGTTTCGTTAAGGACTTGTTTTTCTTTTTCAGGTCAACTTGGGCTGCAGTAATTTGCTGTTGGTCAAGAGAAATTCGACCTTGTTCAATTGAGAGTCGCTCCTGTTCCGAAGAGAGTCGTTGTTGCTCTCGGTAAATTGATGTTACAGAGGCTTCATCCTCTGAGGTTTCAAATGGTCCTAGACCTGGAGCTGTTGTTGCTGTTGCTGTTTCTGGTGCTGCTGTTGCTGCTGCTGTTGATGTGGTTGCTGTTACTGGTGGTGTTGCTGAAGTAGATGGTCGCTTGCCTCGAGGAGGTGTTGGTGTGTCATCTGGCTTCTTGGGAAGTGACTTCATAACAGTTGTATCGTTGATAGTCCCCAAACTATGCATGTAACTTGACGATCGAATGTCGATGTCAAATTTTCGTAAAATCTGCATAATTATCATAGGGAATGGAAGTCTTTCTGTCGGATGAGGATGCTCCACATAGCGAGCCATCATATTCGAGATGATATAAGGAATATTGATGTTCAATCCTCGAGCGGTGATGGGATGTCCAAGAAGATACAAAAATAGCATTCTGTCCCAACGCAAGACCTTCGTTTGCATGTTCGGCAAGATGTTATAGCAAACTATGAAATTCAGAAACCGGTATTCTGGTCGAAGTTCTTTTGAAAATACCGAGTTTCCTGTCGAGGGTGTGTCCGACATACATATGCCATCCACCACAGTCCTCCATGCAGTCGACGAAGAAATCTCACCCTTCAAATAATGTATCCCGACCATCCTAGAAGACATGCCCAATACTTCTCCTATCAATTGAGGAGTAATGGCAAGTTTCTTATTCCGGACCGAAGTGTGAAACTTCACAGGCCCACCTTCATTTTCTTGAAGCTGCTGCGCACAAGTATAAAAAGTCCTTACCAAATGAAGACAATAACCAGTAGTCTCTGGAAAGTGGCAAATTGGAGAGAAATTTGCTTGATCAATCAACTTTCCAAAAGTCGCTGAACGGTCTCGAATAGCTGCAATATTGACATGTCGTTCTCCAATGCACTCACGATTCTCAAAAGCTTTCATTCGATCTGTGCTTATTTGAATAACATCTTCTTCCATCGGGGATTGCTCGCTTGCAATTGATTCTTGGATTTCAATCCCACGAGCTCTCCATCTCTTTCTCGCAACACTTTTCCTTTTCATGGACATGGGTTGCATGGTGCTTTTCCTTTCTCTACAGCAGTAGGCGGAGTCTTCGCCTTTGCTGAAGCTGGGGCTTTGCTCTTTGATGCAGCTGAAGCCTTCGCTGCGGTTTCTTCAAGGATCTTATCCAAATCCTCTGATTCGGTTTCCGAGTCCTCCAAGGAAATATATTCTCATTCCTTTTGAGTTTTCTTTGCTCTTTTGAGCTTATTGGTTATCCTGGTGCTCACTAGTGCTGAGATGAACACTATTACCCATTCAAAAACGATTGTTGCTAGAATGTTTGAAACTGTGGTCTTGGATCGAGTGAAAATAAGTTGCAATAGATCCATATGCCCCTGATTCTAGAGAGAGAAACTCAAGGAAGCAAGAAACAAAAGTTTAGAGTGAATAGATTTTCAAAAATCTTTCGTTCTATAAAAACCTAGCCGCGGTCCGAATCGGGTCAAAAGCTCAGTCCGGATCGGCTGTCCGCACAGAAATCCCAGCGTTCGGGATCCGGACTTGTAATATCACGACTTTTTGTGTATCGTTTTACCCTCTTGCTAATAAATTACATGTTAGAGAAAATCAAATTATCGAGTTTTCTTAACTTGACCATCGTGCGGTGCAGGTATTTTTCTGTGATAGAGCTCGAAAAATGATGAACGGTGGTGCAATCGGATCTGAAATCCGACTTACGGATCCCCCGGAATGGGGTTTTGAAGGTCGCGGTGACCATTGTGTGCATCGCAATCTGTGCTAAAGATCTGGCACACTTTCTGAGAGAATGTGGAATTATCTCGTGGGAATAGATAATTAATTTTAAATGATAAATACCCGGATGTGGGTTTTATTGTACGTACCAAGAGAGAAATCTATTTTTCCCGAAAGAAAAGAGAAAACCCTAGCCGGAGAGAAAAGAGAGAAAAGAGAAAAAGAAAACCCTAACCGGAGGAAAAAGAAAGAGAGAAGAAGAAAGCGGAGGAGTTCTATCACCTCCGATCAACGTGCCGGAGCCGGAAGTGTGAGCAGATCATCTTGTCCGACGAGATCGCGGTAAGCGGAGTTCTTTTTCGGTTTTCGTTGGGGTTTTTCTCATTTCCGTTGGCAGGTGCCGCGCGGGTAACAACCCGCAGGCGGCGCGCGCGCCGCGTGGCCAGTGCTGTGGTGACGAATCCCACTCTTTTATTTCTAACTATGGCGATGAATGTCGCGGTGCTTTATTACACGCTGGTTTCGGCATTTATGCTCATGATTGCTTACACGCACACCGGCGGTCTGGCCACCACACAGGGTGTATTTTTTCGAAAAGATGGTACGTTGACCCGTGTACCCCACAAAGGTGACATAGTGGGGACCGCTCGCGGATTACTTATGGTGTTGCACAAGTACCAAGGAGGGGTTGGTAGCATCAAGGTGCGAGCAAAGTGTACTTTCGCTGGGGGTCTTTAAACCTCCCGGCATATGTTTCGTTTTGATTAAACAGGGGATAACGGTGACTCATGAGGGGGAAGTGGAATGCTCTGGTGTATCGGTTTGTTTATTACAGTTTTTATCGCATAATACCGGTTTTCATCTACTTTATTTGTCACTGACTTCCCACACTGTGACAGGTCCGAATAAGGGTGGGAACCGGGACGATGGTGAGACTGCGTTTAGAGGACCTTAGCCGCTTGAGGCTGTAAAATGTTTTATTTACTTTCGGTTATCTTATTTGCTTTTGGTTAGTAGGTTAGTGATTACTTGTTGGTGGAACAATGTAGATGTTGGGTTGAGATCCTAACTTAGTGGTGACATCTTTTATTGTGTTTATCTTAGACTTGCATGCGGCATGTTTTCAAGTAGCAAAATGATTTCGAAAACGTTTTCAAACTAAGTGTCGTGTGGGCACTGCTTTCCAAACTCGTGGATTTATCCTTTCAAGTTATGTTGCCGCCTAAAAGAGATTTGCGAAAACGTTTTTAAAACCGGGTGTCGTGTGGACACCGTTTGACAACCTGTGGATTTATCCTTTCAATCTCGTTGTAGTAATTGTGGTTGTGATTAATTGTGATCTCTCCCTTTGGTTTCATCGTGACAGCATGATTAAAGTATGTGTTATAATTGAGACGCCGTACATATACAAAGGTGACTCCCTCCGTTTGTGGAGTGAATTTGTTTATGTGGCGGGTCTGGCACTCACCGGTGGGTGAGGATAATTTCAAAAAAAAATATACACGTTTCTCCGCTCATTTAGAACCTTCGGGAAGTGACAGATTATATGCTACCAGAGAAAACGACTTTAACCACGGTGGTCGGTGTGTAAAGTCATGACTTTTCGAGTAATATTTTACCCTTCTGCTAATAAAGTACTTATTAGGAAAACTGAATTATCGAGTTTCCTTAAGTTGACCGTCGTGCTGCACGGGTATTTTTCTGTGAAAGGGCTAAAAAAATGATGACCGACGGTGCGATCGGATCTGAAATCCGACCAAGGGACCTCCTGGAATAGGGTTTTTAGGGTTGCGGTGACTTAGGGCACATCAGAATCCGTGCAGAATATCCGGCACGCTATCCGAGGAAATGTGGGATTATCCCGCGTAACTAAATAATTATTTATTAGTTAATATATACCGGATGTGGGACTTATTCGTACGTACTAAGAGGAAATCCCACCTTTCACAAAAGAAAAACCCTAGCCGGAGAGAAAAGAGAAAGAAAAGAGAAACGAAACCCTAACCGGAGGAAAAAAAGAAGAGAGAGGAAGGAAGCGGAGGAGTCTGATCGCCCCGATCAACGTGCTGGAAACGGGAGTGCAAGCGGATCGTATTCCCCGAAGGAATCGCGGTAAGCGAAGGTTATTTTTCGGTGTGGTTTGGGGTTTTTTCGTGTCTTTTCTTAAGTCATCGTCGCCGCCTCCGTCGCCGTCGTCATCGCCTCCTCCGTCGCCGTCGTCATCGCCGCCGCCGCCGCGCCGCGTGACCAAGCGCAGCGCGGGGCGCCATCCATGGATGGCGGCACCCGCGCGGGTAAGGGCCGCACGGGGCACCGCCCACAGGTGACGCGCGCCGCGCGGCCTTGTGCCGCGCAGGGCGCCACCCGCGGGCCGCGGCGCCTGCGCGGGCAGGTGCCCTGCGGGCGCCACCCACAGGTGGCGCGCGCCGCGCGACCTCGTGCCGCGCGGGGCGCCACCCGAGGGCGGTGGCGTCCGCTCGGGCAGACACCACGCGGGGCGCCACCCTCAGGCGGGGGCGCCCGCGCGGGCAGACACCGCGCGGGGCGCCACCCGCAGGTGGGGCGCGCCGCGCGGCCTCGTGCCACGCGGGGCGCCACCCGCGGGCGGCGGCGCCCGCACGGGTAGGCGCCGCGCGGGCAGGTGCCGCGCGGGGCGCCGCCGTGCGTCGTGAGCGACGCTCTTACTGGGTTTCGTGGTGTTTTTGGGTTTTTGTTTCCGTTTTCGCGGCATGGTGCGTTTAAATTGATTTATCGTTCATTTGGGGACTTCTTTAGGTCCAGGTGCTGAGTGAGAGCGTGTCGTGGTTCAAGTGTCCCGATCTTCACGCTACGAGGTGGGTACTTTTGTAATAAGTTTTGGTGTATGTTGTCGTTATGGCAAGTGTAATAAAGTAGATGTATCGTGTTAACTGTTTAAACCCATTGCATGAGAAATTTCCGTTCTTTTATGTCTAACTGTAGCGACTGAGTGTCGCGGTGCTTTAACACACGCCGGTTTCGGCTATTGTGCTCATGGATGCTTACACGCACACCGGCGGTTTGGCCACCGATTGGGTGTACTTTTCCGGAATTGTGGTACGTTGACCCGTGTACCCCACGAAGGTAAATGTGTCGAGTGGGGACTCCTCACGGTTACTAAAGGTGCAGCACTAGTACCGTGGAGGGGTTAAAGGCACAATGCGCGAGCAAAGTGATTGTTCACGGGGGGGTCTTTAGACCTTCCGACAGATGTTCTATTATTAAAAACAGGGGATACGGTGACTCATGTGGGGGAAAGCGAAATGCTCCGGTGTATCGGTTTGTCTTTCCAATACTCTTTATTGCTATGTTCATCTACTTTATTTGTCACTGATTTTCCCACACTGTGACAGGTCCGACTAGGGGTGGTAGCCGGGACGATGGTGAGGCAGCATTTAGAGGACATTAGCCATATGAGGCTTTATTCCGTCTTTCTTGCTTTGGGTGATCTCATCTCCTTTTCATTTAGTTAATAAGTTATCAATTGCTTGGCTGTGGAATAATGCGGATGTTGGATTGAGAGTTATTTTAGTGATGCGATCTTTGTTATGCTTTTTACTGACTTGTATGCGGCATGTTTTAAACTGAACAAATGGGTTTCGAAAATTCTTTCCAAAACCAAGTGTCGTGTGGGCACTACTTTGTAAACCCCTGGATTTATCGCTTTAAATGATGTAGCTGCCCTAAAGAGACTTACGAAAACACTTTGGAAAATTGGGTGTCGTGTGGACACCGTTTGTGAACCCGTAGTCTCATCTCTTAATGTCACGCCCCGGGGATTCAAATCGCGCGGAAGAGGAGCCACCGATGCCCCTGAATCAGCCATATATTTTTTTTTTGTAAAACATTACTCCCCGGCGCGTGCCCAGACCCGCCGCATACACAAATTCACTCTGCAAACGGGCAGAGTCTCCTTTGTATATGCACGGCGTCTCAACTACAAAGTGTCTCACAAGGCGTAGCACACACAATCTCTAACCACATCAGTTGGGGTCTCGTACACATACAACCAAACAATTCACATGATATTCTAGCATTCACTTGGAGCATAGAGGCCGGTGTTTTGAAAGGATAAATAATCGCAAGGTTTTGAAAGCGGCATCCACACGACGCCATTGTTTATGAAAACAGTTCGCAAACACATAAATCCCATAAGGTTTGTAAAGCTCGGTGCCCACTCGACACCCACGTTTTAAAAGTAGTTTTCGCAAACGGTTTTCTTTGCTTTTCATCGTTCAAAACGGCCAAGTAAGAGAGAACGTAGAATTCATTCAATTATTCGAAAAGGAAAAAGGGCAACATCCACTTCGACCCCACGGGGGTATCGCAAACCACAACTAACTAACATGAGAAATAAAAGATAAAGAGAAAGAAAGGTCACTGTGTCTGAAGCTCGATCAAAGTCAGATCAGCACCCTAACGTCCTCACCGGCGCCCTAGCACTCGCCCCTGGACGAACCTGTCACGGAGTGGGAAGTCAGTGACTAGAAATAGCATGATAAGCGTAGTAAACAAAGATAAGGCAAACCACAAACACCGGAGCAACTATCCTTCCCATGCATCATCCACCACACCCTGTATCAATATGACATCGGGCACCTTCCCCGATGCCCACCGCCGAGCACCTGCCTCGCAAAGCAGCATCGGGCACCTTCCCCGATGCCCACCGCCGAGCACCTGCCTCGGCCGCCGAGCACCCGCCTCGACGTCACCGCTCACACCCCCCACCCATGGGGGCCCCCATTCCTAACGCCACCTTCGCGTGGGGTACACGGGTCAACGTACCACTTTTCCGGAAAAGCACACCCTTTGCGGTGGCCAAACCGCGGGTGTGCGTGTAGCAAATTTGAGCCTCAGGTTGACATTGAGTATCATAACATAACATAACATAACAAAACAGGGTTAGTGCATAAACAGAAGGAGACTGACAATTCCACCTTGCCCCAACATGCTATTTCTAACAGTTAAACCCCATTCCCGAAACCCCCGGGAACGTACCCACCTTGTGTGCGTCGTCCTGCGTTCGTCCAGTCCGCGTCTGTGCTCCAGTCGCCAACAGTGTCCCGCACTCCTGAAGGAACATAAGCAAATCGAGACTTAGAAGTCCGAAACTTACAACGACTCCCTACAGCGTGCGGCGGAGTTCTTCGCACGGCACCGGCCCGTGCGACGAACACTCTGCCAGGGCGCAGCCTCGCGCGGCACCAGCCCGCGCGGCCGCCCCTCCTGCGGGTGGCCCCGCGCGGCCGAGCGCCGCGCGGGCGCGCTGCCCGCGGTGCGGGCGACCCCGCGCGGCACCAGCCCGCGCGGGCGCCCCTCCTGCGGGCGGCCCCGCGCGGCCGAGCGCCGCGCGGGCGCGCGGCCCGCGGTGCGGGCGACCCCGCGCGGCACCAGCCCGCGCGGGCGCCCCTCCTGCAGGCGGCCCCGCGCGGCCGAGCGCCGCGCGGGCGCGCTGCCCGCGGTGCGGGGCGACCCCGCGCGGCACCAGCCCGCGCGGCCCCGCGCGGCCGAGTGCCGCGCGGGCGCGCGGCCCGCGGTGCGGGGCGGCCCCGCGCGGCACCAGCCCGCGCGGGCGCCCCTCCTGTGGGCGGCCCCGCGCGGCCGAGCGCCGCGCGGTCGCGCTGCCCGCGGTGCGGGGCGGCCCCGCGCGGCACCAGCCCGCGCGGGCGCCCCTCCTGCGGGCGGCCCCGCGCGGCCGAGCGCCGCGCGGTCGCGCGGCCCGCGGTGCGGGGCGACCCCGCGCGGCACCAGCCCGCGCGGGCGCCCCTCCTGCGGGCGGCCCCGCGCGGCCGAGTGCCGCGCGGGCGCGCTGCCCGCGGTGCGGGGCGGCCCCGCGCGGCACCAGCCCGCGCGGGCGCCCCTCCTGTGGGCGGCCCCGCGCGGCCGAGCGCCGCGCGGTCGCGCGGCCCGCGGTGCGGGGCGGCCCCGCGCGGCACCAGCCCGCGCGGGCGCCCCTCCTGCGGGCGGCCCCGCGCGGCCGAGCGCCGCGCGGTCGCGCGGCCCGCGGTGCGGGGCGGCCCCGCGCGGCACCAGCCCGCGCGGGCGCCCCTCCTGTGGGCGGCCCCGCGCGGCCGAGTGCCGCGCGGGCGCGCTGCCCGCGGTGCAGGGCGGCCCCGCGCGGCACCAGCCCGCGCGGGCGCCCCTCCTGCGGGCGGCCCCGCGCGGCCGAGCGCCGCGCGGGCGCGCGGCCCGCGGTGCGCGACGGCGCCGGGCCTCCTCCCTCCTCGTGACCAACAAAAGAAAAGAGGGAGATTCCCCCGAACGAAACGCGTCCGACTCACCTTGATGTGCGAGAGAGGAGGAAGAGAGGGATCGTCCGCTTGCCTCCACCGGTCCACCCTTGCGGTGTGCTTGGTTTCCCTTTGCCGGCGGCTACGAGGGAGGAAGAAAAGAGAAAAGGCGGCCACCAAAAGAGAAAATAAGAGGAACCCTAATCCTCTTTCCCACACGGCCATATAAATACTAAAAAGGATTAGGGTTTACCTTAAAAGGTGTGCGTGCTGCCAACACGGATCCCGAGGCGTCTAAGGGGTCCGAACTTCAAAAATTTATTCTGGGAGAACCGGGAGTCGGAATGCGAAACCGATCGCGTCCCCGTTCTCCGTCTCGCGAGCCCTTCCGCCTAAAAATGTCCGCGAGTCCCGACGGACTTTCCGGAAAAACACTAAAGAATTGTCCCACAGTCGGACAGTCGTAAGAAAGGGATAACGGAAAGGGTAATGGAAAAGCCAGGTCTTACATCACTCACCAATAAAAACAAGTTTCGTCCCCGAAACTTAACTCCCGCCTGCGGCGAAGAGGTCCGGGTAGCACTCCCCCATCTTTGACTCTGGTTCCTAAGTTACCTCACATTCTTCCTGGTTGCTTCACAGCGCCTTCCCATAGGGGGATCGTCCGGTTGCGCAATCCTTTTTGTCCTCTCGTGCTAAGATCCGCATTGAGGTTTGGCAGTAAAGCCAACCGGTATGTCACCGGGCCTACGCGCTCCAACATCCCAAATATCGGGTCATTGACGCCAACCAACAATCCCAAAAGCTCGAACCATTAGCAATACGCAACTCATTTACTTAAGGCGTCCTGTCACATCGCCAGCGATCTTGTCCTGACTCAACCCACCTGGACGTCTATGGCGTACTGTTACAACGCCTCGGGTCTTGGCCCGACTCACCTCACCTGGACGTCTAAGGCGTACTGTTACAACGCCTCGGGTCTATTGTCACAAGGCCGGAAGTTGGACCTATTTAACCCTTAACTAAATAGCCAACATAAAAGACAACTAAGTCTTCACCTCCTTATTGGGTAGGAGGGTACGAAGTATTATTTCTAAGGGTTCCTCTGGGGTCGTGGCCAAAATTTCTCTTGTACGAGATCTTCCTTGCTACTACCTCCCTCGTAGCCGAAACGTCTGCTTTCCCCCCGCCGGTCGCTGATGTTTCGCTTTCACCTGTTGGCACACCCAAAATTGCGCCACAATTTGTGCCACATCGCTCTTTCGATTTGGGCCACCAGAAGGTCTGCCATAGATCCCTGCACCTCCTTGTACCTCCGGAATGGGCGGTATAGGAGGTATTATATACTCTGGCTAGATTTTCTTCCCTCGTTTCTAGCTTATCGGGCACACGAATTCGTCCCCGGAACCTTATTACATCCCTGAGTCACTCGTAAAAATTCCGCCTTGCTCCGAGGACATTCTGTCTTGCACCAGTTGTAGTTACGTGTCCGTCGTTTGGTCTCCCAAGATCCTCTTGGAGATTCGTCAGACTAGATCTTATAGTCCTTTCCGGGCTTCGGCTGTATGAGCGCTGGCGCCTGTGTGCGTCTGTCTTTAAGTTCTTTGAAACTCCTTTGGCACTGGGCTGTCCAGACGAGCCTCTACCCACTTTGGGTTAATCGATTTAGGGAAGTGGCCTCCCACAAAGCGTCTGTAGTGGCCTGCCCGTCGTAAGAAGCTTCGGATCTCCGTCACCGTTGTTGGCCGAGCCCAGTTGGCCACCGACTCGATCCTCCTCGGATCCACTGCAATTCCAGATGTCGAAACGGTATGCCCCAAAAAAAGTCCACCTCACGGAGCCAAGACTCATACTTTATGAGTTTGGCATATGGTTGCTGATCCTGGAGGGTCTAGGGGATTACTCGCGAGTGTTCCCCATATCCCTTGTCCGTTGTGAGAGTAGATCGGAACGTCCACTATAAGACCATTACCGGCTAGTCTAAGGAGGGCTTGAGTATCCTATTCATCATGCCTGTGAATACCGCTGGTGCGTTAACGAGTCTGAACGGTATGACCGTGAACTCATGTCGACCACTCCGAGTTCGTAAGGCTGTTTTTCGGTAAGTCTGGTTCCCGGAGACGCACTTGGAACTTCAAGCAGTCAACTACCACTTAAAGATTGCCGCGACTGTCGGCCCCAAGCGTGATGCCGTTAACTTTTAACGGAAACCTCATTAGTCCTTAGAGACTAAGAACCCGTCTCGCCCTCGCTGGGCAGGAAGGAGTACAGCCGCCTGCCTCGAGGGGTAGCCGGAGGATCCGACCGAACTTATCTCTACGATGGGATTTCTTCTAATATCTATAGTAGGGAGAAACATGAAGCGAGGGGGAGGGGTGGGATGCTGCTACGGGTGATGTCCCTGTTTCCGAGGGGCAGTTGAAACCATGGCGCCCCGGTTTGCCGCATCGAAAACGGTGGTCTTGCTTCTGGGGACATTCGTGGTTCCTTATTGCCATCTCAGGTATTTAGGAGGCCGGCTCCTCTTGGTATGCTCTTTTCCAAAACAAGGTCGAGCTCGTTTCTTATCCCCGCTGTGATCTGAGCTCTCCCGTCGGGCTCGTGAAATCGCAAATTCGTGCTCCACCGTGGTGGCTCTATCGACCACCTCCTGGAAGGTGTGCAAATCCGCCGTTTGCACCACCTTGTAGATGTCGCTTCGTAAACCATTCACAAAAAGACGGGCTTTGTGAGATTCATCTCTTATAACAGGGGGAACACATTTGGTCAACCTCACAATTTGCCCGTTGATAACCCGTAACTGTCTGACTTCCTTTCTTGATGTGCTTCAGGTCATCTTCCATCAATAGGTCTTCAAAAAAAAAACTTTTCCATGGTATCCACCCATTTTCCACGACCAAAGGGTCGGTCGTCTCTCCCTCAAACACGGGTGGGTCGACCCTCTTGAAATTTGCCAAGTTCGCTGTCACCCCATCCCATTCGGTTTGCCGGATAAGGGCTTCCCCCGCAGCTACGGCGGTCATTCTGGGGATAGGTGTCACCACGGTCTCTCCCAAGGGAGCTCCGACAGTGGCTCCCGGCGTAGGTCCCGAAGTTGCTGGTGTTAGTGCTACTGAGGGCGTCGTCGGATAAACCGACGGTATCTCGGTCACCGTGGTCGGAGAAGGGGCAACCGTAGTCTCGCTGACCGCCACCGACGGTCTCGTCACTGGTGCGGTTGGTCCGGGCAAAGAAGCCTGGGCGACCTCGATTGGTATTGTCGACTGTTGCGCCCACTGCCGCATTTGTTCCATAAGGGTTGCTAACTGCCCGGCCACCTCTTGTAGTTGTTGTCGGTGCAGCTGATACTCCGCCGCTATTGGCACCGTACTTTCTGCCCCCGCGTTCTCCGCTGATAACCCATTTCGGGCCATTATTCGCTATATACAAAGAAACCAAGTCAACCCTAGACCTAACGGGTCTAGCACCACGACCTACAGACGCACCAAAATTAAATCCCCCTTTTTCCCTCCCACACTCACGATCTACTGGTCTACCCCAAGTTCACTTTATTATTCAGTAGTTAGTGTATTGCGCCCCGTGGATGTTGGGCCCCGACTGTTGTGGTTAAAGTTTACCTCTCTGATACCATTTTAATCTGTCACGCCCCGGGGATTCAAATCGCGCGGAAGAGGAGCCACCGATGCCCCTGAATCAGCCATATATTTTTTTTTTGTAAAACATTACTCCCCGGCGCGTGCCCAGACCCGCCGCATACACAAATTCACTCTGCAAACGGGCAGAGTCTCCTTTGTATATGCACGGCGTCTCAACTACAAAGTGTCTCACAAGGCGTAGCACACACAATCTCTAACCACATCAGTTGGGGTCTCGTACACATACAACCAAACAATTCACATGATATTCTAGCATTCACTTGGAGCATAGAGGCCGGTGTTTTGAAAGGATAAATAATCGCAAGGTTTTGAAAGCGGCATCCACACGACGCCATTGTTTATGAAAACAGTTCGCAAACACATAAATCCCATAAGGTTTGTAAAGCTCGGTGCCCACTCGACACCCACGTTTTAAAGTAGTTTTCGCAAACGGTTTTCTTTGCTTTTCATCGTTCAAAACGGCCAAGTAAGAGAGAACGTAGAATTCATTCAATTATTCGAAAAGGAAAAAGGGCAACATCCACTTCGACCCCACGGGGGTATCGCAAACCACAACTAACTAACATGAGAAATAAAAGATAAAGGGAAAGAAAGGTCACTGTGTCTGAAGCTCGATCAAAGTCAGATCAGCACCCTAACGTCCTCACCGGCGCCCTAGCACTCGCCCCTGGACGAACCTGTCACGGAGTGGGAAGTCAGTGACTAGAAATAGCATGATAAGCGTAGTAAACAAAGATAAGGCAAACCACAAACACCGGAGCAACTATCCTTCCCATGCATCATCCACCACACCCTGTATCAATATGACATCGGGCACCTTCCCCGATGCCCACCGCCGAGCACCTGCCTCGCAAAGCAGCATCGGGCACCTTCCCCGATGCCCACCGCCGAGCACCTGCCTCGGCCGCCGAGCACCCGCCTCGACGTCACCGCTCACACCCCCCACCCATGGGGGCCCCCATTCCTAACGCCACCTTCGCGTGGGGTACACGGGTCAACGTACCACTTTTCCGGAAAAGCACACCCTTTGCGGTGGCCAAACCGCGGGTGTGCGTGTAGCAAATTTGAGCCTCAGGTTGACATTGAGTATCATAACATAACATAACATAACAAAACAGGGTTAGTGCATAAACAGAAGGAGACTGACAATTCCACCTTGCCCCAACATGCTATTTCTAACAGTTAAACCCCATTCCCGAAACCCCCGGGAACGTACCCACCTTGTGTGCGTCGTCCTGCGTTCGTCCAGTCCGCGTCTGTGCTCCAGTCGCCAACAGTGTCCCGCACTCCTGAAGGAACATAAGCAAATCGAGACTTAGAAGTCCGAAACTTACAACGACTCCCTACAGCGTGCGGCGGAGTTCTTCGCACGGCACCGGCCCGTGCGACGAACACTCTGCCAGGGCGCAGCCTCGCGCGGCACCAGCCCGCGCGGCCGCCCCTCCTGCGGGTGGCCCCGCGCGGCCGAGCGCCGCGCGGGCGCGCTGCCCGCGGTGCGGGCGACCCCGCGCGGCACCAGCCCGCGCGGGCGCCCCTCCTGCGGGCGGCCCCGCGCGGCCGAGCGCCGCGCGGGCGCGCGGCCCGCGGTGCGGGCGACCCCGCGCGGCACCAGCCCGCGCGGGCGCCCCTCCTGCGGGCGGCCCCGCGCGGCCGAGCGCCGCGCGGGCGCGCTGCCCGCGGTGCGGGGCGACCCCGCGCGGCACCAGCCCGCGCGGCCCCGCGGTGCGGGGCGACCCCGCGCGGCACCAGCCCGCGCGGGCGCCCCTCCTGCGGGCGGCCCCGCGCGGCCGAGCGCCGCGCGGGCGCGCGGCCCGCGGTGCGGGGCGACCCCGCGCGGCACCAGCCCGCGCGGGCGCCCCTCCTGCGGGCGGCCCCGCGCGGCCGAGTGCCGCGCGGGCGCGCTGCCCGCGGTGCAGGGCGGCCCCGCGCGGCACCAGCCCGCGCGGGCGCCCCTCCTGTGGGCGGCCCCGCGCGGCCGAGCGCCGCGCGGTCGCGCGGCCCGCGGTGCGGGGCGACCCCGCGCGGCACCAGCCCGCGCGGGCGCCCCTCCTGCGGGCGGCCCCGCGCGGCCGAGTGCCGCGCGGGCGCGCTGCCCGCGGTGCAGGGCGGCCCCGCGCGGCACCAGCCCGCGCGGGCGCCCCTCCTGCGGGCGGCCCCGCGCGGCCGAGCGCCGCGCGGTCGCGCGGCCCGCGGTGCGGGGCGGCCCCGCGCGGCACCAGCCCGCGCGGGCGCCCCTCCTGTGGGCGGCCCCGCGCGGCCGAGTGCCGCGCGGGCGCGCTGCCCGCGGTGCAGGGCGGCCCCGCGCGGCACCAGCCCGCGCGGGCGCCCCTCCTGCGGGCGGCCCCGCGCGGCCGAGCGCCGCGCGGGCGCGCGGCCCGCGGTGCGCGACGGCGCCGGGCCTCCTCCCTCCTCGTGACCAACAAAAGAAAAGAGGGAGATTCCCCCGAACGAAACGCGTCCGACTCACCTTGATGTGCGAGAGAGGAGGAAGAGAGGGATCGTCCGCTTGCCTCCACCGGTCCACCCTTGCGGTGTGCTTGGTTTCCCTTTGCCGGCGGCTACGAGGGAGGAAGAAAAGAGAAAAGGCGGCCACCAAAAGAGAAAATAAGAGGAACCCTAATCCTCTTTCCCACACGGCCATATAAATACTAAAAAGGATTAGGGTTTACCTTAAAAGGTGTGCGTGCTGCCAACACGGATCCCGAGGCGTCTAAGGGGTCCGAACTTCAAAAATTTATTCTGGGAGAACCGGGAGTCGGAATGCGAAACCGATCGCGTCCCCGTTCTCCGTCTCGCGAGCCCTTCCGCCTAAAAATGTCCGCGAGTCCCGACGGACTTTCCGGAAAAACACTAAAGAATTGTCCCACAGTCGGACAGTCGTAAGAAAGGGATAACGGAAAGGGTAATGGAAAAGCCAGGTCTTACACTTAATCTCGTGAATGAAAACTTTAGTTGTGAACAATTGTATTACTCTCTTTCGTTGTTTTCACTGTGACTGTGTGGTTGAAGAAGATGTTGTTAATGTAACGCCGTGCATATACAAAGGAGACTCTGTCCGTCTATAGAGTAAATTTGTATATGTGGCGGGTCTGACGCGCACCGGTAGGCGAGGTTGTTTTCAAAAGAAAAAAATATATATATACGCTTTCCGCTTATCCCAAATCCTCCGGGGCGTGACAGATTATATGGTATCAGAGAAATCTACTTCAACCACAGTAGTCGGTGACCAACATCCACAGGGCATAACGCCACCAGCGATTGAAACGGGAGATAACCAAGGTGTAGGTGCGTTAGACCGCGAGTGTACGAGGGAAAAAGGGGGGATTTATTTTCGGTGCATTCATTGGTCAAAGTGCTAGGCCAGTAACGTTAGGAATGACGCGATTTCTTTGTGTGCACGAGATAGCAGCCCGGCATGGTCATCAATCGTCAACATTGAAATGCACAGGATGGACTCCGCAGTCGCAGCAAACCGCTTACTCCGCAACCAGCTGCGCGACGTGGCTGGGCAATTGCTTACCTTCACCGAGCGCTTGTGCTTACTGACACAGGATTTAGGGGGTACTGACCATGTTCAGCATGACGCTAGAGGTGATACTCTTCGTGGGATACCAACCGCAGGATTTCCCACTTTTCAAGAGGCGGTTAACATGGCCACCTGGGTGGAGCGGGAGCTCGCCGACGCACGTGCCCAGCGGGGACACCCCGGACTATATCAGGGCCCGAGGTACCCCCATCCCCGTCCGGAGGGGGGCCCCTTTCATGGGAACCAGGCAACTAAATACCCGAGGACAGAACAGAAAATCGGGCAAGCACCGACGGAAGGACCATAACCACTAGGAAGGCCTTGCGTCATTTGTGGGGGGACGCACCGAGTGACGAGTTGCCCATGGAGGTACGACCACTGTTTCAGATGTGGCAAGCTGGGCCACCCCCGCGCCTCATGCCCTCAGAGACCAGCTACTACCACCACGGCGCCGCAACCGGAGGAACGAGAAAATGCTGCAGCCCCCATTCCGCAGAAGGACCTACCCGGCAGTCAGCACATGGCAGATCATGACGATACCAGGTCCCTGCCCCGCCATGCCGTACGTCGTTGGCCCAAAGGTTGTGGACGGGCTCCCCGAGCTGCCCCAGCTGAGGACGCGATGTCCAGGAATGAGTAAAAATAGGTAACGTTTTGTTTCCTCTTCGGTTAGGAGTACCGGTTACACCTGAGCATCCTACCCTTGTTCGACTCTCTTTCCCTCCCCTATTTCTCGTCTTGCCCGGCGTGGTTAGGAGGAAAGTCTTTTCTTCCCACCCACACCTGTTCCTTTTTGGAATTCCGCTCTAAAGGGTAAATGTACTCTAGCTAGGGAGAGAAGCCCTCTTAGGTTTTTAGTTTAGCCCTCCCTAGCCTGCATGGGCGGGTAAGTTCTAGCGAAATAAGGCAGAGGGGACTCTGTTGTTTTGGTGTTGGCATTATGGGTATTTACGAGTTAAGGGGGGCCCCAACTTCCTACCTCGTGACTGAGGGCCCAGGAAATTGATAAAGTTGAGTGGGGCTGCGGTCCACATTAGACCCGACGTCCAGGTGGGCTAGGTCCGGTCGAGATCGTGGGCGCTGTGTCTGTACGCTTTAAGTAAGTTGGTTGCGTGACTCCAATAGCTCGAGTTTTGGTTAGCGCCAACAATTCGACGTTCGAGACCTAGTGGTGTCACCGCTAAGAGAACTCAGGGGGATACTCGGAAGGGTTTGGCTTACTGAGTATCAGGCGTTGGTCGACTGCGAGAAACCGAGTGTGCCGTCATGAGGCGCACCCGTCCTGTTCGTAAGGAAGAAGGACGAAAGCCTTTGCTTGTGCATAGATTATCGGGAAATAAACAAGGTCACAACAAAGAACAAATACCCCCTGCAGCGGATCGATGATTTGTTCGACCAATTGCAAGGAGCAATGGTGTTCTCAAAGATCGATCTGCAGTCCGGCTATCACCAGCTCAGAGTTAGGGGTGAAGATATCCCCAAAACAACTTTCCGGACGCGTTACGGCCACTACGAATTTACAGTAATGCCGTTCGGGCTCACCAACGCCCAAGTGGTGTTCATGGACATGATGAATAGGGTGTTTAAACCCTTCTTAGACCAATTCGTAGTGGTCTCCATTGACGACATCCTCGTCTACTCCCGCACAGATGAGGAACATGAGGAGCATCTACGCTTAGTCCTTCGGACCCTCCGGGACCAGAAACTATATGCCAAACTCAAAAAGTGTGTGTTCTAGCTCCGCGAGGTGGACTTTTTGGGGCATATCGTCTCGGCATCTGGAATTGCGGACCCGAGGAAGATAGACTCCGTGGCCGACTGGCCCCGACCGACAACAGTAATGGAGATCCGAAGCTTCTTAGGATTGGCAGGGAATTACAGGCGCTTTGTGGAAGGTTTCTCCAAGATAGCCACCCCCTTAAATCGTCTAACCCGGAAAGGGGAGAAATTTATCTGGACGGACCAATGCCAGAAGAGTTTAGAGGAACTCAAAGATAAATTAACGCGGGCCCCGGTGCTCGCTCTGCCGGAGCCCGAGGAGGACTACGAAATTTATTGTGACGCGTCGCGGAGCGGTCTTGGGAGCGTACTTATGCAACAGGGAAAGGTCATAGCCTACGCGTCAAGACAGTTCAAGGAATACGAACGGAACTACCCCACACACGACTTGGAGCTTGCAGCAGTCGTGTTTGCTCTTAAGCTGTGGAGACACTACCTATACGAGACACACTGCAATGTGTATTCCGATCATCAGAGCCTCAAGTACCTTTTCACTTAGAAGGAGCTAAACTTACGGCAAAGGCGGTGGCTCGAGCTACTAAAAGACTATGATTTGTCGATCCATTACCACCCCGGAAAGGCAAATGTGGTGGCCGACACCTTGAGCCGCAAAGGGCAGACGGGGGAATCGATAACAAGCGCCATTACTCAGCAGGATCGTCTGATTGCAGAGTTCTCGCAATTAAGACTGGAGGTAGTACCGGCGGGTACGGTCGCACAACTCCTGACCCTGGTAGTCAGGCCTACCTTGCTCGACAAGATCTTGGAAGGATAATCGACAGACACCCAGTTACAGCTTGTGCGAGATAGAATATCTTCGGACCAAGGGGGCGATTTTGCGATGGGCTCTGATGGCACAATACGGTTCCAAGGGCGAATTTGCGTGCCTGACCTACCAGAACTCAAGGAAGAAATTCTGAAGGAAGTGCATAGTGCTCCCTACACGGCGCACCCTGGGGTAACGAAGATGTATAAAGATATTAAACAGACCTTCTGGTGGCCTAAATTGAAGGGGGACGTGACGCGATTCGTGGCGCATTGCTTGGTGCGCCAACAAGTAAAGGCTGAACATCAACGCCCAGCAGGGAAGTTACAGCCGTTACCCGTGCCGGAATGGAAATGGGAGAGGATTACGATGGACTTCGTAACCGGCTTTCCGCGGTCGCCACAAGGACATGACGCGATATGGGTCATAGTAGATCGTTTGACGAAATCGGCCCACTTCCTACCCATTCACATGACGTGGACGCGAGACCGACTGGCGCAAACCTACATCAATGAGGTGGTGAGGTTACACGGGATACCGGCGTCAATTACTTCTGATAGAGACACACGTTTTGTGTCGAACTTTTGGCAGAGCCTGCAACGGGCAATGGGAACTAAACTGCATTTTAGCACGGCTTTTCACCCGCAAACCGACGGGCAATCGGAACGGGTGATCCAGATCCTCGAAGACATGCTCCGAGCATGCGTACTCGACTTGGGTGAGCGGTGGTCGCGAAACCTACCCCTTGTGGAATTCGCCTACAACAACAGCTACTAAGCGTGCATCCAAATGGCGCCGTATGATGTAGGTTTTTTATAGGATCCACAAGGATCTAAATAGGTACTATCAAACAACTAGAGGGGGGGTGAATAGGTGTAATACTTATAAAACCAAAACTCAGTGCAAAATAAAAACCAATGCGGAAAATAAAAACAGCACACCGAGATATACGTGGAAACTCCAATCCAGGAGAAAAACCACGGGACCAACACGTAATAACAATCCACTAAGAATAGAAGAATAACAAGGTGATTACCGACTCCACGGACTCAACCCCTCCTTCAGCTTCTTCGGACCTTGCGCTGACCGGTTGGATATCCACGCAATAACAATCCCTAAGAAAAGAAGAATAACAAGGTGATTACCGTCTCCACGGATTTAACCCCTCCTTCAATTTCTTGGACCTCGCGCTCCACCGATTTTGCACGTCCACTGCACACGTTCGAATCCACGAACGCCACTCGAATCCACGAGCACACGTTTCGAATCCACGAAACGCCTTTAGCACACCAAATCCACGATGCCACGTCGAATCCACGACGCAAACTCAGTCGATAAGAATATTGACTTCGATGGTGATCCTTCGCTTAGATTATCAATGAAGATCCATGGGAAAAATCTCTAAGCAAAGATTAGATCAATTCGACAAAAAAACAGATCTTGGAAGAACCGTCGAATTGACCTAAAAGAGGCTATTAAGAAGAACTGTGAAAACCTAGCCTCTAGGGTTGCTCTCAAGTGTTTTATAAATTAATCGGCCGTAGCTCCCCCGTTTTTGAGAAACCCTAAACGTCTATTTATAGTTTAGAAACGTTTGGAAAGAGATAAGAATCAAAAACATACCTTATCTGGAAATTTTCAGGACGGCGATCCGGATCGGATTTAAAGCGATCCGGATCGTCGTAACGAGATTGACGATTCCAGAAAACCAAGGGTTCGGGATCCGGATTGCAAGGTCCGATCCGGATCGTTCATGCAATTCAGCAAAGTCCCATGTTCGGGATCCGGATCGGAATGGCCTAGGATCCGGATTGAAATTGCCAATGAACAAGTACCCTTCGGGATCCGGATTGCAAGGTCTGATCCGGATCCTGAACATGTCCCATGTTCAGCTTTTGATTTTTATGCAATTAAAAATTCTTCCAAGTGTTTCTACACTATAAGAAAGTATTCGGATCACCACAATTATTTAGTTAAACATACCTGATCCTCTTGAATACTTTCTTCTTGAGATTGATGTAATTGATCCACAATTCTTCAACTTCAATCTTCAAGACTCAAGACACTGAGTGTCAACTTGAGCTCTTGTTGAATCTTTTCTAAGTCTTTGATTGCTGATTGACAATTTGATCCCTTTAAGACTCCGACTCAACTCACTGACTTAACTCACGAAATATGCCAACACCAAAATGCCATAACAATCTCCCCCTTTGGCAATTTCGTGACAAAACCCAAAAATACATAAAAGCGCTCAAGTCACTCATCTTAAACCAAAAAGTCAAAATTCAATGTTATCACCAAAACATTGATTTTCTTTGCGTGAAAGATCCAATAAATACAAAATTACATTTGAACCAAACAGTCCTAGAACATACTCTATGACTTAGGACTTGGAGTCTTAAAGTGATGTAATTCCTGCAAAACAAA
Organism: Tillandsia leiboldiana; assembly: GCA_029204045.2. Lineage (NCBI taxonomy): Eukaryota > Viridiplantae > Streptophyta > Magnoliopsida > Poales > Bromeliaceae > Tillandsia > Tillandsia leiboldiana. The sequence continues at coordinate 9,940,972 of CM055069.1, forward strand.
ACTCCAAACAAAATCAAACGTTAGTCGTTAGAAATTAAAATCCTACATTTGATTCGTCCTTTTGGTTCTTTTGTTTTTCGGCTCTTTCAATCTTTTCTTTATCTCCCCCTATCATGAGCATCTCTAACATGCTCTCCATGTTCTCCATGTTCTCCCCCTGTCTTGAGCATTTATGTTCTCCCCCTTTGTGATACGATCATTATTTTCTGTTCTCCCCCTTTTTGTCACAAATTGTCAAACAGTGAGCATTAGTTCATAGAGAAAGAGAGATAAAGGCTCAGTTCCGGTATATAACAAAAATGCAGATTGCGTACCTGTACCAGAAAGCAAAAATCAAATAATTTCTTGAAACAAATCCAGATTTTGAAATATTTGAATTACCGATTTGTATTCCATCAAGAAAACAATTTAAGTGCTTTAAACAATGAATTCACACAGATGCCATTCAATCCAATTAATTTCACAAAATTAAAATGATTTACTCCAAAATCATGAAAAATAAAGGTAAAACATTATAAACCGTTTTTCATGTTATATTCATCAAACACAAGTCATCAAAAATAATCTTGAGATCCAAAGTCTATCAAGATGTAACGGATTTACAAAGATGACTTACAGAGATTTCCAAATGACATCAATTTTGAATTTTACCCTTTCAAATTTGAGATAAGCACTAAAATACCTAAGGGTGGCTCTTTGAGCATCTTTCAACTATCCCACCTTATACCAACTAGGAGATTGTTCAAAATAAGAGCTTTAAATTTAAATCTCCGAATGCTTCAACTAAACAAAATTTCATAAATAATTTTCAAGCATCCATAACATGTGGTAGCTTCACACACAGACCGGACGACCGGGGAGGCAGCTCTTTCCAACATGTGGTGGTAGTTTTCACACTCCTTTCGGATGTAACTCTTTCCACATCTTTTGCAAATCATTTCATTACCCTTGTAAGAATGCAATCTCTTACGTGAAAGAATTAAATCCCAAATTTTAGTCTATCGGTTGTCTCACATTTATCACAAAGAATTCACACAACCGAGATAGATAAAGCATCTAAAGATCACACATGATTTCTAAAATTTGATGCTTATAATATCAAAAACTCCTATAATGAAGTATCTTCAAGATTATGATTATGGAGTAAAGTTGATAATCCATATAAAATTAATTTGGAGTGAATAACCGTGAAGCCCCTTTTTATTCAATGCACTTGTTCATTAAAAACCTTTTGTTCAAGATCAAAACATAAAACCAAGAGCATTGAAAACACATGTAATGCAAAGATTAAGAAAAATATGAAGGGAAAACCAATCAAAGCATTACATACAGTCATAAGCTAATTAGAACTTAAGACAAGGAAAGATATCACCTTTCCGAATCCAAAATCGCTGGATTTTGGGTTGTCTTGATTCGTTGTGGCTGGGGGTTGTCCGCTTTGACTGTTGATCCACCTTAGGTCTTTGCCTCGCAATGATCCACTTGTATGATTGATGTTGTGGCTCGGACCTTTGGTGGGTTGAGTGAACTCCTTTGACTTGATGTATCTTTTGAGTCCGTTGAGTCCGCCCCGTAGATGAAGTTGCCGAAGGATTTTTCTTTCTCTTTTTCGGGCAATTCTTCACCAAATGTCCTTCAAGTCCACAAAGGTGACACGTTCTTCCTCTCAATTTGAATGTGGAACTTGAAGCATGCACAGTTTGATCCTTCTTAAATCCCAAACCAACCTTGCTTGTTTGACCTAATCCGGACATACAATTAAATTTCTTGGAACCGGTTGAAAACCTTTGTATGTCGGATTTAAGTTGATGAACTTGCTTGGTCAAAGCTTGATTGGTGACATGAATATCCTCAAACTGTTTTTCTAGAAAACCAATGTTGTCCATATATGATTTAGCGTTTGTCTCCGATTGGTTTCGCTCTTCTTGGAGGATTTTATTGTTTTCCAATAAACGTTCTCGTTCCTCCTCGAGATCATGAAGTTTTATCATTAAAGCATGATTCTCGTCTTGATCTTCAAGTCGTTGCTTTCTCAACTTCTTGATATGTTTGGCCATCTTCTTAGATTCCGCAAGAAGTTGTTGATATGCCTCAACGAGTTCTTCCTCGTCCGACTCCCCCTCACTTGATGACTCTCCGCCGGTTGTTGATGTTTCATACAAAATCAAAGGTGTCACGCCCCGGGGGTTTGTTTTAGCGGAAACGGCATTTTTTTTTTTGAAAGGTCTCTTTCTTTCCCGGTGCGTGCCCAGACCCGCCGCACATACAGGATCTCTCCGCAAACAGACAGAGTCTCCCCTGTACGTGCACGGCGTGTGGTTGAATACATCTCCCAAGCAAACATAACCATTCAATCACAACATTCAATTTCATACAACCAGTATTCTAAATATTTAAGCGCATGGCCACTTCAACTTGAAAGGATAAATCCACGGTTTTTAAAGAGTGCCCACCCGGCACTTAAGTTTTGAAAACGAGTTTCGAAATCAGCATAAACCCCAGGGTTTTGAACACGGTGCCCACACGACACTTAGATTTTGAAAACGGTTTTCGCAATCTTTTCTTTGTTTTTGTTTCGCTTTTCAAATGGCCAGTAGGAAATAAAGGAGAAGGTAGTGCATAAACAGAAAATCAAATACCGACATCTACGTCGACCCCACAAGGGTATCGGGAACCTCACACATGCCCACAATATAAATGAAAAACCGAAAAGAAAAGGAAAGTATAAAGTTCAGGGTCTCCAACGGTCCCGCTGTGTCCGCCCCGTCCTCACCGCCACCTACCTCTCCCATCGCCTGGGCCCTGTCACGAAGTGGGAAGTCAGTGACTAATAAACGCCGTGCAAGGGAAAATAATAAAAACAAACCGTGGCGACAACCGGAGCAACCACCCTTTTGGGAAGGGGGGGGAAAAAGGTAACCTGTATATCTGCATCCTGTAATACCCGGCCGCGTCGGTCCACTACCGACGGCCCCATACCGTACCTGCAACACCGCGACCGCGCCGGACAACTAAACCGGCGGGTCGCTCCGCTCGCACCTAGGCGCCTCAACCCCACAACTAATAAGGGGCCCCCACTACGTCACCTCGTGGGTAAACACGGGTTCTACGACCTCTTTTCCGGAAAAGCGCACCCTCTGCGGTGGCCAAACCGCGGGTGCGCGTGTGGCAACCTCGAGCCCAGTAACCGTAACCACCATCATGTCAGTATCACAATAAGAATAATAAGAGTAATGAGGTAAATGAGGTAAATGAGGTAAAGTGCATAATCGAAAACAAGGTAATACTGCGCGCACTCGAAGGTGGCCCGCTGACATATAAGGGTTGAAAAAGAAGAACACCGTCGGCGATCGACGCTAGTCATTATAGCGAACCCACTAACATGCATAAGCTTTCACCCGTCATTACATAACCCCAGTACACTTAGAATAGACCCCGTCCAATAAGATAGAATTTAGAGGCTAGGAATAAAGTAAAAACAACCCACCTGTCGCCAGTAGAGAAACCACGCTCGGCTCCCCGCGTCCCGGCGCGCTCCCCGAAGCTGCAAGACGGGATCCCCGGGCGGGGAGGTCAAGAACCTTTAAACGCGAAGTAAGGAAAAGCCCCAACACCGGCCGGCCCCCGACGGCAGCGACCGAACCCCCCACGCGCCGCCGTGCTGTCCGCGCGGCGCCTCGCATGTGCGGGCTGCCCCGCGGCCACCCCGCATGCGGGCGCCCCGCCCGGCACCCCCGCATGCGCGGCCTGCACCGCGCGGTGCCCCCGCATGCGCGGGCTGCCCCGCGCGGCGCCCCGCATGCGGGTGCCCCGCACGGCACCCCCGCATGCGCGGGCCGCACCGCGCGGTGCCCCCGCATGCGCGTGCCCCGCACGGCACCCCCGCATGCGCGGGCCGCACCGCGCGGTGCCCCCGCATGCGCGGGCTGCCCCGCGCGGCGCCCCGCACGCGGGTGCCCCGCACGGCGCCCCCGCATGCGCGGGCTGCGCCGCGCGGTGCCCCCCGCATGCGCGGGCTGCCCCGCGCGGCGCCCCGCACGCGGGTGCCCCGCACGGCGCCCCCGCATGCGCGGGCTGCACCGCGCGGTGCCCCCGCATGCGCGGGCTGCCCCGCGCGGCGCCTTGCATGCGGTTACCCCGCACGGCGCCCCCGTGCGGCGGCACGCCCCTCTCCTTCCCTCTCCGACGAAGATCAAGAAACCCCCCGCACGTGACGAGAAAAAGACAAGAAAAGAAAACGAAAACACGGCTCACCTTGTCTTGGTCGGTACCGGGCGAAGGAGAGGGATCGTCCTCTTCGCGTTCGTCGGATCTTTGCGGGGAGGCGATCGATCTCTTCTCTTCCACGCCGGCCGATGGAAAGGACGAGGGTTTTTGGGGACCGCTCCTCGTCCACGCTCGGATAATATACGCCAAGGAGGGGGAGGCGAGGTTTAGGAAACCTAATTCCCAAGGCCGACTACTTAGACGTTTTGGGCGTAGTGGATTTTGGACCCCAAAATTAATTTTAACCCCTCGGGTGAAAGGAAAACAAAAAGGGGTGGTCGAAACCCATACCTCAAACTGGTCGACTAAACTCGATCTGATTGCGGACCAGAGTTCGGTCCGCCCCCGGTAATTGTGTAAGTCACCTGGGCTACGGTACCAGCTTCCGGAATTTATTCTGGGAGAACCGGGGGTCGGAATCCAAAACCGATCGCGCCGCCGGTCTCCGTTTCGCGAGCTTTATTAACCAAAAATACCCGCGAGCCCCGACCGTCTGCCCAGAAAAATAAGGAAAAATTACCCTCGAACCCCTATTGTCAACCAGACGGTTCAATAAAAATCGACGGAAAGCCCCGAAAGGTAAGAATAAATCCGCGGTTATCACACCACTCACCTCTAAAAAACGAGTTTCGTCCTCGAAACTCAGACCCGGGTGGTGGTGAACAGGTTCGGGTAGTTCTCCCTCATTTTAGACTCCAGCTCCCATGTTGCTTCTCGCTCCTCGTGGTTGCTCCAGAGCACCTTCACGTAGGGGATGGCTCGATTCCGCAGTGATTTTGTTTCCCTTGCCAGGATCTTCACTGGGGTTTCTTCGAAGCTCAGGTCCTCCTTAAGTTCGAGTGCAGAGGTGTCAGGACATGTGATGGGTCGGGGAGATATTTCCGAAGCATTGATACGTGGAACACATCGTGGACTCGGTCGAGGTTTGGTGGTAGGGCGAGGCGGTAAGCTACTGGGCCGATGCGCTCTAGAATCTCAAATGGCCCCACAAACCGTGGGCTCAGCTTGCCCCTTAGCCCGAAACGCCTGATTCCTCTGGATGGCGAGACCCGCAAAAACACATGTTCCCCCACTTGAAACTCCAAGTCCCGGCGCCTCTGGTCTGCGTAACTCTTCTGTCGACTCTGGGCGGTCAGCAAGCGCTGTCTGATAAGGCGCACTTTCTCTTCCGTTTCTTCCACTAAGTCGGGTCCCAAAAGTTTCCGCTCTCCCAAGTCGTCCCAGCAGATCGGGGATCGGCAGCGCCTTCCATACAGTGCTTCGTAGGGCGCCATCCGAATGCTGGCCTGGTAGCTGTTGTTGTAGGCAAATTCCACGAGAGGTAGGTAGCGTGACCATCCGATTCCCCAATCAAGCACACAGGCGCGGAGCAGGTCTTCTAGGGTTTGTATCGTGCGCTCTGACTGTCCGTCCGTCTGAGGGTGGAAGGCGGTGCTGAAATGTAGTCTGGTCCCCATGGCCTGCTGGAGGCTTTGCCAAAACTTCGAGACAAAGCGCGTGTCCCTGTCCGAGGTGATCGATGCCGGTACCCCATGTAGTCTCACGATCTCGCTGATGTAGACTTGAGCCAGCCGTTCGCGGGTCCAAGTGGTGTGAATTGGTAGGAAGTGTGCTGACTTGGTTAACCGGTCAACTACAACCCAGATCGCGTCGTGGCCCTGTTGTGAACGTGGGAATCCAGTAACAAAATCCATGGTGATCTGGTCCCATTTCCACTCTGGTACCGGTAAGGGCTGTAGCTTCCCTGCTGGTCGCTGGTGTTCGGCCTTTATCTGTTGGCATACTAGGCAGTGGGCTACGTATCGCGTCACGTCTTCTTTTAACTTAGGCCACCAGAACGTCTGTTTGAGATCCCTGTACATCTTCGTGCCCCCCGGGTGGGCCGCATAAGGGGCTCGGTGTGCCTCCGCTAGGATTTCATTCTTCAACTCTGGTAAATCCGGCACACAGACCCGCCCGCGGAAACATAGGGTGCCGTCGTCTTTCACCGCAAAGTCAATCTCTTGCCCCTGGGGAATCTTGTCTCGTATACGCTGTAGGTGCAGATCGGTCTGCTGTCCCTCCTGGATCTTCTCGTAAAGCGTCGGCTTGACCACCAAGGCTAGGAGTTGCAGAACTGTGCCTGCAGGCACTACCTCCAACCGCATTCGCGCGAACTCCGCGACCAGGTGGTCCTGCTTCGTCAGCGCGCTCTCCGACGCCCCGTCCCGATGCCCTTTTCTGCTCAGTGCGTCTGCCACCACATTTGCCTTCCCGGGGTGATATTGGATCGTCACGTCGTAATCCTTCAGCAACTCGAGCCACCGTCTCTGCCGCAAGTTTAACTCTTTTGGGTAAAGATGTACTTAAGACTTTGATGATCTGAGAAAACGTTGCAGCGGACTCCGAAGAGGTAATGCCTCCACAGTTTCAAAACGAAGACCACGGCGGCCAATTCCAGGTCGTGTATCGGATAGTTCCTTTCGTAGTCCTTCAGCTGCCTGGACGCGTAGGCGATCACCTTCCCCTGTTGCATCAGAACACCTCCAAGACCGATCCTTGACGCGTCGCAGTACACTTCATAATCCTCTCCGGGCGTCGGCAGCACTAGTATTGGTGCCTTAGTTAATCTCTTCTTGAGTTCCTCAAAACTCTCCTGGCACTTGGCCGTCCATATGAACTTCTCGCCTTTTCTGGTCAATCGGTTTAAAGGGGCAGCGATCTTTGCGAAGCCCTCAACGAAACGCCGGTAGTATCCTGCCAGCCCTAGAAAACTTCGCACTTCTGTCACCGACGTCGGCGGCTGCCAGTCTACCACTGCTTCTACCTTTTTGGGGTCCACAGCGATCCCCTGTGCCGAGATCACATGCCCTAGGAAGCCGACTTCCCGCAGCCAGAATTCACACTTCTTGAGTTTCGCGAACAACTTCTGCTCTCTGAGGGTTTGCAGGATCGTCCGTAGATGGTCCTCGTGCTCCTCGCCGGTAGTGGAGTAAATCAGGATGTCGTCGATAAAGACTACCACGAACCGATCCAAGAAGGGTCTGAAGATCCGGTTCATCATGTCCATGAAAACAGCGGGGGCGTTCGTAAGTCCGAAAGGCATCACCGTGAACTCGTAGTGGCCGTATCGAGTCCGGAAGGCGGTCTTGGGGATATCTTCATTTCGAACTCGGAGTTGATGGTAGCCCGACTGTAGGTCAATTTTGGAGAAGACCGTCGCTCCCCGTAACTGATCGAAGAGGTCGTCGATTCTGGGTAGGGGGTACTTATTCTTCACCGTGACTTTGTTTATCCCTCTGTAGTCAATGCAGAGCCGCAGGCTTCCATCTTTCTTCCGTACAAAGAGTACCGGTGCGCCCCAGGGTGACAGACTCGGTCGGATGAACCCTTTGTCCAAGAGATCTTCCAGTTGTGCCTTAAGCTCCTTCAGCTCCGCGAAGGCCATTCGGTAAGGGGCCTTCGTAATAGGATGCGTGCCTGGTAGTAGCTCAATAGGGAACTCCACCTCCCTCTCCGGAGGCATCCCCGGCAACTCCGCGGGGAAAACGTCAGGATAGTCCCTCACCACTGGGATATCTGCAAGTGTCGTCGAGGGTCGAATAGCCAAGTCCACCGATGCTAGATAGGCCACGCACCCCCCCTCAACCAGTCTTCTGGCCCGTGCCGCTGAAATAACCGCCGGGAAGGAGATGCTCTTGCCCATTATGTACACATGTTCGGGGAAGCCCGGTTCTTGTAGCCGCAATTGTCGCTTGTCGCAATCAATGAGAGCCTGGTACCTTGTGAGCCAGTCCATGCCCAACACCACGTCGTACTCCTTCAAAGGGATCACCGCCAAGTCCCAAGGGCAGGCCAACCGTCCCAACATAATCGGGCAGGCGGCCACAAAACTGGTCGCCTCCAGAGTCCCTCCCGCCGTTTGTACCGTCAAGGAGGCTTGGAGGGGTGTCTCCTCGAGGTTATGCGTGAAAACGAATTCACGAGAAATGAACGAGTGCGTTGCTCCGGTATCGAAAAGAGTTCTAGCACGGGAATTCAAAACGGAAGTAGTACCTGCAAGAGCGTCCTCCGGTGGATCAGTCCCTTGGCGGGTCATTGAGAAAACCCTCCCGCCTGGTTGTGGTTGCCGGTCCTCCTCACGCCGTGGTGCGGGGGGTCTGGAAGCCGACGCCATAGGAGCTTTTCCCCGCCCTGAGTGCTGTGGCCTGGGCGCAGGTGCTCCCAATGGGCGCCGATCCCCCGCCTAAGGGGCAGTTGCGGCGGAAGTGCCCCCGTTTGCCGCACCTGAAACAATGGTCGTCTCTTTGGGGGCACTCTCCCGTCAGGTGTCCTCCCCCACATATGATACAAGGCCTATTCCACGGCCTCGGCCCTCCTGTTGGCGCGCCCCGGGGCCCTGTCGGCGGTCTCCATCTTTTGGGGGGTCGGCTCCCGCTGGAAGAACCCTCCCCCCAGCCTTGCTGGTGTCGCTTCTGATCCCTTAGCCGCGCCGCGTTCTCCCTTCTGGCACGGGTCACAGCGAAACCCCGCTCCACCGTGGTGGCCTTGTCGACCACGTCCCTGAAAGGTATGCAGGCCAGCCGCGTTCACCACCTCGAAGATGTCGCTTCGCAGGCCATCGACGAAGAGTTGTGCCTTGTGAGCCTCGTCCCGTGCGACGAACGGGACACAATTTACTAGTCGGACGAATTCCCGTTGATATTCCATGACCGTCCGGTCCCCTTGTTGAATGTGGTTTAGGTCATCCTCCAACTTTTTCTTGACGCTGCTGGTGAAGAAGGCCTCGAACAGCTCCTTCTTGAAAGTTGTCCAGGACGGAAGAGCGGTACCCTTAGCAGGATCGGGGCGTATCGTCTTCCACCACAAGCGGGCATTCCCTTCCAAGCAATGGACGGCTAGGGGAACCCGCTCATGATCCTCCATAAGTAAGTCTTCAAAGAGTTTCTCCATTGACCCCACCCAGTTCTCCACGACCCACGGATCTGTCGTGTCCCCTTCGAACGTGGGCGGGTCGTGCTTCTTAAAGTCCTTCAAGTTGGCCCGCACTCGATCCCGTTCGGTCATCACAACCCCCCCTCCACTCGTGGCGGCGGCAGCCGCGATAGGGGTAGGCGTGACCACCGTTTCCTCCAGAATAACCCGGCTAGTTGTCCCTGGCGCCGGCCCCGTAGTCGCCGCTGGTGGTGGCGCTGTCGCGGTGCCGCGGCCGGTGCTGTCGGCCCCGGCGGAGGGGCCGGGGCGGCCGTCACAGGTGCGGCCTGCTGCTGCGTCATCTGGCGTACGTGATCGGTGAGGGTAGCCAATTGCCCCGCCATTTCCCGCAATTGTTGCCGCAGGAGTGGTTCTCCGCGGCCGTCGACGTTGTCGCATCCGCCTCGGCGTCCCCCGCCGATGACCTTGTACGGGCCATATCTGTCACTCACAAGAAGATCAAAATTAGACAGTAACTACAACCAGTGTACCCTTTTATGCGAGGAAAGATTCAAACTCCCGCCCCCCGTTCACTCACGTTCTAAAATCCTATGCCCCACCCATTTCATTTATTCGTAGGTATGTGAGGCATTCCCACGGATGTCGGCACGAGCTGTTGTGATTGAATGTAGTCTCTGATACCATCTTAATCTGTCACGCCCCGGGGGTTTGTTTTAGCGGAGAACGGCATTTTTTTTTTTGAAAGGTCTCTTTCTTTCCCGGTGCGTGCCCAGACCCGCCGCACATACAGGATCTCTCCGCAAACGGACAGAGTCTCCCCTGTACGTGCACGGCGTGTGGTTGAATACATCTCCCAAGCAAACATAACCATTCAATCACAACATTCAATTTCATACAACCAGTATTCTAAATATTTAAGCGCATGGCCACTTCAACTTGAAAGGATAATCCACGGTTTTTAAAGAGTGCCCACCCGGCACTTAAGTTTTGAAAACGAGTTTCGAAATCAGCATAAACCCCAGGGTTTTGAACACGGTGCCCACACGACACTTAGATTTTGAAAACGGTTTTCGCAATCTTTTCTTTGTTTTTGTTTCGCTTTTCAAATGGCCAGTAGGAAATAAAGGGAAGGTAGTGCATAAACAGAAAATCAAATACCGACATCTACGTCGACCCCACAAGGGTATCGGGAACCTCACACATGCCCACAATATAAATGAAAAACCGAAAAGAAAAGGAAAGTATAAAGTTCAGGGTCTCCAACGGTCCCAGCTGTGTCCGCCCCGTCCTCACCGCCACCCTACCTCTCCCCTCGCCTGGGCCCTGTCACGAAGTGGGAAGTCAGTGACTAATAAACGCCGTGCAAGGGAAAATAATAAAACAAACCGTGGCGACAACCGGAGCAACCCACCCTTTGGGAAGGGGGGGGAAAAGGTAACCTGTATATCTGCATCCTGTCAATACCCGGCCGCGTCGGTCCACTACCGACGGCCCCATACCGTACCTGCAACACCGCGACCGCGCCGGACAACTAAACCGGCGGGTCGCTCCGCTCGCCCTAGGCGCCTCAACCCCACAACTAATAAGGGGCCCCCACTACGTCACCTCGTGGGTAAACACGGGTTCTACGACCTCTTTTCCGGAAAAGCGCACCTCTGCGGTGGCCAAACCGCGGGTGCGCGTGTGGCAACCTCGAGCCCAGTAACCGTATACCACCATCATGTCCAGTATCACAATAAGAATAATAAGAGTAATGAGGTAAATGAGGTAAATGGAGTAAAGTGCGTAATCGAAAACAAGGTAATACTGCGCGCACTCGAAGGTGGCCGCTGACATATAAGGGTTGAAAAAGAAGAACACCGTCGGGCGATCGACGCTAGTCATTGCTAGAGCGAACCCACTAACATGCATAAGCTGTCACCCTCATTACGGTAAACCCCAAGTGACACTTAGAATAGACCCCGTCCAATAAGATAGAATTTAGAGGCTAGGAATAAAGTAAAAACAACCCACCTGTCGCCAGTAGAAAAAACCACGCTCGGCTCCCCGCGTCCCGGCGCGCTCCCCGAAGCTGCAAGACGGGATCCCCGGGCGGGGAGGTCAAGAACCTTTAAACGCGAAGTAAGGAAAAGCCCCAACACCGGCCGGCCCCCGACGGCAGCGACCGAACCCCCCACGCGCCGCCGTGCTGTCCGCGCGGCGCCTCGCATGTGCGGGCTGCCCCGCGGCCACCCCGCATGCGGGCGCCCCGCCCGGCACCCCCGCATGCGCGGCCTGCACCGCGCGGTGCCCCCGCATGCGCGGGCTGCCCCGCGCGGCGCCCCGCATGCGGGTGCCCCGCACGCACCCCCGCATGCGCGGGCCGCACCGCGCGGTGCCCCCGCATGCGCGTGCCCCGCACGGCACCCCCGCATGCGCGGGCCGCACCGCGCGGTGCCCCGCATGCGCGGGCTGCCCCGCGCGGCGCCCCGCACGCGGGTGCCCCGCACGGCGCCCCCGCATGCGCGGGCTGCGCCGCGCGGTGCCCCCGCATGCGCGGGCTGCCCCGCGCGGCGCCCCGCACGCGGGTGCCCCGCACGGCGCCCCCGCATGCGCGGGCTGCACCGCGCGGTGCCCCCGCATGCGCGGGCTGCCCCGCGCGGCGCCTTGCATGCGGTTACCCCGCACGGCGCCCCCGTGCGGCGGCACGCCCCTCTCCTTCCCTCTCCGACGAAGATCAAGAAACCCCCCCACGTGACGAGAAAAGACAAGAAAAGAAAACGAAAACACGGCTCACCTTGTCTTGGTCGTACCCCGGCGAAGGAGAGGGATCGTCCTCTTCGCGTTCGTCGGATCTTTGCGGGGAGGCGATCGATCTCTTCTCTTCCACGCCGGCCGATTGGGAAAGGACGAGGGTTTTTTGGGACCGCTCCATCGTCACCGCTGTATAATATACGCCAAGGAGGGGGAGGCGAGTTTGGAAACCTAATTCCCAAGGGCCGACTACTTAGACGTTTGGGCGGAGTGGATTTTGGACCCCAAAATTATTTAACCCCTCGGAGTGAAAGGGAAAACAAAAAGGGGTGGTCGAAACCCATACCTCCAAACTGTCGACTAAACTCGATCTGATTGCGGACCAGAGTTCGGTCCGCCCCCGGTAATTGTGTAAGTCACCTGGGCTACGGTACCAGCTTCCGGAATTTATTCTGGAGAACCGGGGGTCGAATCCAAAACCGATCGCGCCGGCCGGTCTCCGGTTTCGCGAGCTTTATTAACCAAAAATAACCCGCGAGCCCCGACCGCTGCCCAGAAAAATAAGAAAAAAAATTACCTCGAACCCATATTGTCAACCAGACGGTTCATAAAAATCGACGAAAGCCCCGAAAGGTAAGAATAAATCCGGCGTGATCACAAAAAGGAGGTAGAGTCAGTGACTAAAGATGATAACAATTATTAGAAGAGGGAAAATGAGAGGCATGAAGAAGCAACGGTTTTTCCTCTTACTTAGAGGTCGATTCATTCGAAGTAGAATCTGTCCCAAGTTTTGCGCTTGCAAAGCCTCTTTTATATGATTTCGGAGAAGGACAATCCTTGAAAAATGGCCGTAGCCGTTGCATCGTAGCATTGGATTTCCCTTCGAAATCATATTTTTTTTTTTCTTAGAGGTTTTGCAACGCCTTTGAGGTAAGAGGATTTAGAACCCGTGATCCTTTAGATGGTTTCGTGGATGAAGATCCATCGGTTCGATTCTTCCAAAATTTCCGACGAAATTTCTTTGTGATCCGCGCCAATTGTTCTTCAAATCGGCAAAAGAGATTTCATCGTGGAACTTGATTCGCTATCTTCTTCCTTGTGGATTTGAATGCAATACCTGTAAGCTTAGAGAAGACTTGGAAGAAACTTGATTAGTGGGAAAAGTCATTTCATAAGTTTGCAAAGCACCTAATAATTCCTCTACACTCATCTCATCCGATGACTAACGGTTTCAATAGCGGTAACCTTTGCCCTAAACCGTTCAGGAAGAGTCCGAAAGTATCTTTCTTACAATTTTCGACTCCGGGATCTTTTCTCCTAATTAGCTACATGTATTTATTACATCTTGAAGTCTAGTGTAATAATCTGTAAACAATTCATGCTCTTCCATATGAATAGAGTCAAATTGAATTGTAAGCACTGGAGCTTTTGAATTTTTACAAGATTAGTACCCGCATGTGTAATTTGAGAATATCCCACAATTTCCTTCGCGGTTTCACACGCGAAATTCTTGTGAACTCAGTCGAGGAAAAGAGAATTAAATAAAAGCGGTCCATACCTTTCCCATTGTAAGAAGATCTTTCAAATTCCTCTTTGGACCATCTAGAGCGAGGTTTGGGGTAGTAGAATTTCCTACTTCCTCAACAGGATGCACCCAACCGTATTCCACGGATTGCCATACTCCGCATCATCAAGTGGCGATGAGAAAAGCTCTCATCCGCACTTTCCAATAAGCATAATTAGTCCCCATCAAAAGAGGAGGTCTATAAAATATTACCACTTTCACCCGACATGATAGATAAACCTAAAACCCCTCTGATACCAATTGTAGGTTTTATAGGATCCACAAGGATCTAAATAGGTACTATCAAACAACTAGAGGGGGGGTGAATAGGTGTAATACTTAAAAACTCAAATCTCAGTGCAAAATAAAAACCAATGCGGAAAATAAAACAGCACACCGAGATATACGTGGAAACTCCAATCCAGGAGAAAAACCACGGGACCAACACGCAATAACAATCCACTAAGAATAGAAGAATAACAAGGTGATTACCGACTCCACGGACTCAAACCCTCCTTCAGCTTCTTCGGACCTTGCGCTGACCGGTTGGATATCCACGCAATAACAATCCCTAAGAAAAGAAGAATAACAAGGTGATTACCGTCTCCAGGATTTAACCCCTCCTTCAATTTCTTGGACCTCGCGCTCCACCGATTTGCACGTCCCACTGCACACGTTCGAATCCACGAACGCCACTCGAATCCACGAGCACACGTTTCGAATCCACGAAACGCCTTTAGCACACCGAATCCACGATGCCACGTCGAATCCACGACGCAAACTCAGTCGATAAGAATATTGACTTCGATGGTGATCCTTTGCTTAGATTATCCAATGAGATACAGTAGAAGAAATCTCTAAGCAAAGATTAGATCAATTCGACACAAAGATATGTTCTTGAAAGAACATCGAATTGACCTAAAAGAGGCTATTAAAGAAGAACGAGTGAAAACCTAGCCTCTAGGGTTGCTCTCAAGATGTTTTATAAAATAGATCGGCCGTAGCTCCCCACGTTTTTGAGAAACCCTAAACGTCTATTTATAGTTTAGAAACGGTTGGAAAGAGATAAGAGATCAACAAACATACCTTATCTGGAAAGTTTCAGGACGGCGATCCGGATCGGAGTTAAGCGATCCGATCGTCGTAACGAAGATTGACGATTCCAAGAAAACCAGGGTTCGGATCCGGATTGCAAGGTCCGATCCCCGGATCGTTCATGCAATTCAGCAAAGTCCCAGGTTTCGTGATCCGGATGCGGAATGGCCGAAGGATACGGCATTGAAATTAGCCAATGACAAGTACCCTTCATGGATCCGGATTGCAAGGTCTGATCCGGATCCTGACATGTCCCATGTACCAGCTTGTTGATTTTTAATGCAATTCAAAATTCTTCCAAGTGGTTCTACACTATAAGAAAGTATCGGATCACCACTTATTTAGTTAAACATACCTGATCCTCTTGAATACTTTCTTCTTGAGATTGATGTAACTGATCCACAATTCTTCAACTTCAATCTTCAAGACTCAGACACTGAGTGTCAACTTGAGCTCTTGTTGAATCTTTTCTAAGTCTTTGATTGCTGATTGACATTGATCCCTTAAGACTCCGACTCAACTCACTGACTTAACTCACGAAATATGCCAACACCAAAAGCCGCGTAACTATGAGGCCCTCTATGAGCGCCGCTGTCGGTCTCCATATGCTGGGACAACTTGGGGAAGCGCAAGTTTTTGGGACCAGATATAATAGAGGAGACCGAAGCGAAAGTGCGCCTTATCAAGCGACGGCTGCTGACTGCCAAGAGCCGACAGAAAAGTTACGCAGACCAGAGACGACGAGATTTGGAATTCATGGTGGGCGAGCATGTGTTGCTGCGAGGTTCACCTTCAAGAGGGACCTGACGTTTGGGCAGAGGGGGAGTTAGTCCGAGGAACGTGGGACGTTCGAGATCCTAGAACGC
>CM055069.1:9956509-9988451 GCA_029204045.2 Tillandsia leiboldiana
CCGCCGGTTGTTGATGTTTCCATACAAAATCAAAGGTGTCACCCCCCGGGGTTTGTTTTAGCGGAAACGGCATTTTTTTTTTTGAAAGGTCTCTTTCTTTCCCGGTGCGTGCCCAGACCCCGCCGCACATACAGGATCTCTCCGCAAACAGACAGAGTCTCCCCTGTACGTGCAGGCGTCGTGGGTTGAATACATCTCCCAAGCAAACAAACCATTCAATCACAACATTCAATTTTCATACAACCATATTCTAATATTTAAGCGCATGGCACATTCAACTTGACAGGATAAAATCCCGGTTTTTAAAGAGTGCCCACCCGCACTTAAGTTTTTGAAAACGAGTTTCGAATCAGCATAAACCCCAGGTTTGGAACACGTGCCCCACACGACACTTAGATTTTGAAAACGGTTTTCGCAATCTTTTCTTTTGTTTTTGTTTTCGCTTTTCAAATGGCCAGTAGGAAATAAAGGAGAAGGTAGTGCATAAACAGAAAATCAATACCGACATCTACGTCGACCCCACAAGGGTATCGGGAAACCTCACACATGCCCACAAATAAAGAAAAAAACCGAAAAGAAAGGAAAGTATAAATTCAGGGTCTCCAACGTCCCGCTGTGTCCGCCCCGTCCTCACCGCCAACCTACCTCTCCCCTCGCCTGGGCCCTGTCACGAATGGGAAGTCAGTGACTAATAAACGCCGTGCAAGGGAAAATAATAAAAACAAACCGTGGCGACAACCGGAGCAACCACCCTTTTGGAAGGGGGGGGAAAAGTAACCTGTATATCTGCATCCTGTAATACCCGGCCGCGTCGGTCCACTACCGACGGCCCCATACCGTCCTGCAACACCGCGACCGCGCCGGACAACTAAACCGGCGGTCGCTCCCGCTCGCACCTAGCGCCTCAACCCCACACAATAAGGGGGCCCCCACTACGTCACCTCGTGGGTAAACACGGTTCTACGACCTCTTTTCTCCGAAAACGCACCCTCTGCGGTGGCCAAACCGCGGGTGCGCGTGTGGCAACCTCCGACCCAGTAACCGTAACCACCATCATGTCAGTATCACAATAAGAATAATAAGTAATGAGGTAAATGAGGTAAATGAGGTAAAGTGCATATCGAAAACAAGGTAATACTTACTGCGCGCACATCGAAGGTGGCCGCTGACATATAAGGGTTGAAAAAGAAGACCCGTCGGCGATCGACGCTAGTCCATTATAGCGAACCCACTAACATGCATAAGCTTTCACCCGTCATTACGTAACCCCAGTACACTTAGAATAGACCCCGTCCAATAAGATAGAATTTAGAGGCTAGGAATAAAGTAAAAAAACAACCCACCTGTCGCCAGTAGAGAAACCACGCTGGCTCCCCGCGTCCCGGCGCGCTCCCCGAAGCTGCAAGACGGGATCCCCGGGCGGGGAGGTCAAGACCCTTAAACGCGAAGTAAGGAAAAGCCCCAACACGGCCGGCCCCCGACGGCAGCGACCGAACCCCCAGCGCCGCGTGCTGTCCGCGCGGCGCCTCGCATGTGCGGGCTGCCCCGCGGCCACCCCGCATGCGGCGCCCCGCCCGGCACCCCCGCATGCGCGGCCTGCACCGCGCGGTGCCCCGCATGCGCGGGCTGCCCCGCGCGGCGCCCCGCATGCGGGTGCCCCGCACGGCACCCCCGCATGCGCGGGCCGCACCGCGCGGTGCCCCCGCATGCGCGTGCCCCGCACGGCACCCCCGCATGCGCGGGCCGCACCGCGCGGTGCCCCCGCATGCGCGGGCTGCCCCGCGCGGCGCCCCGCACGCGGGTGCCCCGCACGGCGCCCCCGCATGCGCGGGCTGCGCCGCGCGGTGCCCCCCGCATGCGCGGGCTGCCCCGCGCGGCGCCCCGCACGCGGTGCCCCGCACGGCGCCCCCGCATGCGCGGGCTGCACCGCGCGGTGCCCCGCATGCGCGGGCTGCCCCGCGCGGCGCCTTGCATGCGGTTACCCCGCACGGCGCCCCCGTGCGGCGGCACGCCCCTCTCCTTCCCTCTCCGACGAAGATCAAGAAACCCCCCGCACGTGACGAGAAAAAGACAAGAAAGAAAACGAAAACACGGCTCACCTTGTCTTGGTCGGTACCGGGGCGAAGGAGAGGATCGTCCTCTTCGCGTTCGTCGGATCTTTGCGGGGAGGCGATCGATCTCTTCTCTTCCACGCCGGGCCGATGGAAAGGACGAGGGGTTTTTGGGGACCGCTCCTCGTCCACGCTCGGTATAATATACGCCAAGGAGGGGAGGCGAGGTTTAGGGAAACCTAATTCCCAAGGCCCGACTACTTAGACGTTTGGGCGTAGTGGATTTTGGACCCCAAAATTAATTTTAACCCCTCGGTGAAAGGAAAACAAAAAAGGGGTGGTCGAAACCCATACCTCAAACTGGTCGACTAAACTCGACTCTGATTGCGGACCAGAGTGCGGTCCGCCCCCGGTAATTGTGTAAGTCACCTGGGCTACGGTACCAGCTTCCGGAATTTATTCTGGGGAACCGGGGGTCGGAATCCAAAAAACACGGATCGCGCCGCCGGTCTCCGTTTCGCGAGCTTTATTAACCAAAATACACCGCGAGCCCCGACCGTACTGCCCAGAAAAATAAGGGAAAAAATTACCCTCGAACCCCTATTGTCAACCAGACGGTTGCAATAAAAATCGACGGAAAGCCCGAAGGGTAAGATAAAATCCGCGGTTATCACACACTCACCTCTAAAAAACCGAGTTTCGTCCTCGAAACTCAGACCCGGGTGGGTGGTGAACAGGTTCGGGTAGTTCTCCCTCATTTTAGACTCCAGCTCCCTGTTGCTTCTCGCTCCTCGTGGTTGCTCCAGAGCACCTTCACGTAGGGGATGGCTCGATTCCGCAGTGATTTTGGTTTCCCTTGCCAGGATCTTCACTGGGGTTGTCTTCGAAGCTCAGGTCCTCCTTAAGTTCGAGTGCAGAGGTGTCCAGGACATGTGATGGGTCGGGGAGATATTTCCGAAGCATTGATACGTGGAACACATCGTGGACTCGGTCGAGGTTGGTGGTAGGGCGAGGCGGTAAGCTACTGGGCCGATGCGCTCTAGAATCTCAAATGGCCCCACAAACCGTGGGCTCAGCTTGCCCCTTAGCCCGAAACGCCTGATTCCTCTGGATGGCGAGACCCGCAAAAAACACATGTTCCCCCACTTGAAACTCCAAGTCCCGGCGCCTCTGGTCTGCGTAACTCTTCTGTCGACTCTGGGCGGTCAGCAAGCGCTGTCTGATAAGGCGCACTTTCTCTTCCGTTTCTTCCACTAAGTCGGGTCCCAAAAGTTTCCGCTCTCACCAAGTCGTCCCAGCAGATCGGGGATCGGCAGCGCCTTCCATACAGTGCTTCGTAGGGCGCCATCCGAATGCTGGCCTGGTAGCTGTTGTTGTAGGCAAATTCCACGAGAGGTAGGGTAGCGTGACCATCCGATTCCCCAATCAGCACACAGGCGCGGAGCAGGTCTTCTAGGGTTTGTATCGTGCGCTCTGACTGTCCGTCCGTCTGAGGGTGGAAGGCGGTGCTGAAATGTAGTCTGGTCCCCATGGCCTGCTGGAGGCTTTGCCAAAACTTCGAGACAAAGCGCGTGTCCCTGTCCGAGGTGATCGATGCCGGTACCCCATGTAGTCTCACGATCTCGCTGATGTAGACTTGAGCCAGCCGTTCGCGGGTCCAAGTGGTGTGAATTGGTAGGAAGTGTGCTGACTTGGTTAACCGGTCAACTACAACCCAGATCGCGTCGTGGCCCTGTTGTGAACGTGGGAATCCAGTAACAAAATCCATGGTGAATCTGGTCCCATTTCCACTCTGGGTACCGGTAAGGGCTGTAGCTTCCCTGCTGGTCGCTGGGTGTTCGGCCTTTATCTGTTGGCATACTAGGCAGTGGGCTACGTATCGCGTCACGTCTTCTTTTAACTTAGGCCACCAGAACGTCTGTTTGAGATCCCTGTACATCTTCGTGCCCCCCGGGTGGGCCGCATAAGGGGCTCGGTGTGCCTCCGCTAGGATTTCATTCTTCAACTCTGGTAAATCCGGCACACAGACCCGCCCGCGGAAACATAGGGTGCCGTCGTCTTTCACCGCAAAGTCAATCTCTTGCCCCTGGGGAATCTTGTCTCGTATACGCTGTAGGTGCAGATCGGTCTGCTGTCCCTCCTGGATCTTCTCGTAAAGCGTCGGCTTGACCACCAAGGCTAGGAGTTGCAGAACTGTGCCTGCAGGCACTACCTCCAACCGCATTCGCGGCGAACTCCGCGACCAGGTGGTCCTGCTTCGTCAGCGCGCTCTCCGACGCCCCGTCCCGATGCCCTTTTCTGCTCAGTGCGTCTGCCACCACATTTGCCTTCCCGGGGTGATATTGGATCGTCACGTCGTAATCCTTCAGCAACTCGAGCCACCGTCTCTGCCGCAAGTTTAACTCTTTTTGGGTAAAGATGTACTTAAGACTTTGATGATCTGAGAAAACGTTGCAGCGGACTCCGAAGAGGTAATGCCTCCACAGTTTCAAAACGAAGACCACGGCGGCCAATTCCAGGTCGTGTATCGGATAGTTCCTTCGTAGTCCTTCAGCTGCCTGGACGCGTAGGCGATCACCTTCCCCTGTTGCATCAGAACACCTCCAAGACCGATCCTTGACGCGTCGCAGTACACTTCATAATCCTCTCCGGGCGTCGGCAGCACTAGTATTGGTGCCTTAGTTAATCTCTTCTTGAGTTCCTCAAAACTCTCCTGGCACTTGGCCGTCCATATGAACTTCTCGCCTTTTCTGGTCAATCGGTTTAAAGGGGCAGCGATCTTTGCGAAGCCCTCAACGAAACGCCGGTAGTATCCTGCCAGCCCTAGAAAACTTCGCACTTCTGTCACCGACGTCGGCGGCTGCCAGTCTACCACTGCTTCTACCTTTTTGGGGTCCACAGCGATCCCCTGTGCCGAGATCACATGCCCTAGGAAGCCGACTTCCCGCAGCCAGAATTCACACTTCTTGAGTTTCGCGAACAACTTCTGCTCTCTGAGGGTTTGCAGGATCGTCCGTAGATGGTCCTCGTGCTCCTCGCCGGTAGTGGAGTAAATCAGGATGTCGTCGATAAAGACTACCACGAACCGATCCAAGAAGGGTCTGAAGATCCGGTTCATCATGTCCATGAAAACAGCGGGGGCGTTCGTAAGTCCGAAAGGCATCACCGTGAACTCGTAGTGGCCGTATCGAGTCCGGAAGGCGGTCTTGGGGATATCTTCATTTCGAACTCGGAGTTGATGGTAGCCCGACTGTAGGTCAATTTTGGAGAAGACCGTCGCTCCCCGTAACTGATCGAAGAGGTCGTCGATTCTGGGTAGGGGGTACTTATTCTTCACCGTGACTTTGTTTATCCCTCTGTAGTCAATGCAGAGCCGCAGGCTTCCATCTTTCTTCCGTACAAAGAGTACCGGTGCGCCCCAGGGTGACAGACTCGGTCGGATGAACCCTTTGTCCAAGAGATCTTCCAGTTGTGCCTTAAGCTCCTTCAGCTCCGCGAAGGCCATTCGGTAAGGGGCCTTCGTAATAGGATGCGTGCCTGGTAGTAGCTCAATAGGGAACTCCACCTCCCTCTCCGGAGGCATCCCCGGCAACTCCGCGGGGAAAACGTCAGGATAGTCCCTCACCACTGGGATATCTGCAAGTGTCGTCGAGGGTCGAATAGCCAAGTCCACCGATGCTAGATAGGCCACGCACCCCCCCTCAACCAGTCTTCTGGCCCGTGCCGCTGAAATAACCGCCGGGAAGGAGATGCTCTTGCCCATTATGTACACATGTTCGGGGAAGCCCGGTTCTTGTAGCCGCAATTGTCGCTTGTCGCAATCAATGAGAGCCTGGTACCTTGTGAGCCAGTCCATGCCCAACACCACGTCGTACTCCTTCAAAGGGATCACCGCCAAGTCCCAAGGGCAGGCCAACCGTCCCAACATAATCGGGCAGGCGGCCACAAAACTGGTCGCCTCCAGAGTCCCTCCCGCCGTTTGTACCGTCAAGGAGGCTTGGAGGGGTGTCTCCTCGAGGTTATGCGTGAAAACGAATTCACGAGAAATGAACGAGTGCGTTGCTCCGGTATCGAAAAGAGTTCTAGCACGGGAATTCAAAACGGAAGTAGTACCTGCAAGAGCGTCCTCCGGTGGATCAGTCCCTTGGCGGGTCATTGAGAAAACCCTCCCGCCTGGTTGTGGTTGCCGGTCCTCCTCACGCCGTGGTGCGGGGGGTCTGGAAGCCGACGCCATAGGAGCTTTTCCCCGCCCTGAGTGCTGTGGCCTGGGCGCAGGTGCTCCCATGGGCGCCGATCCCCCGCCTAAGGGGCAGTTGCGGCGGAAGTGCCCCCGTTTGCCGCACCTGAAACAATGGTCGTCTCTTTGGGGGCACTCTCCCGTCAGGTGTCCTCCCCCACATATGATACAAGGCCTATTCCACGGCCTCGGCCCTCCTGTTGGCGCGCCCCGGGGCCCTGTCGGCGGTCTCCATCTTTTGGGGGGTCGGCTCCCGCTGGAAGAACCCTCCCCCCAGCCTTGCTGGTGTCGCTTCTGATCCCTTAGCCGCGCCGCGTTCTCCCTTCTGGCACGGGTCACAGCGAAACCCCGCTCCACCGTGGTGGCCTTGTCGACCACTCCCTGAAAGGTATGCAGGCCAGCCGCGTTCACCACCTCGAAGATGTCGCTTCGCAGGCCATCGACGAAGAGTTGTGCCTTGTGAGCCTCGTCCCGTGCGACGAACGGGACACAATTTACTAGTCGGACGAATTCCCGTTGATATTCCATGACCGTCCGGTCCCCTTGTTGAATGTGGTTTAGGTCATCCTCCAACTTTTTCTTGACGCTGCTGGTGAAGAAGGCCTCGAACAGCTCCTTCTTGAAAGTTGTCCAGGACGGAAGAGCGGTACCCTTAGCAGGATCGGGGCGTATCGTCTTCCACCACAAGCGGGCATTCCCTTCCAAGCAATGGACGGCTAGGGGAACCCGCTCATGATCCTCCATAAGTAAGTCTTCAAAGAGTTTCTCCATTGACCCCACCCAGTTCTCCACGACCCACGGATCTGTCGTGTCCCCTTCGAACGTGGGCGGGTCGTGCTTCTTAAAGTCCTTCAAGTTGGCCCGCACTCGATCCCGTTCGGTCATCACAACCCCCCCTCCACTCGTGGCGGCGGCAGCCGCGATAGGGGTAGGCGTGACCACCGTTTCCTCCAGAATAACCCGGCTAGTTGTCCCTGGCGCCGGCCCCGTAGTCGCCGCTGGTGGTGGCGCTGTCGGCGGTGCCGCGGCCGGTGCTGTCGGCCCCGGCGGAGGGGCCGGGGCGGCCGTCACAGGTGCGGCCTGCTGCTGCGTCATCTGGCGTACGTGATCGGTGAGGGTAGCCAATTGCCCCGCCATTTCCCGCAATTGTTGCCGCAGGAGTTGGTTCTCCGCGGCCGTCGACGTTGTCGCATCCGCCTCGGCGTCCCCCGCCGATGACCTTGTACGGGCCATATCTGTCACTCACAAGAAGATCAAAATTAGACAGTAACTACAACCAGTGTACCCTTTTATGCGAGGAAAGATTCAAACTCCCGCCCCCCGTTCACTCACGTTCTAAAATCCTATGCCCCACCCATTTCATTTATTCGTAGGTATGTGAGGCATTCCCACGGATGTCGGCACGAGCTGTTGTGATTGAATGTAGTCTCTGATACCATCTTAATCTGTCACGCCCCGGGGGTTTGTTTTAGCGGAAACGGCATTTTTTTTTTTGAAAGGTCTCTTTCTTTCCCGGTGCGTGCCCAGACCCGCCGCACATACAGGATCTCTCCGCAAACGGACAGAGTCTCCCCTGTACGTGCACGGCGTGTGGTTGAATACATCTCCCAAGCAAACATAACCATTCAATCACAACATTCAATTTCATACAACCAGTATTCTAAATATTTAAGCGCATGGCCACTTCAACTTGAAAGGATAAATCCACGGTTTTTAAAGAGTGCCCACCCGGCACTTAAGTTTTGAAAACGAGTTTCGAAATCAGCATAAACCCCAGGGTTTTGAACACGGTGCCCACACGACACTTAGATTTTGAAAACGGTTTTCGCAATCTTTTCTTTGTTTTTGTTTCGCTTTTCAAATGGCCAGTAGGAAATAAAGGAGAAGGTAGTGCATAAACAGAAAATCAAATACCGACATCTACGTCGACCCCACAAGGGTATCGGGAACCTCACACATGCCCACAATATAAATGAAAAACCGAAAAGAAAAGGAAAGTATAAAGTTCAGGGTCTCCAACGGTCCCGCTGTGTCCGCCCCGTCCTCACCGCCACCTACCTCTCCCCTCGCCTGGGCCCTGTCACGAAGTGGGAAGTCAGTGACTAATAAACGCCGTGCAAGGGAAAATAATAAAAACAAACCGTGGCGACAACCGGAGCAACCACCCTTTTGGGAAGGGGGGGGAAAAAGGTAACCTGTATATCTGCATCCTGTAATACCCGGCCGCGTCGGTCCACTACCGACGGCCCCATACCGTACCTGCAACACCGCGACCGCGCCGGACAACTAAACCGGCGGGTCGCTCCGCTCGCACCTAGGCGCCTCAACCCCACAACTAATAAGGGGCCCCCACTACGTCACCTCGTGGGTAAACACGGGTTCTACGACCTCTTTTCCGGAAAAGCGCACCCTCTGCGGTGGCCAAACCGCGGGTGCGCGTGTGGCAACCTCGAGCCCAGTAACCGTAACCACCATCATGTCAGTATCACAATAAGAATAATAAGAGTAATGAGGTAAATGAGGTAAATGAGGTAAAGTGCATAATCGAAAACAAGGTAATACTGCGCGCACTCGAAGGTGGCCCGCTGACATATAAGGGTTGAAAAAGAAGAACACCGTCGGCGATCGACGCTAGTCATTATAGCGAACCCACTAACATGCATAAGCTTTCACCCGTCATTACGTAACCCCAGTACACTTAGAATAGACCCCGTCCAATAAGATAGAATTTAGAGGCTAGGAATAAAGTAAAAACAACCCACCTGTCGCCAGTAGAGAAACCACGCTCGGCTCCCCGCGTCCCGGCGCGCTCCCCGAAGCTGCAAGACGGGATCCCCGGGCGGGGAGGTCAAGAACCTTTAAACGCGAAGTAAGGAAAAGCCCCAACACCGGCCGGCCCCCGACGGCAGCGACCGAACCCCCCACGCGCCGCCGTGCTGTCCGCGCGGCGCCTCGCATGTGCGGGCTGCCCCGCGGCCACCCCGCATGCGGGCGCCCCGCCCGGCACCCCCGCATGCGCGGCCTGCACCGCGCGGTGCCCCCGCATGCGCGGGCTGCCCCGCGCGGCGCCCCGCATGCGGGTGCCCCGCACGGCACCCCCGCATGCGCGGGCCGCACCGCGCGGTGCCCCCGCATGCGCGTGCCCCGCACGGCACCCCCGCATGCGCGGGCCGCACCGCGCGGTGCCCCCGCATGCGCGGGCTGCCCCGCGCGGCGCCCCGCACGCGGGTGCCCCGCACGGCGCCCCCGCATGCGCGGGCTGCGCCGCGCGGTGCCCCCCGCATGCGCGGGCTGCCCCGCGCGGCGCCCCGCACGCGGGTGCCCCGCACGGCGCCCCCGCATGCGCGGGCTGCACCGCGCGGTGCCCCCGCATGCGCGGGCTGCCCCGCGCGGCGCCTTGCATGCGGTTACCCCCGCACGGCGCCCCCGTGCGGCGGCACGCCCCTCTCCTTCCCTCTCCGACGAAGATCAAGAAACCCCCCGCACGTGACGAGAAAAAGACAAGAAAAGAAAACGAAAACACGGCTCACCTTGTCTTGGTCGGTACCGGGCGAAGGAGAGGGATCGTCCTCTTCGCGTTCGTCGGATCTTTGCGGGGAGGCGATCGATCTCTTCTCTTCCACGCCGGCCGATGGAAAGGACGAGGGTTTTTGGGGACCGCTCCTCGTCCACGCTCGGATAATATACGCCAAGGAGGGGGAGGCGAGGTTTAGGAAACCTAATTCCCAAGGCCGACTACTTAGACGTTTTGGGCGTAGTGGATTTTGGACCCCAAAATTAATTTTAACCCCTCGGGTGAAAGGAAAACAAAAAGGGGTGGTCGAAACCCATACCTCAAACTGGTCGACTAAACTCGATCTGATTGCGGACCAGAGTTCGGTCCGCCCCCGGTAATTGTGTAAGTCACCTGGGCTACGGTACCAGCTTCCGGAATTTATTCTGGGAGAACCGGGGGTCGGAATCCAAAACCGATCGCGCCGCCGGTCTCCGTTTCGCGAGCTTTATTAACCAAAAATACCCGCGAGCCCCGACCGTCTGCCCAGAAAAATAAGAAAAAATTACCCTCGAACCCCTATTGTCAACCAGACGGTTCAATAAAAATCGACGGAAAGCCCCGAAAGGTAAGAATAAATCCGCGGTTATCACAAAAGGAGTAGAGTCAGTGACTAAAGATGATAAACAATTATTAGAAGAGGGAAAATGAGAGGCATGAGAAGCAACGATTTTTTCCTCTTTACTTGAGGTCGATTCATTAGAAGTAGAATCGTCCCAAGTTTTCGCTTGCAAAGCCCTCTTTTTATATGATTTCGGAGAAGGACAATCCGTTGAAAAATGGCCGTAGCCTTTGCATCGATAGCATTGGATTTCCCCTTCGAAATCATATTTTTTTTTTTCTTTAGAAGGTTTTGCAACGCCTTTGAGGTAAGAGGATTTAGAACCCGATGATCCTTTAGATGGTTTCGTGGATGAAGATCCATCGGTTCGATTCTTCCAAAATTTCCGACGAAATTTCTTTGTGATCCGCGCCAATTGTTCTTCAAAATCGGCAAAAGAGATTTCATCGTCGGAACTTGATTCGCTATCTTCTTCCTTTGTGGATTTGAATGCAATACCTGTAAGCTTAGAAGAAGACTTGGAAGAAACTTGATTAGTGGGAAAAGTCATTTCATAAGTTTGCAAAGCACCTAATAATTCCTCTACACTCATCTCATCCGGATGACTAACGGTTTCAATAGCGGTAACCTTTGCCCTAAACCGTTCCGGAAGAGTCCGAAGTATCTTTCTTACAATTTTCGACTCCGGGATCTTTTCTCCTAAATTAGCACATGTATTTATTACATCTTGAAGTCTAGTGTAATAATCTGTAAACAATTCATGCTCTTCCATATGAATAGAGTCAAATTGACTTGTAAGCATCTGGAGCTTTTGAATTTTTACAAGATTAGTACCCTCATGTGTAATTTTGAGAATATCCCAAATTTCCTTCGCGGTTTCACACGCGGAAATTCTTGTGAACTCAGTCGAGGAAAGAGAATTAAATAAAGCGTTCATACCTTTCCCATTGTAAGAAGATCTTTCAAATTCCTCTTTGGACCATCTAGAGCGAGGTTTTGGGGTAGTAGAATTTCCTACTTCCTCAACAGGATGCACCCAACCGTATTCCACGGATTGCCATACTCGCTCATCAATTGCGATGAGAAAAGCTCTCATCCGCACTTTCCAATAAGCATAATTAGTCCCATCAAAAAGAGGAGGTCTATAAATATTACCACTTTCACCCGACATGATAGATAAACCTAAAACCCGCTCTGATACCAATTGTAGGTTTTTTATAGGATCCACAAGGTTCTAAATAGGTACTATCAAACAACTAGAGGGGGGGTGAATAGGTGTAATACTTATAAAACCAAAACTCAGTGCAAAATAAAAACCAATGCGGAAAATAAAAACAGCACACCGAGATATACGTGGAAACTCCAATCCAGGAGAAAAACCACGGGACCAACACGCAATAACAATCCACTAAGAATAGAAGAATAACAAGGTGATTACCGACTCCACGGACTCAACCCCTCCTTCAGCTTCTTCGGACCTTGCGCTGACCGGTTGGATATCCACGCAATAACAATCCCTAAGAAAAGAAGAATAACAAGGTGATTACCGTCTCCATGGATTTAACCCCTTCTTCAATTTCTTGGACCTCGCGCTCCACCGATTTTGCACGTCCACTGCACACGTTCGAATCCACGAACGCCACTCGAATCCACGAGCACACGTTTCGAATCCACGAAACGCCTTTAGCACACCGAATCCACGATGCCACGTCGAATCCACGACGCAAACTCAGTCGATAAGAATATTGACTTCGATGGTGATCCTTCGCTTAGATTATCAATGAAGATCCATGGGAAAAATCTCTAAGCAAAGATTAGATCAATTCGACAAAAAAACAGATCTTGGAAGAACTGTCGAATTGACCTAAAAGAGGCTATTAAGAAGAACTGTGAAAACCTAGCCTCTAGGGTTGCTCTCAAGTGTTTTATAAATTAATCGGCCGTAGCTCCCCCGTTTTTGAGAAACCCTAAACGTCTATTTATAGTTTAGAAACGTTTGGAAAGAGATAAGAATCAAAAACATACCTTATCTGGAAATTTTCAGGACGGCGATCCGGATCGGATTTAAAGCGATCCGGATCGTCGTAACGAGATTGACGATTCCAGAAAACCAAGGGTTCGGGATCCGGATTGCAAGGTCCGATCCGGATCGTTCATGCAATTCAGCAAAGTCCCATGTTCGGGATCCGGATCGGAATGGCCTAGGATCCGGATTGAAATTGCCAATGAACAAGTACCCTTCGGGATCCGGATTGCAAGGTCTGATCCGGATCCTGAACATGTCCCATGTCCAGCTTTTGATTTTTATGCAATTAAAAATTCTTCCAAGTGTTTCTACACTATAAGAAAGTATTCGGATCACCACAATTATTTAGTTAAACATACCTGATCCTCTTGAATACTTTCTTCTTGAGATTGATGTAACTGATCCACAATTCTTCAACTTCAATCTTCAAGACTCAAGACACTGAGTGTCAACTTGAGCTCTTGTTGAATCTTTTCTAAGTCTTTGATTGCTGATTGACAATTTGATCCCTTTAAGACTCCGACTCAACTCACTGACTTAACTCACGAAATATGCCAACACCAAAATGCCGTAACATATGAGGCCCTCTATGAGCGCCGCTGTCGGTCTCCAATATGCTGGGACAACTTGGGGAAGCGCAAGTTTTTGGGACCAGATATAGTAGAGGAGACCGAAGCGAAAGTGCGCCTTATCAAGCGACGGCTGCTGACTGCCAAGAGCCGACAGAAAAGTTACGCAGACCAGAGACGACGAGATTTGGAATTCATGGTGGGCGAGCATGTGTTGCTGCGAGTTTCACCTTCAAAGGGGACCTGACGTTTTGGCCAGAGGGGGAAGTTAAGTCCGAGGAACGTGGGAACGTTCGAGATCCTAGAACGCGTGGGCCCGATGGCGTACCGGTTGGCCTTGCTGCCGAATCTTGATCGAGTCCACAACGTCTTTCACGTCTCAATGCTCCGGAAGTACCTCTCCGACCCCTCTCACGCCCTAGATGTTTCCACTATCGAGCTGCAAGAAGACTTAAGCATCGAGGAAACACCGGTGCGAATCTTAGCGCGAGAAGACTAGAAATTGCGCAATCGGACCATCCCCTACGTGAAGGTCCAATGGAGCAATCACGAGGAACACGAAGCAACTTGGGAGCTGGAAACAAAAATGAGAGAACATTATCCGGAACTGTTTAGCGAGGGTCGAGAATGAGTTTCGAGGACGAAACTTCTTATAAAGTGTGAGTGGTGTAATGTCATGACTTTTCGAGTAATATTTTACCCTCCTGCTAATAAAGTATTTAGTAGGAAAGCTGAATTATCGAGTTTCCTTAAGTTGCCGCCGTGCTGCACGGGTATTTTTCTGTGAAAGGGCTCGAAAAATGATGACCGACGGTGCGATCGAAAATAAAATCCGACCTAGGGACCTCCTGGAATAGGGTTTTTAGGGTCGCGGTGACTTAGCGCGCATCGGAATCCGTGCAGAATATCCGGCACGCTTTCTGACGAAATGTGGGATTATCCCGTGTAACTAAATAGCTATTTATTAGTAAATATATACCGGATGTGGGATTTATTCGTACGTACTAAGAGGAAATCCCACCTCTCGCAAAAGAAAAACCCTAGCCGGAGAGAAAAGAGAAAGAAAAGAGAAACGAAACCCTAACCGGAGGAAAAAGAGAAGAGAGAGGAAGGAAGCGGAGGAGTCCGATCGCCCCGATCAACGTGCTGGAAACGGGAGTGCGAGCGGATCGTCTTCCCCGACGGAATCGCGGTAAGCGAAGGTCATTTTTCGGTGTGGTTTGGGGTTTTTTCGTGTCTTTTCTTAAGTCATCGTCGTCGCCTCCGTCGCCGTCGTCATCGCCGCAGCCGCGCCGCGCGACCAAGCGCCGCGCGGGGCGCCATCCATGGATGGCGGCACCCGAGCAGGTAAAGGCCGCGCGGGGCATCGCCACCCGCGGGCGGCGGCGCCCGCGCGGGCAGGTGTCGCGCGGGCGCCACCCACAGGTGGCGCGCGCTGCGCGACCTCGTGCCGCACGGGGCGCCACCCGCGAGCGGCGGCGCTCGCGCGGCCAGACACCGCACGGGGCGCCACCCGCAGGTGGCGCGTGCCGCGCGGCCTCGTGCCGCGCGGGGCGCCACCCGCGGGCGGCGGCGCCCGCGCGGGCAGACACCGTGCGGGGCGCCACCCGCAGGTGGCGCGCGCCATGCGGCCTCGTGCCACGCGGGGCGCCATCCGCGGGCGACGGCGCCCGCACGGGTAGGCGCCGCGCGGGCAGTTGCCGCGCAGGGCGCCGCCGTGTGTCGTTAGCGACGCTGTTACTGGGTTTCGTGGTGTTTTTGGGTTTTTGTTTTCGTTTTCGCGGCATGGTGCGTTTAAATTGACTTATCGTTCGTTTGGGGACTTCTTTAGGTCCAGGTGCTGAGTGAGAGCGTGTTGTGGTTCAAGTGTCCCGATCTTCACGCTATGAGGTGGGTACTTTTGCAATAAGTTTTGGTGTATGTTGTCGTTATGGCAAGTGTAATAAAGTAGATGTATCGTGTTAACTGTTTAAACCCATTGCATGAGAAATTCCCGTTCTTTTATGTCTAACTGTAGCGACTGAGTGTCGCGGTGCTTTAACACACGCCGGTTTCGGCTGTTATGCTCATGGATGCGTACACGCACACCGGCGGTTTGGCCACTGATTGGGTGTACTTTTCCGGAATTGTGGTACGTTGACCCGTGTACCCCACGAAGGTAAATGTGTCGAGTGGGGACCCCTTACGGTTACTAAAGGTGCAGCACTAGTACCGTGGAGGGGTTAAAGGCACAATGCGCGAGCAAAGTGATTGTTCACGGGGGGGTCTTTAGACCTTCCGACAGATGTTCTATTATTAAAAACAGGGGATACGGTGACTCATGTGGGGGAAAGCGAGATGCTCCGGTGTATCGGTTTGTCTTTCCAATACTCTTTATTGCTATGTTCATCTACTTTATTTGTCACTGATTTTCCCACACTGTGACAGGTCCGACTAGGGGTGGTAGCCGGGACGATGGTGAGGCAGCGTTTAGAGGACATTAGCCATATGAGGCTTTATTCCGTCTTTCTTGCTTTGGGTTATCTCATCTCCTTTTCATTTAGTTAATAAGTTATCAATTGCTTGGCTGTGGAATAATGCGGATGTTGGATTGAGAGTTATTTTAGTGATGCGATCTTTGTTATGCTTTTTAATGACTTGTATGCGGCATGTTTTAAACTGAACAAAAGGGTTTCGAAAATACTTTTCAAAACCAAGTGTCGTGTGGGCACTACTTTGTAAACCCCTGGATTTATCCTTTTAAATGATGTAGCCGCCCTAAAGAGACTTACGAAAACACTTTGGAAAATTGGGTGTCGTGTGGACACCGTTTGTGAACCTGTAGTCTCATCTCTTAATCTCGTGAATGAAAACTTTAGTTGTGAACAATTGTATTACTCTCTTTCGTTGTTTTCACTGTGACTGTGTGGTTGAAGAAGATGTTGTTAATGTAACGCCGTGCATATACAAAGGAGACTCTGTCCGTCTATAGAGTGAATTTGTATATGTGGCGGGTCTGACGCGCACTAGTAGGCGAGGTTGTTTTCAAAAGAAAAAAATATATATACGTTTTCCGCTTATCCCAAATCCTCCGGGGCGTGACACGGTGACCAACATCCACAGAGTGCAATGCCACAAGCAACTGACCTGCGAGATAACCAAGATATAGGTGTGTAGAGCGCAAGTGTGTGCAGGGAAAGGGGATAGAGTCCCGGTGTACTCGTAGGTCGGGGAACTAGATCTGTTAAGCCTAGGGTTGACGCGGTTTCTTTGTATGCACAGATAACAGCCGGAGTTGATCTTCAACCAGAAGCACAGAAATGGATGGGATGGGCTCGGCAGCCGCGGCAAACCGCCTACTCCGAAACCAGTTGCGCGACGTGGCTGGGCAACTGCTAACGCTTACCGAACGGATATGCTTATTGACACAAGACATTGGTGGCACTGATCGCATCGTTTACAGCGGGAGGTGCGACAATCTTCGGGGAATGCCAACGGCAGGATTGCCCACTTTTCGAGAGGCGGTCGACATGGCCACTTGGGTGGAGCGGGAGCTTGTCGACGCTCGTGCCCAGCGGGGGCACCCTAGACTCTATCGGGGCCAGAGGCGTCCCCACCCTTATCGTGAGAAGGGCCCTTCCCAGGGAGGCCGAACAACCAAACGCTCGAAGATGGAGCAAGAAATCAGCTGTGCACCGACGAGAGAACCGGAACCGTGGGGGAAGCCTTGCATCATCTGCGGAAGGGCACACCAAGTGACCGGTTGTCCATGGAGGTACAACCACTGTTTTAGTTGTGGCAAGCCGGGCCACTTCCATGCCTCCTGCCCCCCAGAGACCGGCGACTACCCTGACAGCACCGCGGCGAGAGGAACGGGGTACCACCCAGCCACCGCCCCGCAGGAGGACCTACCTGACATTCAACTCAAAGCTGACCATGACGATTCCGGGTCCCTGCCCCGTCGTGTCGTGCGCCGTTGGCCCAAGGGTTGTGGTCGGGTCCCCCGAGCCGACCCGATAGAGGACGCAATGTCCCGGAAGGAGTAATAACAGGTAATACTTTTAGTTTCTCTCCGAATTAGGAACACGTATCACATCAGAGCGTCCCACTCCTATCCTTTCCCTCTCTCTCCTGTTTTCCGCCCTACCCAGAGTTGCGAGGAAAACCCTCCTCCCCCTTCTCTTCTCTCTGTTTTCCTGAATCCCATCTTAGGGGTAGATGCACTTGGACCGTGGGGAGAGACCCTCAAAGGCCTTTAGCTAAGACCTCCCCAGCCTACAAGGGCGAGCAAAATTCTTGTGCACTAAGAGCTGGGGGAAGATCTTGCTCGGGGTATTTGGCGTGGCACTCAGAATCGACTGTCACAGCAATCCTGAAGCAGTAATCGACCGAACTAAGTCCCTGGTGCGTTCCGGGAACTAGGCACGCCAAAACGTGCGAGCTTTATTCGGGAGGATGTCTACGACCTACCGTTCTTTCCCCCGCCGTAGGAAAGAAGACAGGGGAAGGGTAGTCGAGTAGTGTCTTTCGCATTTCGGTAGATCCGGCCACCTCATCTAGAACCCTACCTTCCGGCACCCACGCCGCCATCAAGCAGTGACTAACAGAAAGTCAAACTGCCAGAGGACTGTGAGGGGTTACTCTAACAGGTCTGTTGGGGAGGCCACTCCTGTACCAACCCGACGCCCTCCGACCCTATGACAAGAGGAGGGGGCACCACTGCAACCGGTGAGGAGGCTCACGCCACAGCAAGGAGCGGCCCCACCGGGGTGACGAACGCGAGTGACATGGGTAGACTTAGGTTCAAACCATAGCACGTAGGTCTGCGGACTTAGGGCCACAGCCGAACCTCGTACCGAGGGGCAAGTGTGGGTGAGGTCGAAGCTCCCTTATTGGGATGGCGTGAAACCTCCGGGATGGGAGCGAAAACCCAATCTCGTGGCGGTTGTTCCGGCTACCCATGACGAGGGGGTTGAGGCTGGTGGAGATGTAGTAAGTGGAGGACAGCGTGTGTGGCTTGGGAGGTATATAGACGCCAATAAGGAACACTTGCGTGTAGTCCTTAAGACCCTCCGGGACCAGAAATTGTATGCCAAACCCAAGAAGTGTGAGTTCTGGCTCCGCGAGGTGGACTTCTTGGGACACATAGTTTCAGCAACGGGAATCGCGGTAGACCCAAGGAAGGTAGAATCCGTGACCAACGGGCCCCGGCCAACAACGGTAATGGAGATCCGAAGTTTCCTAGGACTGGCGGGGTACTATAGACGCTTCGTGGAAGGTTTCTCAAGAATAGCCACTCCCCTAAATCGATTAACCCCAAAAGGGGAGAAATTCATCTGGACGGCTCAATGCCAGAAGAGCTTTGAGGAACTCAAGGACAGATTAACTCGGGCGCCAGTGCTCACACTACCGAAGCCCGGAGAGGACTATGAGATCTATTGCGACGCATCACGGAGTGGTCTTGGAAGCGTACTAATGCAACAAGGGAAGGTCATAGCCTACGCATCAAGACAGCTCAAGGAATACGAGCAGAACTACCCTACACACGACTTGGGGCTCGCTGCAGTCGTGTTTGCTCTAAAGCTCTGGAGACACTATCTTTACGGAGCGCATTGCAATGTGTTTTCCGACCACCAGAGCCTTAATTACTTGTTCACACAAAAGGAGTTGAACTTATGGCAAAGGCGGTGGCTGGAGCTACTGAAAGACTACGATTTGTCTATCCATTACCACCCCGGAAAGGCAAATGTGGTGGCCGACGCCTTAAGCCGGAAGGGGCAAACGGGAGAGTCGACGGTGAGAGCCATTACCCAACAGGATCGTCTAATTACGGAGTTCTCACAATTGAGACTAGAGGTAGTGCCGGCGGGTACGGTTACGCAACTCCTGTCCTTAGTAGTTAAGCCTACTTTGATTGAGAGGATCTTGGAAGGCCAGTCAACGGACACACAATTGCAACTTGTGCGGGACAGAATATCTTCGGAACAAGGGGCGGTTTTATGATTGGCTCGGATAACGCAATACGGTTTCGGGGACGAATTTGTGCGCCCGACCTACCGGAAATAAAGAAAGAAATTCTGACAGAAGCACATAGTGCCCCCTACACTGCG
The DNA here is from genome assembly GCA_029204045.2 of Tillandsia leiboldiana. Classification (NCBI taxonomy): domain Eukaryota; kingdom Viridiplantae; phylum Streptophyta; class Magnoliopsida; order Poales; family Bromeliaceae; genus Tillandsia; species Tillandsia leiboldiana. The sequence goes on from CM055069.1 coordinate 9,975,597, forward strand.
CATCCCTGTGGTACGAAGATGTATAAAGTGTTACGGAATTTGAGTTGGCGTAGTTTCGTGAAAGTCTCAAGTCTTGAAGATTGAAGGTGAAGAAAGTTGGATCATTTAACTCAATCTCAAGTAAGAAGAATTCAAAAGGATCAGGTATGTTTAACTAAAGAATTTGTGTGATCCGAATACTTCTTGTAGTGTAGAAACACTTGGAAGAATCTTTCATTGCATAAAAATCAAAAACTGGACTTGGGACATGTTCAGGATCCGGATCAGGTTGTTCGATCCGGATCCCGAAGGTGGTTCGTTCATACATCGTCGCAATCCGGATCGTAGTCTCTTGATCCGAATCCCGAACGTTGAGTTTACCATCTACCTTGAACGATCCGGATCTTGCTTCGCAATCCGGATCCCGAACGTTGATGTTTGGTGAACTGTATGAACGATCCGGATCGTAGTCACATGATCCGGATCCCGAACCTTCGTTTTTCTGGAATTGGCTGTTTTGTTATGACGATCCGGATCCTAGTTATCACGATCCGGATCGCCGTCCGTAAATATCCAGAAATGGTTGGTTTTTGATTCTTATCTCCTTCCTAGGGTTTCTAACCTATAAATACACCCTATGTCTTTCTTTCTAGGGTGAATCCACATAGCCGTCATTTTCTTGTATCATCTTATACGGCTATAGATCCACATATAGAGAAGAAAGGAAATCATTAGAGAATACTCTATGTTTCTTCATCTATATTGATTAGTTTGATTCTAGGTTTTCATACTCACATCTTGAGTTGAATCAAACTAATGAATACTTAGATGGTATTTCCGATCTATCTTTGATCTAAGTATTCGGCGGATCATCACCACCCAAAAACAACGATTTTCCCCAAAAATCGGCGCGTGGATTCGCGTGTCCTTGTGGATTCAAGGTTCAATCGCTCTCGTGGATTCGGAGCGAGGCACGTTCGTGGATTCGAACGGTGCTATTGGGTGAAGACCGTGGATTCGGTCGGACGTCGTGGATTCGACGTTGGACGCCGTGGATTCGGCGTTGGGCGCAGATCGTGGATTCGAGAAGCGTCTGGAGCGAGCGGAGAAGATCCTCTAGGAGCGTATGGAAAAGGTTGAGTCGTAAGTGTGTACGGTAAATCACCTTGTACGTGTTTTAATTCTAGTGGATTTCTGCCGTGTTATCGGTCCCGTGGTTTTTTACTCCGGTGATGGAGTTTTCCACGTAAAAATCTTGCGTGTTATTTTATTTTCCGCATTGGGTTTTATCGCAACGATTTTTTGGAGTGTTTATACGTTTACACCTATTCACCCCCCTCTAGGTGTTTCTTCCCCTATTTAGATCCGTATTATATACGACCCAACAAGTGGTATCAGAGCGGGAATAGGGTTGTGAACAATGGTTGAAGGTGGAAACATCAATCGACCCCCTTTCTTTGATGGAACAAATTATACGTACTGGAAAGTACGGATGAAAGCCTTTTTATCTTCCATCGACGAAAGGGTGTGGCATTCAATTGAATCAGGATGGTCTAATCCAACTGAACTTATCTCTGATGTTCACACCTTAAAACCTAGGTCGAAATGGACCAAGGAAGAGTTTGAGTTATCTTCTTACAATGGCAAGGGAATTAATGCTATTTTTAATGCCTTATCTCAATCTGAATTCTCTCGCGTCTCGGCATGTGAGACTGCGAAAGAAATCTGGGATGTTCTCCAGGTTACACATGAGGGAACTAACCTCGTGAAGATTCAGAAACTGCAAATGCTTACGAGCAAGTTTGACTCTATCTTAATGGCAGAAAATGAATCTTTCACGGACTACTATACACGATTGCAAGACATCGTAAACTCATGTGCTAATCTGGGAGAGAAGATTCCAGAATTTAAGATTGTAAGAAAAATCTTAAGAACTCTTCCTGAACGATTTCGCCCAAAGGTTACTGCCATTGAAACTATTAAACACCCGGACGAAATACGTGTAGAAGAATTAGTTGGCTCATTACAAACTTATGAAATGACTTTTAATACTAACAATTCTTCTGGAAAAGCATCCACTTCTAAGTCTTCAGGTTATGCGTTGAAAACAACTAAGGAAGAAGACGCGGATACATCCTCCTCGGACGATGACGAGAACCTTTCTATGGAGGAATTTGAGAAGCAGCTCGCTCTCTTGACGAGGAATTTTCGCCGCAACTTTCGAAGGGGTAATTCAAGCAAATCTCCATCCTTCGGAAAGTGGAACAAAGGCAAGGGTACTCCAAGTCACAAGTCAAGAAAGCAGGAAAACTTCTCAAAGGATAAGAAAAGTTCAGAAGGACAACTGCAATGCTTCAAATGTCGAGGCTACGGCCACATTGCAACGGAATGTCCTAACAAGTATCCGGCAAAGAAGAAGGCGATGCAAGTCGTCACTTGGGATGACAACTCAACGTCAAATGAGTCGTCTTCAAGTGATGAAGAAAAGAGCTCCACCGCATTCCACGCATCCACATCTTCACCATTCATGTGCTTTATGGCAAATACATCTGACTCGTTGTCCAACTCCACTGTTGAAAAGAACGCAACGGACAACGAATCGGATGATTCGGAAGGTGAAGATTTTGCTCTAGCCTACCACAGACTTTTGAGGGACTCAAAGAAAGTGGCTAAGCAAAACAAGAGTTTGAGAGGGAGAGTGCATGATCTCGAAGAAGAAGCAAAAAGAGCAACTTCTCTCTCAAACGCTCTTAAAGTGGAAAGGGAAAACCTGATAAAAGAAAATGCTTCCCTTCAAGAGTCCAATGAGCAACTTGAAAAGGAACATACAAATCTGGTGGATAACGCGAATCACTTTTCAAAGCTCTACAACGAGGCTCGACAGGATAACCTGGAAATGACAAAGACCATTTTCCAACTCAAGAATGACTTACAGCGATTCTCTTCAGGAAGGAGTAAGTTGGATAGACTTCTTGGTCTTGGTCAATCAAATAGGTTCGGCCTCGGATACACTCAAACTGGAAACAGTCCAAGTTTGAGTAGGACAGTTTTTGTGCCTCAGTCGGTATCTCCTCCTCCGACACCGGAATTCAAGACAAACAACGACAACAAACCTACTTCATCCTCTTTGGGATCGTCAAGATATAAGGTATGTTTTCGTTGTGGTGTTTCAGGGCACATAAGAAGATATTGCAAGACGGGAGTCGAACGCTCATCTCAAGCACCTCTTGCATCAACTACCAAAAAGGCTCCTTTCCGGAAATCAAAGCAAAACTTTTCAAATGAAAAGAGACTTGGTAGTTCACCGCACAAGACGACTTCATCAAGGAGCAACAATCGTTTTAACAAGACGCTTTCACCTAGGCACAAAACTTCACGACCATTACAGACGCATTCCAAAAAGGTTTGGGTGCGCAAAGGTGAAATTTTCCCTTGTCTTGTTTCCAATATTTCCTTGCATGCATATGATAGCTCGTCTTGGTATCTGGATAGCGGGTGTTCCCGTCACATGACCGGTGACAAAAATAGTTTTCAAAATCTTGAGAAAATCTCCGGAGGACACGTTGTTTTCGGAGACGGTCGATCTTCCAAAATTGTTGGAAAAGGGACGGTAGCTATTCCAGATGGCCCGATTTTGAAAAATGTCTTATTTGTTGATGGCCTTAAGACTAACCTCATAAGCATAAGTCAACTTTGCGACAATGGTTTTTCAGTTAACTTTTCATCGGTTGAATGCGTTGTAACTGATAAGGACCATGTCTTCTTTCTAAAAGGGGTTAGATCTGAAAACAATTGTTATGTTGTTCCTAATAAATTTTCTGAAAATTGTAACTTAGCCGCTTTGAATAATGAAACTCTTTGGCATGAAAGGCTAGGTCACTTAAATTTTAAGGAACTTACTAGAATTTCAAACAAGGACGTGGTCAAGGGGATTCCAAAGCTTTTATTTAAACAAAATGTTGTGTGTGGTGGTTGCCAAAAGGGTAAACAGTCTAGGACTGCACACAAAAACTTGAACCACGTTGGTACAAAACGGCCCTTGGAACTTTTGCACATGGACTTAATGGGGCCGACCCGTCAACCATCCTTGGGAGGTAAATGGTACATCTTTTTATTGGTTGATGATTTCTCTCGGTTTTCATGGGTAGCATTTTTGAGAGAGAAAGCTGATACGTTTGACTCTTTTCATGAGATTTGCCATCGTATTATGATTGAAAAGAATGAAAAGATCATTCGTGTTAGAAGTGATAGGGGTGGAGAATTCATAAATTCAAAATTCATTGATTTTTGTACTTCAAATGGCATTAAACATGAATTCTCGGCACCCCATACACCTCAGCAGAATGGTGTTGTTGAGCGCAAAAACAGGGTTGTTCAAGAGATGGCGCGTGTGATGCTTCATAGCCGGAAATTACCGCTACATTTTTGGGCTGAAGCTGTGAACACCGCTGTCTATGTCATTAACAGAGTGTATTTGCGCCCAGGAACCTTGAATACACCATATGAGCTGTGGTTTAGTAGAAAACCGGATATCAAGTACTTTCGTATCTTTGGGAGTCGATGTTACATCTTACGTGACCGTGAAAATCTTGGAAAGTTCGACTCTCGAAGTGATGAAGGGATCTTTTTGGGTTATTCTACGAATAGCAGAGCATATCGAGTATTTAACATTGAATCTAAGACGATCGTAGAATCTATAAATGTTAAAGTAGATGAAGCTTCTCATTTTGAATCTGAAAAATCTACCCTCGATATCTCTCTAGATGATGATTCTCCTGCTAGTGCATCTTCTCATAATAATACTTCCAATATTAATGATGCATCTAATGGTTCTTCTAGTTTATCTGATGTGCAGGAATCATCTCGTGTACCTCCGAGTACTCCGTTTCAACAAACGCTACGAATCTCCAAGGATCATCCGGAATCGAACATCATTGGAGATCCACAAGAAGGAGTTAGAACTCGAAGGCAGTTGGTTTGCGGACTTGCTTGCTACGTATCTTTAATCGAACCAAAGACAATAGATGAAGCTCTTCAGGATGACTACTGGATTAAAGCAATGCAGGAAGAGCTCCATCAATTTGAGCGAAACAAAGTCTGGGAATTAACGAAGCCTCCAAAGCAACATAATGTGATAGGTACCAAATGGATCTTTAAGAACAAGAAAGATGAAGATGGTACTATCATCAGGAACAAGGCACGACTAGTTGCTCAAGGCTACTCTCAAGTAGAAGGTATAGACTTTGACGAAACTTTCGCCCCTGTAGCTAGACTCGAGTCCATTCGTATATTGTTTGCTATTGCTTGTCATTTTAAAATCAAATTATTTCAAATGGACGTCAAGAGCGCATTTCTAAATGGGTTTTTAAATGAGGAAGTTTATGTAGCTCAACCGAAAGGTTTTGTAGATCATAAACAACCTAACCATGTTTTTCGTTTGAAAAAGGCTCTTTACGGTCTGAAACAAGCACCGCGAGCATGGTACGAAAGGTTAACAAAGCACCTTTTGGAGAAGGGCTATACTCGAGGGGGAGCTGACAGGACTCTCTTTGTGAAGCATTATCAAAATAATTTCATTGTAGCACAAATCTATGTCGATGACATTGTATTTGGTGCAACAAAAGATAATGATGCTTCTAAATTCGCGGAGACCATGGAAAGCGAATTTGAGATGTCCATGATGGGCGAATTGTCTTATTTTCTTGGATTGCAAATTAAACAAAATGATGAAGGTATTCACTTGAGTCAATCCAAGTATGCACTGGAGTTGGTCAAAAAGTTTGATCTAGAAAATTGTAAAGATTTTCCAACTCCAATGGGAACTAGCCACAAGGGACTTGGAAGTGAATCACATAGTGAGAATGTAGACGAGAAACTGTATAGAAGTATGATTGGAAGTCTACTTTACCTCACGGCTAGTCGCCCGGATATATCCTTTAGTGTTGGGATTTGCGCGAGATATCAATCAGCACCAAAGGAGGTTCACCTGAAAGCGGTGAAACGGATCATCCGGTACATCAAAGGATCAATTAATTTCGGAATTTGGTATCCTATGGGAACAAGTCTGGACATTGTTGGATACTCAGATGCCGATTGGGCAGGATCAGTGGATGATCGGAAAAGCACGAGTGGTGCATGCTTCTATCTTGGCCATTGCCTTGTTGCATGGCACAGTAAAAAACAGAATTGCATAGCACTCTCGACTGCCGAAGCGGAATACATTTCAGCTGGAAGTTGCTCAACTCAACTCATTTGGATGAAAAGCGTATTGAGTGACTTCCGCATTTCAGCATCTTCGGTAACAATTCTTTGTGACAACACAAGTGCAATTAACATTTCTAAAAACCCTGTGTTGCACTCTAGAACAAAACATATTGAACTTAGATATCATTTTCTTAGAGAGCTAGTTGAATCAAATACTCTTCAACTTTCATATATTTCAACTGAGAATCAATTAGCTGACATTTTAACAAAACCTTTGGATCAAAAACGTTTTATTCATTTACGAAAAGCAATTGGGATGCTTTCCTTGAAATAATCTTCTTTTTGAAATCTTTGCTTAGGATAGGTTTTGTATTTGTTTTTGTTTTGTTCATTATCTATGTTTGTACATAGGACATTAATTGAGCATAGATCATAATTGACTTTAATTGCATCTGTTCACACATTTAGAAATTTATTATGCTTTTGCCATCATAATATTTCACTGTTGCAATGATCATTTATGTTAATTAAATCTTCTAAAGTGATCAAAGTCAATTTCTCTCTCAATGATCTCTTGGTATTGTCATTATCTTATTTGACTGTTTAGTCGAGTATTAAATCGAGATCAATTTTTGGTTGAATACTTTATATCTTAAATAATTGATAGCCAATTGAGGGGGAGTCAAAGATAATGTAAAATGCTCAAAAGATGTGGAAAGAGTTACATCCCAATGAGGAGTGTGAAAACTACCACCACATGGAGGAAAGAGCTACCACCTCGGTCGTCCGAGTATTGTGTGCAGCTACCACATGTATACCAAGCATGGTTGTTCAAATTTTTTATTAAGTAAAATGCATATTGAAATACTTGACTCTGTCAAATTTCAAGGTTGGTATAAGGTGGGATTTTAAAGAAAGATGCTCAAAGAGCCACTCTCTTCAACAGATTGTCTAGAAATATTATCTACCATATTTGGGATCTCAAACATCTATTGATCTTTGTATTTCATTTTCTTTACTGAATTGATGATTTGATAAAGGCATTACTCATAAGATCAAGTTAGATGTGATTGAAGGTGTTCAACTTTAAGGGATTTAATTCTTGTAAATTTTCGTTTCATTTTTGGATATTATTGATAGATTTGGCATAATCTAATTCTTGTTGTATGAAACGATGATTTTTGTTTAAAGTTGATACACATTTGTGCTTACAATCTTTTTCTGGTTTTTCTTGAATTTCTCTGAAATTTTTCTAAAGAAAAGGTTGGGGCCGATCCGGATCGGGCAAGGTGATCCGGATCCCGAACGCAGGTTTTCTCCTGCGGGCTGACGATCCGGATTGGACCTGCCGATCCGGATCCCGAACGCAGTTTTCTCACTGCGGGTAGCCGATCCGGATCGCAAGCTCGGGAGGATCCGGATCGCGGCTAGGTTTTTATAAAGAACAAAAGGGTTTTGATTTCTTTTACTCCAATCTTTTGTTCAAAAGTTTCCAGAGCGCTTCTCTCTAGATTTCATCCTTCTTGGAAGCTTTCAAACTCAAGTTCTTCAATTCCAAGTAAGTTTTATTGATCAAAATCTCGGTTTTTCACCGTTTTTCTCTTTTCCTCCTCAAACGCACGAATTTCTTGGATCAACTTTGTTTGTGGATGGTTTTTGATCAAATTTCTTTTGAAATAAGAACTCTGGGTAGATTAGTTTTGATTATATGCTCGGTTTTCTCCTGAATTAACGGATTTTTAGGCTTCGATTTCTAAAATTTCGGTTTTAGGGCATATAATAAGGATTTTCGAAAATTATGCAATTGATCTATTTTTAAAAGTCCTTTTGCAAAACTAATTTGATTCTTGGCTTCTCTACATGATTATGATTGTTTGGGTATAATTTTTCAATTTTTGAAAATTAACAATTTTTCATGTGTTCTTGAGTTCGTCTTCACAGGATACATTTTTCACTAGCACTCAAAATGGTGATCACTTGGATTATTTTCCTACTTGCTGCCATGGTACATGTCAAGGATACTGCTAAGCCTAAGAAGGCTAAGAAAGCAAAGAAGACTAAGGTTGATTCCGACACTGAATCAGAGACAGAGTCGATTGACTGGGATAACATCGAAATTGAGCAAGCTGCTCCCATTGTCTCCAAAGGGAAAGCACTGCTGAAGCTTCAAACCTACTGCTGCTGAAAAAGGGAAAGCACCAATGGAACCAAGTCCAGTTGGAACAAAAAGAAAAACTGGTGCAAGAAAAAGAGGCAGTGCTCAGGGCATTACCATTGAGGAACCAGTTGCTAGGCAGGCCTCCTCCACAAGACTTCATCAGCTCCGACAGAATCAAGGATTTTGAGAAGAGGGAATGCATTGGCGAGAGACATGTCAATGTCAAACCAATGAAGGAACGATCTGCAAGCTTTTGGGACTTTGTTTGACCAAGTTGGTCTTGCTCAAATTTGCAACTTCCCTGAGACTACTGGGTACTGTCCACATTCAGTTCGAATTTTTTACCAGAACGCTGCAAGTCTGATTGATCACGAGGATGGACGTCGAGAATTTTACACTTTGGTTAAAAATATCAAAATCAAGTCACACCCCAGCTTATTGGAGTTGTGCTAGGTATGGCAGCCAGAGCTGATGGACTCCATTACCTAAAAACTCAAAGCTTCAACGACAACTCCTGGAGAGTTGTAGTTAATGGAATTTGTCTTCCAAATACTCGGTCGACCGGAAATTCTGTCTTCTCTAAAGAGCTTCGACCAGAGTATAGGTACATAAACTTCATTGTCTGCTACAACATTCTTCCCAACATGAATACGAAGGTTCTTCGATGGGACAGAATGTTATACCTTTATCTTCTTGGAAACCCGGCCGCATTGATGGGAGCAAACTTGAATATTCCTTATCTCATTTGGTCAAGGATGGCGCGATATGTGGAACACTCTCACCCCTCAGAGAGACTACCCTATCCAATGATTATCATGCGCATCCTTAGAAAGTTTAAAGTTGATACTAGCGCGAGCTCATACCTATACAGTTTGGGCACCATTAATGAGACGACAATTGTGAAGTCTCTCTCGACGAAGCCAGATGAACCCATAATACCTCCTCACCGGCAACGAGCACAACAACAACGAGCGACAACATCTGCACCGGCAGAAACTCCTCCTGTTCACCATCACAGCAAGCACCTCCATCTACTTCTGATGATGATGCGTCAGTGAGTTCAATCTATAAGGAACAACAGTGACTCTCAAACGAGCAAGAGCGCATGGCTACTGATGTCGCTGAAATGAAAGAGGTTATCAAAGAAGTTAAGAAGGAACAAGCTTCTATAAACAAACGGATCAAGAAAATGTTTCAGAAGCTTGGGTGTATCAGCTCCGACGACTCTGCATAAAGTTTTTTTCTTCTTTCTCTAATCCTTCTTTTGCAGGTTTTTAAGTTTTGTTTAGTTCTCAGGAATTTCTTTATTTTGTTCTATTTAACTCTCCTTAATCTTTGTGATTTTGGCTTTGTTTTGTGACAAAAAGGGGGAGAGAGTTGTTGAGAACTTTGAACAATGATGATGATGTGCATGGACATCAAGGTAAGGGAACTTGAAAATCTTGATTGTGAAAATCTTGATGATGAAGATTTTGTATACATCAAGGTAAGTATGATCTCAACTTCAACTTGAGGTTTTTCAGCTATATGAATGCATGCCTCGACTAACTATTTGCTAACTATTTGGGCATGTAATATAACTAACAAGTTGATGTTCACTAACAAGTTTGTGACACTTGGTTTTTGATTGCATAGAAGATATGTTGGTTCTTAACTCTGATCAATACATATTGCATAGAAGATATGTTGGTTCTTAACTCTGATCAATTACATATCTATATATATATAAATTTGTCACAAACATGTTCATGACATTTGGTTTTTACGTGCAAAGAAGATATGTTGGTGTTTTTTAACTATGATCTGTTACCTATCTGAATATAAATGTCATGGTAAGTATAAATGAGTTTAAACTTCATCTCTGTTTGTGGTTTTTGAATGATACAAAAATTCTGAGGTATCTAACGATTTCTTTTGTCAAGAATGATTTCTTTTTGCAGAGAGTACAGATGTCTAAGTCTAGAGTCTGTTTAGGAGTTTAACTCATGTATTGTATTTTGGATCTCCATTGTAAATTTTGTTGTATGGGTGATAGCAACAAAAATATCTTTTGAATTTTCTTTAGTGGATCGATGTTTTGTCACGAAACCGCCAAAGGGGGAGATTGTTACGGAATTTGAGTTGGCGTAGGTTCGTGAAAGTCTCAAGTCTTGAAGATTGAAGGTGAAGAAAGTTGGATCATTTAACTCAATCTCAAGTAAGAAGAATTCAAAAGGATCAGGTATGTTTAACTAAAGAATTTGTGTGATCCGAATACTTCTTGTAGTGTAGAAACACTTGGAAGAATCTTTCATTGCATAAAATCAAAAACTGGACTTGGGACATGTTCAGGATCCGGATCAGGTTGTTCGATCCGGATCCCGAAGGTGGTTCGTTCATACATCGTCACAATCCGATCGTAGTCTCTTGATCCGGATCCCGAACGTTGAGTTTACCATCTACCTTGAACGATCCGGATCTTGCTTCGCAATCCGGATCCCGAACGTTGATGTTTGGTGAACTGTATGAACGATCCGGATCGTAGTCACATGATCCGGATCCCGAACCTTCGTTTTTCTGGAATTGGCTGTTTTGTTATGACGATCCGGATCCTAGTTATCACGATCCGGATCGCCGTCCGTAAATATCCGAAATGGTTGGTTTTTGATTCTTATCTCCTTCCTAGGGTTTCTAACCTATAAATACACCCTATGTCTTTCTTTCTAGGGTGAATCCACATAGCCGTCATTTTCGTGTATCATCTTATACGGCTATAGATCCACATATAGAGAAGAAAGGAAATCATTAGAGAATACTCTATGTTTCTTCATCTATATTGATTAGTTTGATTCTAGGTTTTCATACTCACATCTTGAGTTGAATCAACTAATGAATACTTAGATGTATTTCCGATCTATCTTTGATCTAAGTATTCGGCGGATCATCACCACCCAAAAACAACGATTTCCCCAAAAATCGGCGCGTGGATTCGCGTGTCCTTGTGGATTCAAGGTTCAATCGCTCTCGTGGATTCGGAGCGAGGCACGTTCGTGGATTCGAACGGTGCTATTGGGTGAAGACCGTGGATTCGGTCGGACGTCGTGGATTCGACGTTGGACGCCGTGGATTCGGCGTTGGGCGCAGATCGTGGATTCGAGAAGCGTCTGGAGCGAGCGGAGAAGATCCTCTAGGAGCGTATGGAAAAGGTTGAGTCGTAAGTGTGTACGGTAAATCACCTTGTACGTGTTTTAATTCTAGTGGATTTCTGCCGTGTTATCGGTCCCGTGGTTTTTTACTCCGGTGATGGAGTTTTCCACGTAAAAATCTTGCGTGTTATTTTATTTTCCGCATTGGGTTTTATCGCAACGATTTTTTGAGTGTTTATACGTTTACACCTATTCACCCCCCTCTAGGTGTTTCTTCCCCTATTTAGATCCGTATTATATACGACCCAACATATCTTAGGAAGACATTTTGGTGCTAAATTGAAGGGGGGACGTGACGCGATTGTGGCACATTGTTTGGTATGCCAACAAGTGAAAGCTGAACCACCAGCGTCCTACGAGGAAACTACAGCCATTGCCCGTACCGAATGGAAATGGGAATGGATTACATGGACTTCGTGACTGAATTTCCCCGATCACAACAAGGGACACGACGCGATATAGGTCATAGTGGACCGTTTGACGAATCGGCTCATTTTCAGCACACCACACGACATGAACCCGGACCGATTGGCGCAAACCTACATCGACGAGTAGTAAGTTGCACGGAGTACCGGGTCGATTACTTCTAATAGACACAAACGTTTGTGTCGAACTTTTGGCAGAGCCACAGGGGGCGATGGGACCAAACTGCAATTCAGCACGGCTTTCCACCCGTAGACTGACGGACATCGGAATGGGTAATCCAGATTCTCGAGGATATGCTCCGAGCTTGCATGCTCGACTTGGGTGAGGGATGGTCGGTTACCTGCCCCTTGTGGAATTCGCCTACAATAACAGTTACCAAGCAGTATTCAAATGGCATCGTATGAAGCCCTGTACGGACGCCGCAACTGTCAATCTCCTATATGTTGGGACGACATTGGGGGAGCGAAATTGTTTGGGACCAGATCTAGTGGAGAAAACTGAGGCGAAGGTGTTGCCTTATCAAGGCCAGCGCTGTTGACCGCCCAGAACCTTCAGAAAAGCTATGCGATCAGAGGCGACAGCGATTTAGATTTATGTATGGGAGCACATGTTTACGCCGTGTATCCACCATCTACATGAACCAGATAATTTCGCTTGAGAGGGAAACTGAGCCCCCTGTATGTGGGGACCGTTTTCGAGTCAGGAGCGCGTGGGCCCGGTGGCTACCGGTTTGGCCTTCCCCGCCAAGCTGCGAACGGGTACACAACGTGTTTCATGTCTCGATGCTCTGAAAATACCTCCCCGATCCGTCCGCACGTCCTCGGATGTTTCTGCTATCGAGTGTGTGAGGACGTTGAGCTTCGCGGAAACACCGGTACGAATCTTGGCGCGTGAAGATAGAAG
>CM055069.1:9988551-10033356 GCA_029204045.2 Tillandsia leiboldiana
GCGGGCTGGTGCCGCGCTGGGTCGCCCCCGCACCGCGGGCAACGCGCCCCCCGCGCGGCGCGGGCCCGCCCGCAGGTGGGCGCCCCGCGCGTGCTGGTGCCGCGCGGGGTCCGCCCCCGCACCGCGTACAGCGCGCCCGTGCGGCGCTTGCCCGCGCAGGGGCGCCCGCGCGGGCTGGGCCACACGGGGTGCTGTGCCCCGGGCGGAGTGTGCTCTGCACGGCCGGTGCCGGGCGGGGAACTCCGCCGCACATGGGTGGGAGTCGTGTGAGTTTCGGATCCTTAGTCTTGACTTGCCCTTATACCTTCAGGAGTGCAGGACATTGTTGCAGCGGACGCACGATCTCGGACGTACCGAACGCCGCGACACACACACAAGGTGGTAAATTCGCCGAGGTTAATTGGGTAAGGGCGGACTAGCAAAGGTGTTTCTCTCTAAGTTGCTCCTCGTGAGCAAAGTGGGTTTCTCTCTAAGTTGCTCCTCGTGAGCAAAGGTGGGTTTCTCTCTAAGTTGCTCCTCGTGAGCAAAGGTGGGTTTCTCTCTAAGTTGCTCTTCGTGAGCAAAGGTGTGTTCCTCTTCAAGTTGCTCTCAATGAGCAACGGTGTTTTCCTCTTTAAGATTTTCTCATGAGCAAAGGTGTTCACCCTTCTGGTTGTCCTTATGAGCAACGCTGACCCCGATTCTTATTTTATTCGCTTTATCATCTGAGGCTCAAGTTTTGCTACACGCACACCAGCGGTTTGGCCACCGCAAGGTGTGCTTTTCCGAAAAAGTGGTACGTTGACCCGTGTACCCCACGCGGAGGTGGCGTTAGGATGGGGCCCTCATGGGTGGAGGGTGTGAGCGGTGACGCCGAGGTTGGTGCTCGGCGGCCGAGGCAGGTGCTCGGCAAGAGGGGGGGGGGCACCGGGGGTAGGGGCCCGTGCGGTCCGGGGAGGGTGCCCCGGTTTTGTTGTTTGGTGCAGGTTTGTGATCATTGTTGACGGTGTATGGGAGGGGGGTGACAGTTGCTCTGGTTACAGTGGTTTGTTTTATTATAGTATTCTTGCTCATTATGTTTATTTCTAGTCACTGACTTCCCACTCCGTGACAGGTTCGTCCAGGGGCGAGTGCTAGGGCGCCGGTGAGGACGCGAGGGTGCTGATCTGATTTTTGGGGTGACTTCAGATACAGTGACCCTTCTTTTCCTTTCTTTTGTTATTCATAGCTAGTTGTGGATTGCGACACCCCCGTGGGGTCGAAGTGGATGTTGCCCTTTTTTTTTCTTTTCGAATAATTGAATGATTCTACGTTCTCTCTTACTTGGCCGTTTTGAACGATGAAAAGCAAAGAAAACCGTTTGCGAAAACTACTTTTAAAACGTGGGTGTCGAGTGGGCACCGAGCTTTACAAACCTTATGGGATTTATGTGTGTTTGCGAACTGTTTTCATAAACGATGGCGTCGTGTGGATGCCGCTTTCAAAACCTTGTGATTATTTATCCTTTCAAAACACCGGCCTCTATGCTCTAAGTGAATGCTAGAATATCATGTGTATTGTTTGGTTGTATGTGTACGAGACCCCACTGATGTGGTTAGAAATTGTATGTGCTACGCCTTCAGAGACACTTTGTAGTTGAGACGCCGTGCATATACAAAGAGACTCTGCCCATTTGCAGAGTGAATTTGTGTATGCGGCGGGTCTGGGCACGCGCCGGGGAGTAATGTTTTACAAAAAAAAATTTATGGCTGATTCAGGGGCATCGGTGCTCCTCTTCCGCGCGATTTGAACCCCCGGGGCGTGACAGATTAAGATGGTATCAGAGAGGTAAACTCTAACCACAACAGTCGGGGCCTAACATCCACGGGCGCAATACTCTGGCTGCTGAGTAATAAAGTGAACACGGGATAAATAAATAGAACACGAGTGTACGTGGGGGAGGGTAGAGATTAAGTAAACCCTTTAGGAGCCAGGTTACCTTGTCAGTTATGTCTCTATGTTTTGTGATGATCGGTATGCTTTCATTATGTACGCAGATACAATAGCAGTCCAACACAGTGAGCGACGACCGACGGAAATGGACGCCGCAGCCGGAGCGAACCGCTTGCTGCGCAACCACTCGCGATGTGGCAGGACAGCTGCTGACTCTCACGGAGCGTCTGTGCATGCTGACGCGGGATCTTGAGAGCGTTGACCACTTCCAGCACGGCCCATGGGACGGTACCCCTCGCGGGATGCCACCAGCGGGATTTCCCACCTATCACGATGCAGTCAATTTGGCCATGCGTGCGGAGCAAGAGTACGCCCGGCAAGGGTGCCCCTACCCTGACCCGGCGGAGGACCCCTATCTGGCGAGCCGCGCGACCAAACGTCCGAAGATAGAACGGAGTCTGGACCAGTGAGAAGGAGGGGCCCGACCCATTGAAGCCGTGCGTCATTGTTGGCGGCGCACATCGAATGATGGGCTGCCCCTGCGGGATGATCACTGTTTCCGGTGTGGTAGACCGGGTCACACGCGTTACACGTGCCCCCAGAAGCCAGGCGTCACTAGGCCCCCGGCGCCGGGACCTGTCGAAGCAGAGAAAGCCGCCACCCCCCCGCCTTGCAGGGAGCCCCAAACCAGGTACCCTGCGAACCAACACCTGGAAAATGCAAGGAAGGGTGGGCAGTACCAACAGAACCCCGGAGTCGCTACAAGGGCCCTGCGTCATCTGCGGAAAGGCGCATCGAGTGACGAACTGCCCTTTGGAGGTACTCCCACTGCAATGGTTGCGGCAAACCAGATCACACCCGCGCTTCATGTCCGCGAGAACAGGGCCGCTACAAGCCGCAACGCCACAACCGAGGGACGAGAGGATACCGCGGCTCCCAACCCACAGAAGGACCGACCCGACGGCTCGCCGTCGGCGGACTCGTACGATACCAGGACCCTGCCCAACCACGCAGTGCGGCGCTGGCCCAGGGTTGCGGGAGGGCTACCCCAGCCGCCCCAGCAGACGGTTGCAACGTCCCGAACCGAGTGACGACAGGTAATACTTGAACTACTTCTTTTTAGTTGGGGACATCCGTCGAACCTGAGTAAACCATCCCTGACTGACCCCGACCAAACCCCCCCCCCCCCCCCCTGGTCGTGTGAGTTATACCATCCTTTCTTTATCTGTTGTGGTTTCGGCTATGTCCCGTCGTTAGTAATAGCTTCGTTGTTTTTCTGTTTGTTTTTTCCTCGGATCTTTTGGGGAGGGGCGAACGCCTTTAAAAGGGACTGCGGGAATCCGCCGTTGGCGTAGTCCGCAGATACTCCTTTTCTTTTCTAAGCTCCCTTCTTTTCTTTCATCCAAAACCAACCGGATTTGGCCTTGATCTACTTAGGCACGCACTCTTTTGTTTCTTCCTACTTGGGGACCGCGCACTTAGTAGCGAAAAGTAAAGGGGCCGAGTTCCTTTGGACGGCCCAACGCTAAGGAAAGCTGTGAAGAGTCTAAAAAGCGATTAACAAGGCGCCCGTGCTCGCCGTACCAACGCCCGGGAAGACTTCGAGTTATGCCGCACTGCATCGCGAATTGGACTGGAGGGAGTACTAAGGCAGCAAGGAAGAGTCGTAGCCTATGCGGCAAGGCAACTCAAGGACTACATGTAGAACTAACCGCACACGACCTGGGCTTCGCCGCAGTCGACCTCGTCCTGAGACTGTTGAGGCACTATCTCTTCGGGGCCCACGGTAACGTACCCACGGACCACCAAAGCCTTAAACGCCCTTCCACCCAGAAGGAGCCAAACCTACCGGCGAAGACGGTGGTTGGGGCTATTGAAGGATTACGACCTGGACACGAGACCGACTGACCAAGTATACATCGATGAGTTGCGAGGCTACACGGGACGCCGACACCTACCACTTCGGGCCAAACTACACTTCAGCCCGGCCTTTCACCTCAGATGAACGGGCGATCCAGATCCTCGAGGGCATACTCCGAGCGTGCATATTGGTTTTGAATGGGCGGATGGTCACGCTACCTACCCCTCGTCGAGTTCGCCTACGGCGTCAATTACCAGACCAAGCACCCGGGTGACACCGTACAAAGCATCATACGGTAGGCGCTGGCTAACCCCCCCCCCCCTGATTTGTTGGGACGATCAGGGGCGAGGCGGGTCGGGTTGAGAGGCTTGTTGCGCCATAGTACGTGGGACTTTTTGGGATTCCGGAGTGCGACGGCCCGTGGCCCATCGCCGCGCCCTACCACCGGAATCACGACCGAGTTCTGGTCGTGTCCGCGCATTCATGCTTCGGAAGTATCCCCCAATCCGTCGCGAGTGCTTGACGACTCTGCAAATCGAGTTCAAAGAAAACTTGAACTACGAGGAAGAGCCGGTGCGGACCCTAGCGCGGGAGGACTGAAAAGCTACGAAATCGGGACTTCTCCCTACGTGAAGTGTTTTTGGAGCAATCAGGAAGAACGTGAGACAACCTGAGAACTCGAATCAAGGATGAAGGAGTGCTACCCGAACCCCTGCGCAGCAGGCGGAGTTAAGTTTCGGGGAACGAAACTTGTTTTTATTAGTGAGTGATGTAAGACCTGGCTTTTTCGTGACCCATCCCGTTACCCCTTTTTCTTCGACTGCCCGACTGAGGGACAATTTTTGGGTGTTTTTCCGGAGAATCCGTCGGGGCTCGCGGACATTTTTAGGCGGAAGGGCTCGCGAAATGGAGAACGGGGGCGCGATCGGTTTCAGATCCCGACTCCCGGTTCACCCGAATAATTTTTCCAAAATTCGGACCCCACTTAGGCGCCCCGGGATCCGTGCGGACGGATCGGCACGTTTCTCGAGGCAATTCTAGCCGCCAGATCTGTCCCTATTATTTAATTATTCTTTAAACCCTTTGAGAAACCTAGGGTTTTAGGCGTTCCCTCCTAGGTCGCTTCGTTCGGCGGCTATGGTTTTCTCTTTAAGAGACGCCACGAGAAGGGAAAAGAGAAGAGAGAAAACGGCGGCTAGGGTTTCTCTTTAAGAGACGCCACGAGAAGGGAAAAGAGAAGAGAGAAAAAGATGGCTAGGGTTTCCTCTTCAAGAGACACTACGAGAGGGAAAAAAGAGAAGAATTAAACGGGGCTTTCGGGAAAAGGACGGAGGTAGCTTGCTCGCGGGATCAACCGGGCAACGTTAGGACGATCCCCTCCCTCTCTTTTTCCGGCGTTTCAAAGGTGAGTTTTATTATTTTTGTTGAGTAGGAGGCGTTTCGGGGTGAGTCTTCACGGGAACGCCGCCGCCGCCGCCGGACCGGCCGCGGGCGGGGCGCCGCGCGGCAGGAGCGTCGCGCGGGCACCACCCGCAGGCGAGCACCGCGCGGCGCTTGGCCGCGCGGGCCACCCGCAGGTGGGGCCGCCCGCGCGGGCTGGTGCCGCGCGGGGTCGCCCCCGCACCGCGGGCATGCGCCCGCGCGGCGCTTGCCGCGCGGGGCCGCCCGCAGGTGGGGCGCCCGCGCGGGCTAAGGCCGCGCGGAGTCGCCCCCGCACCGCGTGCATGCGCCCGCGCGGCGCTTGGCCGCGCGGGGGCCGCCGCAGGTGGGGCGCACCGCGCGGGCTAAGGCCAGCCGGGAGTCGCCCCCGCACCGCGGGCATGCGCCCGCGCGGCGCTTGGGGCCGCGCGGGGCCCTCGCAGGTGGGGCGCCGCGCTGCGGCTAAGGCTGCCCGGAGTCGCCCCCGCACCGCGGGCAACGCGCCCGCGCGGCGCTTGGCCGCGCGGGCCGCCCGCAGGTGGGGCGCCCGCGCGGCTGGTGCCGCGCGGGTCGCCCCGCACCGCGGGCAAACGCGCCCGTCGCTGGCGCTTGGCCGCGCGGGGCCGCCCGCAGGTGGGGGCGCCCGCGCGGGCTAAGGCGCGCGGAGTCGCCCCCTGCACCGCGGGCATGCGCCCGCGCGGCGCTTGGCCGCGCCGGGCCGCCCGAGGTGGGGCGCCCGCGCGTGGCTAGGCCGCGCGGAGTCGCCCCCGCACCGCGGGTATGCGCCCGCAGCGGCGCTTGGCCGCGCGGGGCGGCCCGCAGGTGGGGCGCCCCGCGGGGCTAAGGCCGCGCGGGGTCGCCTCCGCACCGCGGGCATGCACACGCGCGGCGCTTGGCCCGCGCGGGGACGACCGCAGGTGGGGCGCCCGCAGGGGCTAAGGCCGCGCGGGGTCGCCCCCGCAACGCGGGCAACGCGCGCCCGCGCGGCGCTTGGCCGCGCGGGGCCGCCCGCAGGTGGGTGCCCGCGCGGCGCTGGTGCCGCGCGGGGCGCCCCCGCACCGCGGGCAACGCGCCGCGCGCGCTTGGCCGCGCGGGGCCGCCCGCTGGTGGGCGCCCGCGCGGGCTGGTGCCGCGCGGAGTCGCCCCGGCACCGCGGGCAACGCGCCCGCGCGGCGCTGGCCAGGCGGGGCCGACCCGCAGGTGGGGCACCCGCGCGGGCTGGTGCCGCCGGGGTCGCCCCCGCACCGCAGACAGCGCGCCCGTGCGGCGCTTGCCCGCGCAGGGCGCGCCCGCGCGGGCTGGGGCACGGGGTGCGTGACCGGGCGGAGTGTGCGCTGCACGGGCCGGTGCCGGGCGGGGAACTCCGCCGCACATGGGTGGGAGTCGGTGTGAGTTTCGGATCCTTAGTCTTGACTTGCCCTTATACCTTCAGGAGTGCAGGACATTGTTGGCAGCGGACGCACGATCTCGGACGTACCGAACGCCGGACGACACACACACAAGGTGGTAAATTCGCCGAGGTTAATTGGGTAAGGCGGACATGAGCAAAGGTGTTTCTCTCTAAGTTGCTTCTCGTGAGCAAAGGTGGGTTTCTCTCTAAGTTGCTCCTCGCGAGCAAAGGTGGGTTTCTCTCTAAGTTGCTCTTCGTGAGCAAAGGTGTGTTCCTCTTCAAGTTTCTCTCAATGAGCAACGGTGTTTTCCTCTTTAAGATTTTCTCATGAGCAAAGGTGTTCACCCTTCTGGTTGTCCTTATGAGCAACGCTGACCCCGATTCTTATTTTATTCGCTTTATCATCTGAGGCTCAAGTTTTGCTACACGCACACCAGCGGTTTGGCCACCGCAAGGGTGTGCTTTTCCGGAAAAGTGGTACGTTAACCTGTGTACCCCACGCGGAGGTGGCGTTAGGAATGGGGGCCCTCATGGGTGGAGGGTGTGAGCGGTGACGCCGAGGTTGGTGCTCGGCGGCCGAGGCAGGTGCTCGGCAGAGAGGGGGGGGGGGGCACCGGGGTAGGGGCCCGGTGCGGTGTCCGGGGAGGGTGCCCGGTTTATGTTTGGTGCAGGTTGTGATCATTGTTGACGGTGTATGGGAGGGGGGTGACAGTTGCTCTGGTTACAGTGGTTTGTTTTATTATAGTATTCTTGCTCATTATGTTTATTTCTAGTCACTGACTTCCCACACCGTGACAGGTTCGTCCAGGGGCGAGTGCTAGGGCACCGGTGAGGACGCGAGGGTGCTGATCTGATTTTTGGGTGACTTCAGATACAGTGACCCTTCTTTCCCTTTTCTTTTGTTATTCATGATAGCTAGTTGTGGATTGCGACACCCCCGTGGGGTCGAAGTGGATGTTGCCCTTTTTTCCTTTTCGAATAATTGAATGAATTCTACGTTCTCTCTTACTCGGCCGTTTTGAACGATGAAAAGCAAAGAAAACCGTTTGCGAAAACTACTTTTAAAACGTGGGTGTCGAGTGGGCACCGAGCTTTACAAACCTTATGGGATTTATGTGTTTGCGAACTGTTTTCATAAACGGTGGCGTCGTGTGGATGCCTCTTTCAAAACCTTGTGATTATTTATCCTTTCAAAACACCGGCCTCTATGCTCTAAGTGAATGCTAGAATATCATGTGTATTGTTTGGTTGTATGTGTATGAGACCCCAACTGATGTGGTTAGAAATTGTATGTGCTACGCCTTCAAGAGACACTTTGTAGTTGAGACGCCGTGCATATACAAAGGAGACTCTGCCCGTTTGCAGAGTGAATTTGTGTATGCGGCGGGTCTGGGCACGCGCCGGGGAGTAATGTTTTACAAAAAAAAATTTATGGCTGATTCAGGGGCATCGGAGGCTCCTCTTCCGCGCGATTTGAACCCCCGGGGCGTGACACCATTTCTCGACGACCCATGGATCGGTCGTCTCTCCCTCAAAAGTGGGAGGGTCATGCTTCTTGAACCTAGTAAAATTCGTCCTGACTCTTTCTCGCGTCGTTCGTTGCTCCGTGATCCCTCCTACAGCGGCGGACCCCCCGAGAGTAGGGGTCGTTCCTGCCTCCCCTGCTGTCGCTCCCATCACGGGCCCCATGGTCGTCGGAGTAGGTACATCCCTTGGGGATGGGGGCTGTTCCGTCGTCGTGCCACCCGTCCCTTGCGGTCCTGTAGTGGGTGCGGTGGCTTCGGGCGGAGGGGTCGGATCGCGCTCGGCTGGCGCGGTTGCCTGTTGCTGCGTCAGGTGACGAACCTGCTCCGTCAGCGTCGCTAATTGCCCGGCCATTTCCCGCAGTTGTTGTCGGAGGAGCTAGTTTTCTGCGGTGGTCGGGGTCACTCTGTCCGCGTCCGCATTCTCGGTGGACGATCTAGTCTGGGCCATCGTCCGCTATAGACAAAGAAACCACGTTAACCCTAAGGTTATAACCCTAACACCCTGTCTTACGATTACACCTACATTACGTTCCCCTGTTCCCCGTACTCTCACGTACTACGCACCTATACCTTGGTTATCTCCTGTCTAATTTGCTTGTGGTACCCTACACTGTGGATGTGGATCACGTCTACTATGGTTATGGTTGTTTTTCTCTGATACCATTTAATCTGTCACGCCCTCGGGGGTTTTTGAGTCTATCAAAGCGGAAAATTGCGTGTATCTATTTTTTTTCTTCCTTAACAAGGTATTTTAAACCTCATCCCTGGTGCGTGCCAGACCGCCGCATACACAAATTCTCCCTGCCCGCGGACAGAGTCTCCTTTGTATATGCACGGCGTCTCATTTACAACAACATACATCAAACACCAACCATCAACCATACAATAGACATACATCATCAAGCGGAATATTAAAGCGGCATCAGTGTTTAGAAAGGATAAAGCCAGCGGTTGCAAAACCCGTGCCCACACGGCACTTCGTTTTGAGAAAACCTTTTCGAAGTCATTTGGTTTATCATGAAAACGTGCCGCATAAGAAAACATCACCAAAAGAACCGAAATATAAAAGTACACCTCATCCACAGCGCTAAGTAATACATGTCCACGAATATTACGACCCACAAGCAAATTAACTAAATTAAGCGTAAGAGAAATGAGATAATAAAAACCAAGTATTCTGACTACGGTTCTCGCGACGCAGTCTCACCGCCCTCCCGGCTAACGCACCTCGTAACACCTGTCACGGAGTGGGTAATGTCAGTGACAAACAAAGTAGATGTCTAATATCAATAAGGAAATAAGGAGCAAACCGAATACACCGGAACCATTTTGCTAAAACCCTGCACATATTAAGCTGGGCCCCAACCCCAGATTTATCAATTAAATTGGGCACCAACCCCAGAATTATCAATTAAATTGGGCACCAACCCCAGAATTATCAATTAAATTGGGCACCAACCCCAGAATATTTGTCGGAGAGACTAAAGTCTCCCCTCGTGCGCAAACACCTACTTTGATGCTTTTAACCTCTTCGCGGTGCTGGTGTGCTATTTTCAGCGGGCGCGAAGAGGTCCTCACGGCACCCACACTTTTGTGAGGAACACGGGTCGTAAGAGACCACTCTTCCGGAAAAGTACACCCATGCGGAGGCCAATCCGCCTGTGTACGTGCAGCATCCGAAAACGGATTTGCCGAGATCGGCGTGTCATGAGCACCGCGACCGTAGCCGCTTCAATTGTTAGATAAAAACACAATTATGCAAAAGGTTAAACTGTTCATCTACTTTGTTAGATAAATTAAGAGCATTTTAATGACGATAGATGCACTTACTGCACTGGTTGTATTTATAGCAACCGTACCCACCTATTTGAAGAGAGATCGGAACACTCGAATCCTTCGGGCACCCCCGCTGCGCGTCTGGACCTAAAGAAAGTCCGCACGGATAACTATAGTCAAAAGCGCGTACTAACATCCGAAAACACAAGACCCAATTTACTCTTTTCGACGGAAAAGTCCAACAAAACTCAATCCTCAACCGGTAGCCCACTCGGGACGTCAATGGTTAGACCAAGAAGGCCCCGGCGGCGAAAATGATGAGAGAAGAGACCCGACGGCGCGCCCCCGACAATTTCGTCGAGGCGCGGAGCGTCGGTGAAATCGGCACCCAATAAAATAAAACAGTGACCAAAAAGATCCCAAGTTGCCATGCCAAGAAAACCGCGGAGATTGTGATCCCAACGGCGAAGACGGCGCTCAAAACGGTGGAAAAACGGACAAAAACGGAGCAAATGAACTTCGGGTTGTCGGTTGGTGCACGGGGGCAACCGTGCACCGGGTTCACGACGTCAGGCGGCGGCGGCATGCACCGGGTGCACGCAGGAGGCGTGCACCGCGCATCTCGGGCCGGGCCGGTGCACGACCCGAGCGTGCACCGGGTCCTTGCCCTTTGGCCGCAAGCGCGGGCCGGGTGCACGCATGAGGCGTGCACCGCGCGCCTTGGGCCGGGCCGGTGCACGAAACCGTGCACCGGGTCTGGTGCTTCCGACGCTGCGGGCATGCACCGGGTGCTCGCCTGGACCCGTGTACCGTGCTGTACGGACAAGCACAGTAAACCCTAATTTCGCGGTTTTCTTCGCCGTTTTCGCTCCCGTTTCGCGATTTCTTCTCCGTTTTCGCTCCCGTGCGACTCCGGCGAAGACCCCGCGACCATGGTAACGACGGCGGTGGCCTCCCGTTTAACAACGGCGGCGGCGGCCTCCCGTTAACCCACTATGTTCCAACGAAACATCCCCAAAAATCTCCGAATAAATCCGCGGTAAATCTAACGGCTAAACCGTTGATCCACGAACAACCAAAACATAAATCGGAACCCCGATCGAATTTTCGACCAAGTCCGATAAAAAGAAACCGACTAAAAATCATCGATTAAACTCGATAAAAACCATCGATCACCCTCGATCAAGAACGAGAATAAAACATGGATCAAAACCCGACGAAAATCCGCGATCGATGTACTAATTAATACGACCTTACGAGAACACGGAAAACCCCCGATTAATTCTACAAAAAGATTAAAGACCACTAACCTCAATCTATCGGAATTAAAGAACCGATCTTGTTTCCTTTCGGCGTTGGAGACCCGGATACGCTCCCCGTAGACGATGGCGTCTCGTTCTCCGATCTCCGGCACGTGAATCAGGGCGATCGGGTTCCTCCGCTTCCTCCTTCTTTTCCTCTTTTCTCCTCCGGTTAGGGTTCCGTCTTTTCTTTTCTTTTTCTCTTCTCACCGATTAGGGTTTTTATTTCTTTCTTTTCTTTTCTTTTCTTTAATCGGGATCCCTTATATAGTCGCACTTTATCTCTAATTAATTTCTCTTTAATTCGTACGTAAGAGAATTATTATTTTCCGTCTGGAATAATTAATTAACTAATTAATTATCCCCTACGAGATAACCCACCTTATCTCTAACGGGTGCAAGATATTTTGCACGGATTCCGATGCATGACTAATCACCGTATCACTTTGAATCCCGTTCTGGGGGATCCCGATATCGGATTTCAGATCCGATCGCACCGTCGGCTTTCTTTTCCCGCGCTCTATCGCAGAAAAATACTAGCACCCCACAATGGCCAACTTTTAAGAATTGAATAATTTTATTTCACTTAAAGGCTTAAATGACTACACGTAAGTCAAAAATACCACGAAAGGCCGGATCACTACAGGAGAACAGAGATGCTCAAGATAGGGGGAGATAAAGAAAATATTGAGAACAAGGAACAAGAGCCACAAAACAAAAGAGCCGGAAAAACAAAAGAACCAAAAGGAAGACGAATCAAATGTAGGATTTTAATTTCTAACGACTAACGTTTGATTTTGTTTGGAGTTTTGAATTGCAGGAATTACATCACTTTAAGACTCCAAGTCCTAAGTCATAGAGTATGTTCTAGGACTGTTTGGTTCAAATGTAATTTGTATTTATTGGATCTTTCACGCAAAGAAAATCAATGTTTTGGTGATAACATTGAGTTTCGATTTTTTGGTTTAAGATGAGTGACTTGAGTGCTTTATGTATTTTTGGGTTTTGTCACAAAATTGCCAAAGGGGGAGATTGTTACGGCTTTTTGTGTGGCATATTTCGTGAGTTGAGTCGGAGTCTTAAAGGGATCAAATTGTCAAATCAGCTTTCGAAGACTCATTGAAGATTCAACATGGGCTCAAGATAATACTCAGGTATGGTTAATTAAACCATGGTGATTTAAGTTCATTTATAATCAATGGAATCTGAAAATGATTGAAACCCGGTTTAGACTTGGTTTTAGGAACTTGGTTTTAACTTCCAACTTATTTTAAGTTTGGATTCCGGTACTAGGTCTGTTTTGGATAAAGCTTATCTTGGAAAAATCAGTTTTTACATTAAGTACCGGAACCACACTTTGAGTTCCTCAAACCCGACACAGAATTTTCTGTAATTTGCATTGCGCACCGGAACACAGACTTGCGTACCGGAACACAATAGAAAAATATGTGTTTTGCACCATTGAGTACCGGAACACGTTTTGTTGGTACCGGTACACAATGCGTTCTCGGGATAAGATTTCTAAACCGACTTTTATCTTTTTCCAAGGGTTATAAATAGAGACTTAGGGTTTCTCGATACTGACCGATCAATCCAGAAACACTCGAGAGCAACCCTAGAGGCTAGTTTTTACCGTTCTTCTCTTTAGTCTCTTTTAGGTCAATTCGACGGTTCTTCCAAGATCTATCTTATGTCGAATTGATCTAGTCTTTGCTTAGAGATTTCTTCTACGGTTCCTCAATGATAATCTAAGCAAAGGATCACCATCGAAGCCAATATTCTTATCGGCTGAATTGCGTTGTGGATTCGACATAGCACCGTGGATTCGGTGTGTTGAAGGCGTTTTGTGGATTCGAAACGTGTGCTCGTGGATTCGAGTGGCGTTCGTGGATTCGAACGTGTGCAGTGGACATGCAATCGGTGGAGCGCAAGGTCCGAAGAAGTTGAAGGAGGGGTTGAGTCCGTGGAGTCGGTAATCACCTTGTTATTCTTCTATTCTTAGTTGATTGTTATTGCGTGTTGGTCCCGTGGTTTTTCTCCTGGATTGGAGTTTCCACTTAAATCTCGGTGTGCTGTTTTTATTTTCCGCATTGGTTTTTATTTTGCACTGAGATTTGTTTTTAAATATTACACCTATTCACCCCCCCTCTAGTTGTTTGATAGTACCTATTTAGATCCGTGTGGATCCTTAATATATAAAAACCTACAAGATCAATCTTGGAGAATACCGTCGCTCTTTGTAGCTAGTCGAACAGGTCATCAATCCGAGGCAAGGGGTACTTGTTCTTCACTGTGTCATTACTTAACTCCGGGTAGTCGATGCACAGGCGTAAGCTTCCATCCTTCATCCGTACGAAAAGTACAGGTGCACCCCAAGGCGACACACCCGGCCTGAGGAACCCTTTGTCCAAAAGATCTCCTAGTGGGGCCTTGAGCTCCTTCAGTTCCGCAACCGCCAACCAATACGGTGTCTTGGCAGTAGGTTGCGTACCAGGCGGGAGCTCGATAGTGAAATCGGTCTCTCACTCGGGGCATCTCAATTAGTTCAGCCAGGAAGACGTCTGAGAAACCCCTTACGACAGGGATATCCGTATGCAGTGCCGAGGGTCGTGTCACTAGATCCACCGAGGCTAAAAAAAAAAAAAATAAAAAAAATAAAAAAAAAAAATGCTATACGTCCGCCCTCCACCAGTCTTCTAGCCCATGTCACGGAGATACTGGAAGAGAAAGAGGTGCTCTAGCATGCCTAGAAAACATGACCTCGGAAAGCCTGGTTCCTGTAGCCACACTTGGCGCTTCTCAAAGTCATTCAAAGCCTGGTGTTCAGTAAGGCAAACCTTCCCTAGCATTACATCAAAATCCTTCAGCGGGGGTTCACTACTAAGTCCCAAAGACATGACAGCCTTCCCAACCTTAGCGGGTAGGAAGGTAAACAACTTTCCATTTCTAGAGGCCGTCCAAGGGTCTGGGCCGACATCGTACTACGAAGGGGTCTAACCTAACTAACTATGGGCAGAAGTGGTAACGCAAGAGGTGAAGAGGTGGGGTACTCCAGATGTCGAAAATGGGTCATACTCGAAAAGGGAAAACTAAGGGTAGAGTGTCTCTGCTACTACAACATCCGGGGCAGGGCGTCCCTTGTCATGCCGTCGCGTGGGACCTCTTACCCGCGTCGCGCCGCTGAAGGGGCTGTCCCCAGGTTCAGGGGGCAGTAAGACCGAAGATGCCACGGCTTGCCACAACGGAGTAATGATCGTGCTGTTACGGAATTTGAGTTGGCGTAGTTTCGTGAAAGGTTCAAGTCTTGAAGATTGAAGGTGAAGAAAGTTGGATCATTTAACTCAATCTCAAGAAAGAAGAATTCAAAAGGATCAGGTATGTTTAACTAAAGATTATTGGTGATCCGAATACTTCTTGTAGTGTAGAAACACCTGGAAGAATTTTTAACTGCATAAAAATCAAAAACTGGTGTTCGGACATGTTCAGGATCCGGATCAGAGCCAGCGATCCGGATCCCGAAGGTTGTTGTTTCATACATTGCTTCAATCCGGATCGCAGCATCTCGCGATCCGGATCCCGAACGTTGAGTTTTCTGAAATGTATGAACGATCCGGATCAGGCATTCCGATCCGGATCCCGAACGTTTGTTTTCTGGAAACCGTCTTTATTGCTACTGCAATCCGGATCGCCCAAATCCGATCCGGATCGCCGTCCGTCAAAATTCCAGAAATGTTAGGTTTTTGATTCTTATCTCCTTCCAAATGTTTCTAACCTATAAATAGACCCTATGACTCTTTTTCTAGGGTTAATCCAAATGAGGCCGTAAAGGAAAATAGCCGTCATTTTCATATATCATTTCACACGGCCTAAGATCCACATATAGAGAAGAAAGGAAATCATTAGAGAATACTCTATGTTTCTTCATCTATATTGATTAGTTTGATTCTAGGTTTTCATACTCACATCTTGAGTTGAATCAAACTAATGAATACTTAGATGGTATTTCCGATCTATCTTTGATCTAAGTATTCGGCGGATCATCACCACCCAAAAAACAACGATTTCCCCAAAATCGGCGCGTGGATTCGCGTGTCCTTGTGGATTCAAGGTTCAACCGCTCTCGTGGATTCGGAGCGAGGCACGTTCGTGGATTCGAAGGGTGCTATTGGGTGCAGACCGTGGATTCGGTCGGACGTCGTGGATTCGACGTTGGACGCCGTGGATTCGGCGTTGGGCGCAGATCGTGGATTCGAGAAGCGTCGCGGAGCGAGCGGAGAAGATCCTCTAGGAGCGTATGGAAAAGGTTGAGTCGTAAGTGTGTACGGTAAATCACCTTGTACGTGTTTTAATTCTAGTGGATTTCTGCCGTGTTATCGGTCCCGTGGTTTTTTACTCCGGTGATGGAGTTTTCCACGTAAAAATCTTGCGTGTTATTTTTATTTCCGCATTGGGTTTTTATCGCAACGATTTTTGAGTGTTTATACGTTTACACCTATTCACCCCCCTCTAGGTGTTTTTTCTCCTATTTAGATCTACATTACATATAACCCAACAAGTGGTATCAGAGCGGGAATAGGGTTGTAAACAATGGTTGAAGGTGGAAACATCAATCGACCCCCTTTCTTTGATGGAACAAATTATGCGTACTGGAAAGTACGAATGAAAGCCTTTTAATTTCCATCGACGAAAGGGTGTGGCAATCAATTGAATTAGGATGGTCTAATCCAACTGAAACTATCTCTGATGTTCGCACCTTAAAACCTAGGTCGAAATGGACCAAGGAAGAGTTAGATTCATCTTCTTACAATGGCAAGGGAATTAATGCTATTTTTAATGCCTTATCTCAAACTGAATTCTCTCGCGTCTCGGCATGTGAGACTGCGAAAGAAATCTGGGATGTTCTTCAGGTTACACATGAGGGAACTAACCTCGTGAAGATTCAGAAACTGCAAATGCTTACGAGCAAGTTTGACTCTATCTTGATGGCAGAAAATGAATCTTTCACGGACTACTATACACGATTGCAAGACATCGTAAACTCATGTGCTAACCTGGGAGAGAAGATTCCAGAATTTAAGATTGTAAGAAAGATCTTAAGAACTATTCCTGAACGATTTCGCCCAAAGGTTACAGCCATTGAAACTATTAAACACCCGGACGAAATACGTGTAGAAGAATTAGTTGGTTCATTACAAACATATGAAATGACATTTACTACTAACAATTCTTCTGGAAAAGCATCCTCTTCTAAGTCTTCAGGTTATGCGTTGAAAACAACTAAGGAAGAAGACGCGGATACATCCTCCTCAGACGATGACGAGAACCTTTCTATGGAGGAATTTGAGAAGCAGCTCGCTCTCTTGACAAGAAAGTTTCGCCGCAACTTTCGAAGGGGTAATTCAAGTAAATCTCCATCCTTCGGAAAGTCGAACAAAGGCAAGGGTACTTCAAGTTACAATTCAAGAAGGCAAGAGAACTTCTCAAAGGATAAGAAAAGTTCAGAGGGACAACTACAATGCTTCAAATGTCGAGGCTACGGCCACATTGCAACGGAGTGTCCCAACAAGTATCCGGCAAAGAAGAAGGCGATGCAAGTCGTCACTTGGGATGACAACTCAACGTCAAATGAGTCGTCTTCAAGTGATGAAGAAAAGAGCTCCACGACATTCCACGCGTCCATATTTTCACCCTTCATGTGCTTTATGGCAAGTACATCCGAGTCATTGTCCAACTCCACTGTTGAAAAGAATGCAACGGACAATGAATCGGATGATTCGGAAGGTGAAGATTTTGCTTTAGCCTACCACAGACTTTTGAGGGATTCAAAGAAAGTGGCTAAGCAAAACAAGAGTTTGAGAGGGAGAGTGCATGATCTCGAAGAAGAAGCAAAAAGAGCAACTTCTCTCTCAAACGCTCTTGAAGTGGAAAGGGAAAATCTGATAAAAGTAAATGTTTCCCTTCAAGAGTCCAATGAGCTTTTTGAGAAGGAACATACAAAACTGGTGGATAAAGCGGATCACTTCTCAAAGCTCTACAACGAGGCTCGACAGGATAACCTGGAAATGACAAAGACCATTTTCCAACTCAAGGATGACTTGAAGCGAT
Organism: Tillandsia leiboldiana; assembly: GCA_029204045.2. NCBI lineage: Eukaryota > Viridiplantae > Streptophyta > Magnoliopsida > Poales > Bromeliaceae > Tillandsia > Tillandsia leiboldiana. Next base: position 10,005,841 of record CM055069.1, read on the forward strand.
TCTCTTCAGGAAGGAGTAAGTTGGATAGGCTTCTTGGTCTTGGTCAAACAAATCGGTTCGGCCTCGGGTACACTCAAACTGGAAACAGTCCAAGTTCGAGTGGGACAGTTTTTGTGCCTCAGTCGGTATCTCCTCCTCCGACACCGGAATTCAAGACAAACAACGACAACAAACCTACTTCATCCTCTTTGGGATCGTCAAGATCTAAGGTATGTTTTCGTTGTGGTGTTTCAGGGCACATAAGAAGATATTGCAAGACGGGAGTCAAACGCGCACCTCAAACACCTCTTGCAATGACTGCCACAAAGGTGATTCCTCGGAAATCAATTGCAAATCAATTGAAGGAAAAAAACCTTGGTAGTTTACCGCTCAAGACGACTTCATCAAGGAACAGCAATCGTTTTTACAAAATGCTTTCACCTAGGCATATAACTTCACGACCATTACCGACGCACTCCAAAAAGGTTTGGGTGCGCAAAGGTGAAATCTTTCCTTGTCTTGTTACCAATGTTTCCTTGCATGTATATGATAGTTCGTCTTGGTATCTGGATAGCGGGTGTTCGCGTCACATGACCGGTGACAAAAATAGTTTTCAAAATCTTGAGAAAATCTCCGGAGGACTCGTTGTTTTCGGAGACGGTCGATCTTCCAAAATTGTTGGAAAGGGAACAGTAGCTATTCCAGATTGCCCGGTTCTAAATAATGTGTTATTTGTTGATGGCCTTAAGACTAACCTCATCAGCATAAGTCAACTTTGCGACAATGGTTTTTCAGTTAACTTTTCATCTGTTGAATGTGTTGTAACTGATAAGGACCATGTATTCTTTTTAAAAGGGGTTAGATCTGAAAACAATTGTTATGTTGTTCCTAATAAATTTTCTGAAAAATGTAACCTAGTTTCTTTGGATAATGAAACACTTTGGCATGAAAGGCTAGGTCACTTAAATTTTAAGGAACTTGCTAGAATTTCAAACAAGGACGTGGTCAAGGGGGTTCCAAAACTTTTGCTTAAACAAAACGTTGTGTGTGGTGGTTGCCAAAAGGGAAAACAGTCTAGGACTGCACACAAGAACTTGAACCACGTTGGTACAAAACGACCTTTGGAACTTTTGCACATGGATTTAATGGGGCCGACCCGTCAACCATCTTTGGGAGGTAAATAGTATATTTTCTTATTGGTTGATGATTTCTCTAGGTTTTCTTGGGTAGCATTTTTAAAAGAGAAAGCTGATACGTTTGATTCTTTTCATGAGATTTGCCATCGTATTATGATTGAAAAGAATGAAAAGATCATTCGTGTAAGGAGTGATAGAGGTGGAGAATTCATAATTTCCAAATTCATTGATTTTTGCACTTCCAACGGCATTAAACATGAATTCTCAGCACCCTATACACCTCAGCAGAATGGTGTTGTTGAGCGCAAAAACAGGGTTGTTCAAGAGATGGCGCGTGTGATGCTTCATAGCCGGAATTTACCGCTACATTTTTGGGCTGAAGCTGTGAACACCGCTGTCTATGTCATTAATCGAGTGTATTTGCGCCCAGGAACTTTAAATACACCATATGAGCTGTGGTTTAGTAGAAAACCGGATATCAAATACTTTCGTATCTTCGGGAGTCGATGTTACATTTTACGTGACCGTGAAAATCTTGGAAAGTTTGACTCTCGAAGTGACGAAGGGATCTTTTTGGGTTATTCTACAAATAGCAGAGCATATCGAGTATTTAACATCGAATCTAAAACGATTGTAGAATCTCTAAATGTTAAAGTAGATGAAGCTTTTCACTTTGCATCTGAAAAATCTACCCTCGATATCTCTCTAGATGATGATTCTCCTGCCATTGCATCTCCTCATAATAATACTTCCAATATTAATGATGCATCTAATGGCTCTTCAAGTTTATCTGATGTGCAGGAATCATCTCATATACCTCCGAGTACTCCGTTTCAACAAACGCTACGAATCTCCAAGGATCATCCTGAATCAAACATCATTGGAGATCCACAAGAAGGAGTTAGAATTCGGAGGCAGTTGGTTTGTGGATTCGCTTGTTACGTATCTTTAATCGAACCAAAGAACATAGATGAAGCTCTTCAGGATGACTACTGGATTAAAGCAATGCAGGAAGAGCTCCATCAATTTGAGCGAAACAAAGTCTGGGAATTAACGAAGCCTCCAAAGCAACATAATGTGATAGGTACCAAATGGATTTTCAAGAACAAGAAAAATGAGGATGGTACTATCATCAGGAACAAGGCACGATTAGTTGCTCAAGGCTACTCTCAAGTAGAAGGTATAGACTTTGATGAAACATTCGCCCCTGTAGCTAGACTCGAGTCCATTCGTATACTATTTGCTATTGCTTGTCATTTTAAAATCAAATTATTTCAAATGGACGTTAAGAGCGCGTTTCTAAATGGGTTTTTAAATGAGGAAGTTTATGTGGCTCAACCGAAAGGTTTTGTAGACCATAAACAACCTAACCATATTTTTCGTTTGAAAAAGGCTCTTTACGGTCTGAAACAAGCACCGCGAGCATGGTACGAAAGGCTGACAAAGCACCTTTTGGAGAAGGGCTATACTCGAGGGGGAGCTGACAGGACTCTCTTTGTGAAGCATTATCAAAATAACTTCATTGTTGCACAAATCTATGTCGATGACATTGTTTTTGGAGCAACAAAGGATAATGATGCTTCTAAATTCGCGGAGACCATGGAAAGCGAATTTGAGATGTCCATGATGGGCGAATTGACTTATTTCCTTGGATTGCAAATTAAACAAAATGATGAAGGTATTCACTTGAGTCAATCCAAGTATGCAATGGAGTTGGTTAAAAAGTATGACTTAGAAAATTCGAAGGATTTTCCGACTCCAATGGGAACTAGCCACAAGGGACTTGGAAGTGAATCACAAAGTGAGAATGTAGACGAGAAACTGTATCGAAGTATGATTGGAAGTCTACTTTACCTCACGGCTAGTCGCCCGAATATATCCTTTAGTGTTGGGATTTGCGCGAGATATCAATCAGCACCAAAGGAGGTTCACCTGAAAGCGGTGAAAAGGATCATCCGGTACATCAAAGGATCAATTAATTTCGGAATTTGGTATCCTATGGGAACAAGTTTGGATATTGTTGGATACTCAGATGCCGATTGGGCAGGATCAGTGGATGATCGGAAAAGCACGAGTGGTGCATGCTTCTATCTTGGTCATTGCCTTGTTGCATGGCACAGTAAAAAGCAGAATTGCATAGCACTCTCGACTGCCGAAGCGGAATACATTTCAGCTGGAAGTTGTTCCACTCAACTCATTTGGATGAAAAGTGTATTGAGCGACTTCCGGATTTCAGCATCTTCGGTAACAATTCTTTGTGACAACACAAGTGCAATTAACATTTCTAAAAACCCTGTGTTGCACTCTAGAACAAAACATATTGAACTTAGATATCATTTTCTTAGAGAGCTAGTTGAATCAAATACTCTTCAACTTTCATATATTTCAACTGAGGATCAATTAGCTGACATTTTAACAAAACCTTTGGATCAAAAATGTTTTATTCATTTGCGAAAAGCAATTGGAATGCTTTCCTTGAAATAAACTTCTTTTTGAAACCTTTACTTAGGATAGGTTTTGTTTTTGTTTTGTTTTGTTCATTATCTATGTCTGTACATAGGACATTAATTGAGCATAGATCATAATTGACTTTAATTGCATCTTTTCGCACATTTAGAAAATTATTATGCTTTTGCCATCATAATATTTCACTGTTGCAATGATCATTTATGCTAATTAAATCATCTTCTGAGTGATCAAAGTCAATTTCTCTCTCAATGATCTCTTGGTATAGTCATTATCTTATTTGACTGCTTAGTCGAGTATGAAATCGAGATCAATTTTTGGTTGAATACTTTATATCTTAAATAATTAATAGCCAATTAAGGGGGAGTCAAAGAAAGGTAAAATGCTCAAAAGATGTGGAAAGAGTTACATCCCAATGAGTGTGAAAACTACCACCACATGGAGGAAAGAGCTACCACCTCGGTCGTCCGAGTATTGTGTGCAGCTACCACATGTATACCAAGCATGGTTGTTCAATTTTTGATTAAGTAAAATGCATGTTGAAATACTTGACTCCGTCAAATTTCAAGGTTGGTATAAGGTGGGTTTTTAAAGAAAGATGCTCAAAGAGCCACTCTCTTCAACAGATTGTCTAGATAAATTATCTACTATATTTGGGATTTCAAACATCTATTGATCTTTGTATTTCATTTTCTTTACTGAATTGATGATTTGATAAAGGCATTACTCATAAGATCAAGTTAGATGTAATTGAAGGTGTTCAACTTTAAGGGATTTAATTCTTGTAAATTCTCGTTTCATTTTTGGATATTATTGATAGATTTGGCATAATCTATTTCTTGTTGTATGAAACGATGATTTTTGTTTAAAGTTGATACACAAAAGTGCTTACAATCTTTTTCTGGTTTTTCTTGAATTTCTCTGAAATTTTTCTGAAGAAAAAGTTGGAGCCGATCCGGATCGGGCAAGGTGATCCGGATCCCGAACGCAGGCTTCTTCCTGCGGTTGGCCGATCCGGATCGAAATCTCGATCCGATCCGGATCACGGCTAGGGTTTTAATAAGAACAAGAGGGTTTTGATTTCTTTTACCTTAATCTTTTGTTCTTAAGTCTCTAGAGCCTCTCTCTCTAGAACGATTGCACCTTGGAGCTTTTCAAACTCAAGTTCTTCGAATACAAGTAAGTTTTATTGATCAAAATCTCGGTTTTTCACCGTTTTTCTTTTTCCTCCTCAAATGTGATGAATTTCTTGGATCGATTTCGTTTGTGGATGGTTTTTGATCAAATTTCTTTTGAAATAAGAACTCTGGGTAGATTAGTTTTGATTATATGCTAGGTTTTCTCCTGATTAACGGATTTTTAGGCTTCGATTTCTAAAAATTCGGTTTTAGGGCATATAATGAGGATTTTCGAAAATCATGCAATTGATCTATTTTTAAAAGTCCTTTTGCAAAACTAATTTGATTCTTAGTCTCTCTACATGATTATGATTGTTTGGGTACAATTTTTTCAAATCTTTGAAAATTAACAATTTATCATGTGTTCTTGAGTTGGTCTTCACAGGATACATTTTTCACTATCAATCAAAATGGTGATCACTTGGATTATTTTCCTACTTGCTGCCATGGTACATGTCAAGGATACTGCCAAGCCTAAGAAGGCTAAGAAAGCGAAGAAGACTAAGGATGATTCTGATACTGAATCAGAGACGGAGTCGATTGACTGGGATAACATCGAAATCGAGGGAACTGTCCCCATTATCTCCAAAAGGAAAGCAACTGCTGAAGCTTCAAAGCCTACTACTGCTGAAAAGGGCAAAGCCCCAATAGAAGAAACCTCTGGGAAGACAAGAAGAAAAAGTGTTGCTCGCAAAAGAGGCTGTGCTCAAGGAATCTCCATTGAGCAACCAGCTGCTAGCCAAGCACCTCCACATGACTTTATCAGCTCGGCTAGGATTAAGGAAAATGAAGAGGGAAGTGGAATTAAAATTACTGAATCCCTCTCTAGAGCATACTCTGTACCTAGCGAATCCGCATGGACTGAAGACCAGCATGCATCATCTGCCTCTACAACTCGTCCAGCGACTTCCAAGAGAAACGCTCTAGCAGCTACTGTATTGGCCGCCATTCATCAGGACCAAAGAAGACTTTCTGCTGAGCAAGAGAAATTGGCATTAGGTCTCCGACAAATGGCTGCTGACCAAAAACAGATGAAAAAGAAATGTTCCAAATTATCACGAATGCTGAAAGGAATCTTGAACAAGATAGACGATACTAGCTCAGACAGTTCTGATTTGGCTTGATCTTTATCGTTAATATTGCAGGTTTTTAAGTTTTAGTTTTTAGTTCTCAAACTTGAATTGTTAACCATTCTCTCCGTTTTTGTAATTTTGGCTTTGTTTGTGACAAAAAGGGGGAGAGAGTTTAGAGAGAACTTGAACAATGATTGATGTGAATGTGTGAACATCAAGGTAAGTATCATTTCAACTTTGACTTTGGTGAAAGGTAAGTATCACAACTTTGGTTTTTATCTTGTGATTTGTTGCATGTTCCTACTAACTATTCGACTAACTATTTGGACATGTATTATTACTAACAACAAAGCAAAGTCATGACATTTAGAATTTTATTGCTTAGAAGATATGTCAATGCTTGATTGTGATCTTATTACATATCTGAATTACTCAATGTCATGGTGAGCATAAACTCTTCTCTGTTAGGTTTTGAATGCTAAATATTCTTGAGGTATCTAACGATCTCTTTTTGTCAAGAATGATTTCTTTGTGCAGAGAGTACAGATGTCTAAGCCTAGAGTCTGTTTTAGGAGTTTATCTCATGTTTTTAAATTTTTGGATCTCCATTGTAAATTTTTGTTGTATGGTGATAGCAACAAAAATATCTTTTTAAATTTTCTTTAGTGGATCTGTGTTTTGTCACGAAACCGCCAAAGGGGGAGATTGTTACGGAATTTGAGTTGGCGTAGTTTCGTGAAAGGTTCAAGTCTTGAAGATTGAAGGTGAAGAAAGTTGGATCATTTAACTCAATCTCAAGAAAGAAGAATTCAAAAGGATCAGGTATGTTTAACTAAAGATTATTGGTGATCCGAATACTTCTTGTAGTGTAGAAACACCTGGAAGAAATTTTAACTGCATAAAAATCAAAAACTGGTGTTCGGACATGTTCAGGATCCGGATCAGAGCCAGCGATCCGGATCCCGAAGGTTGTTGTTTCATACATTGCTTCAATCCGGATCGCAGCATCTCACGATCCGGATCCCGAACGTTGAGTTTTCTGAAATGTATGAACGATCCGGATCAGGCATTCCGATCCGGATCCCGAACGTTTGTTTTCTGGAAACCGTCTTTATTGCTACTGCAATCCGGATCGCCCAAATCCGATCCGGATCGCCGTCCGTCAAAATTCCAGAAATGTTAGGTTTTTGATTCTTATCTCCTTCCAAATGTTTCTAACCTATAAATAGACCCTATGACTCTTTTTCTAGGGTTAATCCAAATGAGGCCGTAAAGGAAAATAGCCGTCATTTTCATATATCATTTCACACGGCCTAAGATCCACATATAGAGAAGAAAGGAAATCATTAGAGAATACTCTATGTTTCTTCATCTATATTGATTAGTTTGATTCTAGGTTTTCATACTCACATCTTGAGTTGAATCAAACTAATGAATACTTAGATGGTATTTCCGATCTATTTTTGATCTAAGTATTCGGCGGATCATCACCACCCAAAAAACAACGATTTCCCCAAAATCGGCGCGTGGATTCGCGTGTCCTTGTGGATTCAAGGTTCAACCGCTCTCGTGGATTCGGAGCGAGGCACGTTCGTGGATTCGAAGGGTGCTATTGGGTGCAGACCGTGGATTCGGTCGGACGTCGTGGATTCGACGTTGGACGCCGTGGATTCGGCGTTGGGCGCAGATCGTGGATTCGAGAAGCGTCGCGGAGCGAGCGGAGAAGATCCTCTAGGAGCGTATGGAAAAGGTTGAGTCGTAAGTGTGTACGGTAAATCACCTTGTACGTGTTTTAATTCTAGTGGATTTCTGCCGTGTTATCGGTCCCGTGGTTTTTTACTCCGGTGATGGAGTTTTCTACGTAAAAATCTTGCGTGTTATTTTTATTTCCGCATTGGGTTTTTATCACAACGATTTTTGAGTGTTTATACGTTTACACCTATTCACACCCCTCTAGGTGTTTTTTCCCCTATTTAGATCTACATTACATATAACCCAACACGTGCTTCTAGGAATAGTCGGTCACCTGGTGTGCTCCTCCGCAGACGTTGCCTGGTCGGTCTCCCCCGGTTCCGGTCCCTTCGTCGGCGTGCTTCTGGTTCCTTGCTGCGTCTTCGGATACTTGGGTGGTCGCTCCCGGTCTCCTACTGGTCGGGCGCATTGATCAACTCCCGCTCTACCGAAGTGGCCCGGTCGACTACTTCTCGGGAGGCGGGTAACCCGTGTCGTTGGTATTCCATGCCTTCTGTGAGCGTTGGCGGTGGCCCGGCCACGTCGTGCAACTGTTGTCAAAGTAGCTGGTCCTTCGCAGCTGTCAAAGCTGTCACTTCCATTCCCGCGCTATTGATTGAAGACCAAGTCCGGGCCGTCATCCGTGTACACAAAGAAAACAAGTCAATCCTAGACTTAACTGGTCTAGCACCAAGACCTACGACCAACCGAAAACACTATCATCCCGTCCTCGAAACACTCGCGCTCTACGCACCTATTGCTCGCTTATCTCATCGATTAGCTGCTAGTGGTATGGTGCTCTGTGGATGTTGGATGCCAACCACTGTGGTTAAAGTAAGTTTTTTTCTGTTACCATTTAATCTGTAATGCCCCGGGGGTTTTTTGGTAGAGCGGAAAACGTGAAATATTAAAATTTTCTTTTACAGTGTCCCCCAGTGCGCGCCAGACCTGCCACACATGCAAATTCCTCGACCCCGAGAGCGGGGTCTCCTTTGCACGTGCACGGCAGTCTCAACTTAGACTGGCATATCACCCGCATGTAATCTCATTCACACTTTAACCACAATCATCGTTCACAATAGTAAGAGAGAGTACTATAACTACTTAACACGGACGTCGATATTTAAAAAGGATAAATCCATGGGCTTTCAAACCGGTGCCTACACGACACTCGTTGTTTTAAAAGCTGTGTTCGCAAATATTTTCCTAGTTTGAAAATAGGCCGAAAGCTACAGAGTATGAAAGCAACCAGAGTCACCACAGTAGTTCGAACATCCACACAAGCACAGTCGGACCCACTCACACATCACGAAAAACTAAGGAGATATACATGAATAAAACCTCGCAAAGTCACTCGAAAGAGATGTTAAATACGACACATCTTCCTAGACCGTCCTCACATCCGTCTCGTGCCTGCGCCCGACCAACCTGTCACAGAGTGGGGAGTCAGCGACACTGCCAAGATGCAACATGATCATGGGGGTAGTAATATATGCGATAAATGGAAACTGAAAATAATGCAAACCGCCACCGACGCGTCCGTGCTCATCCCCTCCCATGAGAGCCACGGTACCCTGAAGTACACCAGATCTGTAAACCTGCCTTTCCTTCCCCATGTAACCATCAATTTCGTGCACCTGCCTCTCGTGATTTGCTTATACCCCTCCCCGGCGCTCATGCGGTGTCTGAGCAGCTGTGAGAGGTCCCCATCACCACTAGTCGTGGGGTACAAGGGCCAACGTGCCATCTTTCCGAAAAAATACACCAGTGCGGTAGCCAAACCGCCGGTGTGCGTGCAAGCAAACCTTGGGCTCATACTGTGATAAGTGGGTGTGTCGTATCCAGAGCGACCCACAGTCGCCAGAGATATGAACAGTAAACATGCTTATGTAAAATAGGGGTTAGATGTCATGCCCCGGGTGTAAACCAGAACCCGGGCCCGTCTACAGATCCGCCGTGCACATGGTATTTCCCGCGTACACGAAACGTCGGTAACCTGCTCAGATATAAGAGATAATAATAAAAGAGCATAAAATAAGAGCTGAACTAAAAACTACAACATCTAAGACCAAAGCTGGAAATAAGTAAAGAACAACTGTAAATAAATACAAGTACTCTCCCAGCTCACCACAAATATACAATCAGCTGGCTAAAGCCAGACCCCAAAAGAGAGTACAATAGAAACTGTCTGAGAAGATAGGGGTACAACAAAAGTCCAGCTAGCTACTGTCGGGTGGACTCTCTATCTAGTCCGCCATCCTCTTACCTCGATCTGTTGCTGACGACCCAGCAACTCCCGCAGAAGACTCTGCAAAACAAAGGGAGGAACAAAGAAGAAGACTATGGGGGTGAGAACTATTATAAAAAAATAGTAGCCTCCTCTAGTGGGTAAAGCCTCACACTCTGACAAGCCCACTAGATCAACCAGAGGCAAAAAGGAAAGTAGGGGTGGTAAGCTATAAACAGGACTGCGAATAACATGAAGCTACCACTACAATGCCTCTAAATGCAGAGTCAGAAATAAGAAACTATACGAATGCATCAGTGTAAGTGTCTGACCGAATAACCCAATCTAATCACCAGTAAAAATTGGCACTGCCTGCTCTGCTGTCGAATTCAAGATCTAAGTAGCGGAATCTGCACACACGGCTCAAATCCGCGGGATCGGCACACAAGGCTCGCATCCCAAAATAAGTATCAAACCGGCACACATGGCTAGGTCCAAGGCCTACCTCCGGAGTGGCACTCGAGGGGAGCGACCCACATGAGTAAAGTAACATCTGTAACAAGTAACACTATATAGTAGGACTAGATCACGACTCTGATCGAAGAGGGAACAAAACCCTCCACTAAAGATAACCCGAATCCCCAATCAATGCGATAATAATCAATAAGTGGGAAACTCCATCCACTAGAGGAATCCTATCCCCAGTCTGATGCGCAAGTAAACATCCGGTTAACCGCCCAAGGTCCGCGGTCGCCGCAATAACCCAAAACCATAATCTGGTATGACAAACCCACTCAACAAACCCGGCTACACTATCCTACAACCCTGCTCAACTCGAGCAATATCACAAGTAGCACAAAGAAGGGAGAAGAGATGCCGACATGGTTTCTCCTAAGTCAAATCCCAATGATAGTGTAGCAGTAAATAGTGGCTTATCTATATGTCCATTCAAGCATGCAAATGTCCCAATATTTTAATCTATTTCACATGAATAGTTATGACATAGCAACGAGTGCCGACACTAATGTCTCAAAGTGATGATCCCCTTTTGCATAATCTCTAAGTACTAACATACAACTGATCATGCTGTTCCAAATAAATAAATACTTTAACAGGAGTGATTATGGCATAATGATCATGTCCAAATACCAATATCTCAATCACATGGATAAACTATCAATTATTTAATCCCATATTGCATGCAAGGTTTATCAATAATTGGTTCGGCATTTTCTAACATCGGGATACTCTGATGTTCCTAGTGAGCATACCAAAAGAGAGGGATACAACAACCACCCACCTCAATTGCTAAATCCAAGTCCCAAAGTGCTCACGCCCAAGAATACATCGCCTGTCGCAACAACTGTAAAAATAGCAACCGGTACCCGAGTAAACAAACAATCAACCATTGTCCCAAAATCAGTCAAGAAGAGGCTCTGTTTTCACCTATAAGAGGGACTCTGAAAAATCCAACAAAAATACCGCTACGATCGTCGCGACGAGCCCTTCGAAACGAGTACCTGCACGTCCCAAACCGAGTTTTGTAGGTCAAGTTACAAAATCGACAAGGTGACCACCTCAAAAATCCCAAGTATAAAATCTGTAGAACTTTGCCCTGAAAAAGTGGGATTTTCACCTTCGGGGAACACTCAAAAAATTCCAAGAAAAATACGAGGACGTTCCTTGCGATGTGTAGATGAAAATCGAGTATTGGCATGCTTCAATCCGATGTCCGAGAGCGAAGATATCAACGAAATACTCCGGTGTTGTCCAAAACCCACACAGCAAACAGGGGGTCAAAAGTGCCTCGGGAACCATGCCAAAAGTTCGAAACGGAGAAAAGTGATCAACACGAAAATTGAAGCCTTACCTCTTAGGAACGCGCTGTCATAGAAATCGCCCAAAAATTCCTCGTGACTTGCACACAGGAAATTTCCGACTGAACTGCGACGAAAGCGGGCCGAAAATGGGAAACGTTGAGGCGCACTGTAAAACCAAGATCGCCGCTGCCGAGCCTCCAAAAATCTAGGGAATCCACCACAAGATCAAAAACATAAAGTGGAACAATCTTCCTATAGGGATCTCTCGGAGAAGAGGTCCAGAAAGCCCAAAAAAACTCAAAAGAAAGAGGAGAGGGGGGTATTTATAGGCCCAGCCCAGCCTACCAAAAGATTCGGATTCGGGCGCCGGATCCGGGCGCCCGAATCCGGCCCAAGCCTGCACAGTGCGCGCCCGAATCGTCCTCGGCGCACCACGTCAGCCTCTCCGCACGCGGAGCGCCCGGCGCACGCGCGCCCGCCTATCGCGACGCGCCCGGCGCACGCGCTCCCGCCTATCGCGGCGCGCCACATGTCGACGCGGTCCACGGCGGGAACCGTGGGCCGCGGTTCACGCCGGATCCTCCAGGTCACTGCGCCCGCCAATGAGCGGCGACACGTGGCCCGGTCAGTCCATCGTGCGCTGCGCCCGCGGGCCTGTCGCGCGTGCGATGACCAACCAATCCCAGAGCGCCACGTGTCAACTCCAACACTCGCTGCACCCCGTGCACGAACCTGATGCACCCGTCGAATCCAAAGCCGCCACGTGTCTCCAACGCATCCAATGGGAAGCCGCCATGTGGTACACCCATCTCCGTACGCCGCGCCAGCCCGCGCCCGCGGCCGCATTCCGCCGTTGCGCCGCCGTGCTCCGCCTCCCGCCAGTCGCCGGAGTTACTGTTCCGGCATGAACAGTAACTAATGGCGCAAAGATAAAGTAAATAGCCCATTTTCATCATTTTCGCGCGCTGAATCCAAATCTGCTGTCCGTTTTGCCAAATCCCGCTTCTAAAATTTGTCAAAGGCATCCGGAAAGGTATTCTTAATCCAAATTTTGTGCTGGATCCGATCCTGAGGTCTGATTCGCGCGCAAACACCTCCAACACACAGCAAAGGCCTCCAAAAGCTGCTAAACACACTACAGAAGCCCCGTTGACCCAACAGTAATCCTCTTGTGGAAATTCGGGTCCTCACATCCTCCCCCACTAAAAGAAAGTTTCATCCTCGAAACTAAAAAGCAAGACAAACGTACCTCAGCTCGAAGCCTCGAGCAAGAAAGGATAGGTATCCCGCATCAACTCCTCCAGCTCCCAAGTGGCCTTCCGCTCCTCGTACCCAAGGTCCTCCCCAATCTCCAGTGGGGTGAAGTCAATCACATGCGCAGGATCAAAGACATACTTCCTCAGAGCAGAAACGTGAAACACATCAAGAACTCCAGCCAGGCGTGGAGGAAGAGTAACACGAAAAGTAACAAGGCCAACTCTTTCCTGTACCGAAAAGGGTCCAATAAACCGGGGGCTAAGCTTTTCCGAACTCCAAATCTCCGGACCCCTGACGAAGGTGAGACTTTCAAAAAGACATGATCACCAACCTGAAACTTTATGTCTCGCTGTCGGGTATCAGCATAACTCCTCCGTCGACTCAGGGCGGTCTCAAGAAGTCGTCGTATCAATCTGACCTTTTCCTCTACCTCTGCCAGTAGATCAGGACCCAAAGTCTTCCTCTCACCCACGTCACTCCAATATAGGGGTGTCCGACACTTGCGTTCAAACAACGCTTCAAACGAAGCCATCTAATTGCTCGCTTGGTAACTGTTGTTGTATGCCAACTCAACCAATCCCACGTGTCAGTACCACCATCTTCCAAAAACCAGGACGCACGCTCTCAACATATTCTCGAGGGTCTGTATGGTGCGCTCATACTGTCCATCGGTCTGCGGGTGGAATGCCGTGCTAAATCGAAGCTGCGTCCCCTAGCCTGACTATAAACTCCTCCAGAAATGCGAGACAAACCTCGGTCTCTATCTGATACAATGGGGACGGGTACACTGTGCAATCTCACCACCTCAGCCAAGTGTAACTGTGCTAGTCGCTCCAAAGGCCAAATCACCTACACCGGTAGAAAGTGAGCAGACTTGGTGAGTCTATCAACGACTACCCAGATCGCATCAGCTCCAGTCTGTTCTCTCGGCAATCCAGTGACAAAATCCATAGTGATATGATCCCATTTCCATTCTGGGACTGGGAGACTCTGCAACTTGCCAGCAGGTACTCGATGCTCAGCCTTTACTTGCTGACAAGTTAAACAGTGAGCCACAGATCTCCCAAAGTCTCTCTTTACACCACTCTACCAAAAATGTGCCTTGAGGTCCTTATACATCTTAGTCCCACCAGGATGAATGGTATAAGGTATATAATGGGCCTCTCTCAAGATCTGCTCTCGAATCTCTGAATCCATAGCCACACAAGCTCGGTCCCTGTACCGCAGTACTCCCGAAGCATCGACTGAAAATTCCTCTGTCCACTCAGTCTGAATCTATCCTCGGGTCCTCATCAAGTGGGGGTCCTCACTCTGTTTCTCTCGAATCCTGTCCAACAGAGTGGGCTGCACGACCAAAGATATAAGTTTAGCAGAGACCCCAGGGGATACAACCTCAATCTGTATCCGTCTTATCTGCTCAACCCACGGTGCCTGCTGCGAGATCATCATACTTAGACTTGTCCTCCTACTCCAAGCATCTGCCACAAGATGTTACGAAATTTGAGTTGGCGTATTTCGTGAATTCGGTTAAGTCTTGAAGATTGAAGATAAAGAAGGTTGGATCATATAACTCAATCTCAAGAAAGAAGAATTCAAAAGGATCAGGTATGTTTAACTAATTATTTTTGGTGATCCGAATACTTCTTATAGTGTAGAAACACTTGGATGAATTTTTAATGGCATAAAAATCAAAAACTGGACATGGGACATGTTCAGGATCCGGATCAGACATTCCAATCCGGATCCCGAAGGGTGTTAGTTCATACACAAATTCAATCCGGATCCAAGCCTCTTTTGATCCGGATCCCGAACACTGGTTTTTACCGAAATATATGAATGATCCGGATCAGGCATTTCAATCAGGATCCCGAACATTGGTGTTTGCTGAATTGTATGAACGATCCGGATCAGGCACTTCGATCCGGATACCGAACCTTTGTTTTTCTGGAAACTGTCTGTCTCGTTACTGTTACGGAATTTGAGTTGGCGTAATTTCGTGAAAGGTTCAAGTCTTGAAGATTGAAGGTGAAGAAGGTTGGATCATTTAATTCAATCTCAAGAAAGAAGAATTCAAAAGGATCAGGTATGTTTAACTAAATATTTTTGGTGATCCGAATACTTCTTGTAGTGTAGAAACACCTGGAAGAATTTTTCATTGCATAAAAATCAAAAACTGGACATGGGACATGTTCAGGATCCGGATCAGACATTCCAATCCGGATCCCGAAGGGTGTTCGTTCATACACTGGTTCAATCCGGATCGCAGCATTTCATGATCCGGATCCCGAACACTAGTTTTACCTTTTTACTTGCACGATCCGGATCAGGAATTGCAATCCGGATCCCGAATGTTGATGTTTTGGTGAAACTGTATGAACGATCCGGATCAGCCATTTCGATCCGGATCCCGAACCATCGTTTTTCTGGAAATCGTCTTTCTTGCTACTGCAATCCGGATCGCAGAAATCCGATCCGGATCGCCGTCCGTAAAAATTCCAGAAGTGGTAGGTTTTTTATTCTTATCTCCTTCCTAGGGTTTCTAACCTATAAATAGACCCTATGATTCATTTTTCTAGAAAAAAAAGGCCGATAAAAAGAAAAATAGCCGTCATATTCAAATATCATCTTATACGGCCTAAGATCCACATATAGAGAAGAAAGGGAATCATTAGATATTACTCTATGTTTCTTCATCTATATTGATTAGTTTGATTCTAGGTTTTCATACTCACATCTTGAGTTGAATCAAACTAATGAATACTTAGATGGTATTTCCTATCTATCTTTGATCTAAGTATTCGGCGGATCATCACCACCCAAAAACAACGATTTCCCCAAAATCGGCGCGTGGACTCGCGTGGCCTTGTGGATTCAAGGTGCAACCGCTGTCGTGGATTCGGAGTGAGGTACGTTTGTGGATTCGAAGCGTGCTACTGGGTGAAGACCGTGGATTCGGTCGGACGTCGTGGACTCGACGTTGGACGCCGTGGATTCGGCGTTGGACGCAGATCGTGGATTCGAGACGCGTTGCGGAACGAGCGGAGAAGATCAACTAGGAGCGTATGGTAAAAGGTTGAGTCGTCTGTGAGTACGTTAAATCACCTTGTACGTGTTTCAATTCTAGTGGATTTCACCGTGTTATCGGTCCCGTGGTTTTTTTACTCCGGTTTGGAGTTTTTCCACGTAAAAATCTTGCGTGTTCTTTTATTTTTCCGCATTGGGTTTTATTGCGCAATGATTTTTTGAGTGTTTATTGTTTACACCTATTCACCCCCCTCTAGGTGTTTTTTCCCCTATTTAGATCTATATTACATATAACCCAACAGTTACTGCAATCCGGATCGCCGAAATCCGATCCGGATCGTCGTCCTGAAAAATTCCAGAAAAGGTTAGTTTTTGATTCTTATCCTCTTCCAACGGTTTCTAACCTATAAATAGACCCTATGATTCATCTTTTAGGGCAATGAAAAAACACGACCGAAATAGAAAAATCCACATATAGAGAAGAAAGGAAATACTAGATTTAATTCTATGTTTCTTCATCTATATTATTAATTTGATTCTAGGTTTTCCAAACTCAGATTTTGAGTAGAATCAAATTAATGAATACTTAGATGGTATTTCCGATCTATTTCTAATCTAACTATTCGGCGGATCATCACCACCCAAAAATAACGATTTCCCCAAAATTGGCGCGTGGACTCGCGTGGCCTTGCGGATTCAAGGTTCTACCGCTCTCGTGGATTCGGAGCGAGGTACGTTCGTGGATTCGAGACGTGCTACTAGGTGAAGACCGTGGATTCGGTCGGACGTCGTGGACTCGACGTTGGACGCCGTGGATTCGGCGTTGGACGCAGATCGTGGATTCGAGAAGCGTTGCGGAGCGAGCGGAGAAGATCAACTAGGAGCGTATGGAAAAAGGTTGAGTCGTCTGTGAGTACGGTATATCACCTTTGTACGTGTTATAATTCTAGTGGATTTCACCGTGTTATCAGTCCCGTGGTTTTTTACTCCGGTTTGGAGTTTTCCACGTAAAAATCTCTGCGTGTTATTTATTTTTTCCGCATTGGGTTTTATATCGCAAAGATTTTTGAGTGTTTATTGTTTACACCTATTCACCCCCCTCTAGGTGTTTTTTCCCCTATTTAGATCCAATTATATATAACCCAACAAGTGGTATCAGAGAGGGAATAGGGTTGTAAACAATGGTTGAAGGTGGAAACATCAACAGACCCCCGTTCTTCGATGGAACAAATTATGCCTACTGGAAAGTACGGATGAAAGCCTTTTTAATTTTCATCGACGAACGGGTGTGGCAATCAATTGTGTTGGGTTATGTATAATTGGATCTAAATAGGGGAAAAAACACCTAGAGTGGGGTGAATAGGTGTAAGGAATAAACACTCAAAAATCTTTGCGATATAAAACCCAATGCGGAAAAATAAATAACACGCAGAGATTTTTACGTAGAAAACTCCAAACCGGAGTAAAAAACCACGGGACCGATAACACGGTGAAATCCACTAGAATTATAACACGTACAAAGGTGATATACCGTACTCACAGACGACTCAACTTTTTTCCATACGCTCCTATTTGTTCTTCTCCGCTCGCTCCGCAACGCTTCTCGAATCCGCGATCTGCGTCCAACGCCGAATCCACGCCGTCCAACGTCGACTCCACGACGTCCGACCGAATCCACAGTCTTCACCCAGTAGCACGCTTCGAATCCACGAACGTACCTCGCTTCGAATCCACGAGAGCGGTAGCACCTTGAATCCACAAGGCCACGCGAGTCCACGCGCCGGTTTTGAGGAAATCGTTGTTTTTGGGTGGTGATGATCCGCCGAATACTTAGATTAGAAATAGATCAGAAATACCATCTAAGTATTCATTAATTTGATTCTACTCAAAATCTGAGTTTGGAAAACCTAGAATCAAATTAATAAAATAGATGAAGAAACATAGAATTAAATCTAGTATTTCCTTTATTCTCTATCTGTGGATTTTTCTATTTCGGTCGTATTTTTTCCATTTTTCGTCGTACCCTAAAAGACGAATTAAAGGGTCTATTTATAGGTTAGAAACCATTGGAAGAGGATAAGAATCAAAAACTAACCTTTTCTGGAATTTTTCAGGACGGCGATCCGGATCGGATTTAGGCGATCCGGATTGCAGTAACGAGACAGTCAGTTTCCAGAAAAACAAAGGTTCGGGATCCGGATCGAAGTGCCTGATCCGGATCATTCATACAATTCACCAAACACCAATGTTCGGGATCCGGATTGAACTGCCTAATCCGGATCGTTCATAAATTACGGTAAAAACCAGTGTTCGGGATCCGGATCAAAGGAGGCTACGATCTGGATTGAATTTGCGTATGAACTAACACCCTTCGGGATCCGGATCGAAGTGTCTGATCCGGATCCTGAACATGTCCCATGTCCAGTTTTTGATTTTTATGCAATTAAAAATTCATCCAAGTGTTTCTACACTATAAGAAGTATTCGGATGACCAAAGATAATTAGTTAAACATACCTGATCCTTTTGAATTCTTCTTTCTTGAGATTGAGTTATATGATCCAACCTTCTTTATCTTCAATCTTCAAGACTTAACCGAATTCACGAAATACGCCAACTCAAATTCCGTAACAATCTCCCCCTTTGGCGGTTTCGTGACAAAACACAAATCCACTCAAGAAAATTCAAAAATATATTTTTGTTGATATCACCATACAACAAAAATTTACAATGAGATCCAAATAAAGATAGATACATGAGTTAAACTCCTAAAACATACTCTAGACTTAGACATCTGTACTCTCCGCAAAAGAAATCATTCTTGACAAAAGAAATCGTTAGATACCTCAAGAATTTTATGTCATTCAAAAACCACACACAGAGATGAAGTTTATACTCATTTATACTTACCATGACATTTATACATTCAGATATGTAATTGGATCATAGTTAAAAAAACAACATATCTTCTATGCATTCAAAATCAAAATGTCACAACATTGTTAGTCAACATCAACTTGTTAGTTATATTACATGCCCAAATAGTTAGCAAATAGTTAGTCGAGGCATGCATGCAATCACAAAAGAAAACCCAAAAGTTGAAGTTATACTTACCTTCATGGTTCACAACTGGATAATCGAAGTTTCATTGTTCAACTGTTCTAATATTCTCTCCCCCTTTTTGTCACAAAGTTAGCCAAAATTGCAAAATAAGGAGAGTTAACAAGTTCAAAAATTGAAGGAAACGTAAGAACTAAAACTAACAACCTGCAAAAGAGAAAAAAAAAAGGGTCTGAGGTTAGATCATCCCGAGTCAGAACTGGTGGGATTGCTACAATCCAACTTCTTCACAATTAGTGATGACCTGGATCTCCGCAGAGCTGTTGCGGTGCGTTGGGGTGGCTATCGGAGGCCTACGTGGTGTGTTGGAGGTGTTTGGGCATAATTGGACACAAGTGTTGGACTTCGAGCTTAAATGGATCACATGGGTGATCGGTCGACCCCCATCGGATGTTTAGAGGTGTTTTCGCGCAAAATGGATATTAAAATTGGACTCGGCGTGGAATTTGGGCTAAGAATACCTTTCCGGGAGCCTCCGGCGTTTTATCGGATGGGAATTTGGTGAAACGGACGTCAAATTCGGATTCAGCGCGCGAAAACGGTCAAAACGGACTACCCACTTGTATTTTTGGTGCTCGAGTACTGTTCATCGCCGGAACAGAAATTCCGGCGATCGCCGGCGGCGACGGGCAGCGCCGGCAGGCGGCGGCGCGGCCTCGGGCAGGCGGTACAGCGGCGGCGGGCAGGCAGCGCGGGCGCGGGCAGGGCGCGGGCAGCCGCGCGGCGCGCGGGCAGGTGCGCGGTCCACGCGGTAGGCGTGCACCAGGAAGGGGGACACGTGGCAGGGTTCTATTGGATCGGTGTTGTGGTCTGGGAGCACGGAGTAGACTGGAGGTGTACGGTGGACCGAGGTGGACACGTGGCGTGCTTCCATTGGACGGTCCACTGCTCGCGGTCTACGGCGTAGCGCAGGTGTATGGTGCACTGGCTTGGACACGTGGCATTCTTTTATTGGATCGGTTCACATATTTTCGTGCACCGGGTGCACTAGGCAGGTGGCGGTGACACGTGGCACCTCCTTATTGGTCGGTCAACTGTGCGGGCAGGGGGCAGCTGGCGCGTCTGGGCGCGCGGTCAGGACGGTGGGTGCCACGTGGAGCGTTTTCATTGGGTGCAATCAGTGTTTCCTGTTCGGCGGGACACAGAGGGAATTATGGGAATTGTTTTTCTGGTTTCTCCTATTAATTCCATCCGAGAAGACTTGGGAGGCCATTTTCACCATTTTCGAGGCCTCATCTTCCTGAGGGATGAGAAGATGAAATCTTCTCCAAGAAGAGAAGAATGCTCATGTGAACTTTAGGATTTTTCAGCTGCACGGATTAAGAGATCTCCATTTCTTTGTTGCGGCGCGACGTTCCTTCATCCGTGTACCCCTTTCGTCGCATTTCGATGCAAGAGCTCTCACGGCCTACCCCGATCACATTTTCCGGCGATTCTTGCGCCATTGGAACGGCGGCTGACAGAGATTTAATCTTGGTATTTTCTACTTCCCCTATTTCACGCTTTTCGAGGAGTTTTTCTGAGTTTACTGTGACACCATTTGCTGTGATTGAGTTTTGGACAGCGGTTCGATCTTTCGGCGATATCTTCGCGCACAGGCATCAGATTGGGGTGATACAGAAGGCGATTTGCATCTACAAATCACGATGAATCTCCCCAAATTTTCTTGGAATTTCCTGAATTTTTCCCGAAGGTGAAAAGTCCCTGTTTACAGAACTTTATGATTCAGTTTTTGTGATTGGTTGATTCCGGGGTGGTTCCCTTGCAGAATTTATATCTCAGCGTAGGAAACTCGGATTTGAACGTGCAGGTACTCGTTTCGACCAATTCGTCGCGAGGATCGTGACAGTATTTTGCCTAGAATTTTTTTCGAGCAGATCTCGAAGGTGAAAAAGGCAAAACTGTGGACTGATTGTTTGGGGACAGATTTTGTGTAATTGTATGTTTAATTGTATCTTTTGGGGTATTTGTGCACAGTGATCGCGGCGGTTTATCTGTTTGGGCTTTTGGCGTGGAAAGGTATACTGGACAGCGAGAAGGTGTTACAGCTGAGGATTTCGCGTGTTCAGGTGGGTGGTTGTTGCTTGCCTCTACTTCTGACTTACTCACTAAGTTTATTAGAGAACCCCTCTTTTGGACATATTGATTGATTGCCATGCATGTTTGATTAATATAAATGTGAGCCCATCATTTGAGAATAATCTGTGGACATAGCATGTTGGGAATCTGATTGGGATAATATTATTGTGGAAACGTGATTGCGAGGACATGCTTCATTGTGATAGTTAACATGCCATGTTAGCACATAGATCTCATAAAAGTTGGTTAAATGGACGAATTAGTGGGACATGATGACACATCTATGTGCGGGTATCACTTTGGGATTTATTATGGATCAGGGGTTATATACATGTGTAGTTGACTGATGACTTTAGCATGATGGTTATGTTTATGTGGATTTGTTATTCATTACACATGTGGGACTGTTATTTGATATTCTCTCGTTTATTCTTGCATGAGGACTTTTGCATGCTTGTATGGACATCTAGATAGGCCACTATTTTATTGCTACACTATCATATTGGGATCTGACTTAGGAGAAACCATGATTGCTTTCTTTCTCCTTCTTATTTAGACTTTCGAGTCATGTTGCTCGGGTTCGAGCGGGGGTTTGGGATAGTGTAGCCGGGACCTTGGGGTCGGAGACAGAGTGTACTTGATGTCGGACTTGTGGGTTATTGCGGCAACCGTGGATAGTAGGCGGTTGACCGGATATTGATTGTTCTACCCGATTGTGGATCTTGGGTTTTGGGACAGGCAGGCTTGATGGCAGGGTATTGCGGCAACCGGGGACCTTGGGCGGTTGACCGGATGTTGCTTATGTATCAGATTGGTTATCATGCCTCTAGTGGATGGAGTTTTCCACTATTTGTTTATCTTGCATCAGGTTGGGATCGGGTCTCCCTTTAGTGGATGGGTTTTTCCCACTTTGATCAGAGTCATGATTCAGTCCTGCTGATCTATGATACTCGTTACTGAGGCACTATACTCGTGTGGGTCGCTCCCCTCGAGTGCCACTCCGGAGTGTGTATATTTGTGACCGTGCCGGTCAGGAGCCGGTCTGTTGCCCTGGGGTAGGACCGTGCCGGTCAGGAGCCGGTCTGTTGCCCTTGGGATGGGACCGTGTCGGTCAGGAAGCCGGTCTGCATCCCGTAGCTGAGTTGTTGGTTATTAGGCATAGTGGGCAGTACGGGTGTTCACCCGGTGTCTAGTTGGGTCTAGGCAGGCAGGCATTTACATCCTGATGCATATATTTAGCTATTTTTTTAGCTTGGCACATTAGAGGCATCGTAGTGGTAGTTTCCTTTCTTCAGCAGTCATGTTTACAGCTTTACCACTTACCCCTTTCCTTGCCTCTGGTAGACTTAGTGGGTACGCCGGAGTCTGAGGCTTTACCCACAAGGGGAGGCTACTGGTTTACTAGTGGTTCTCACCCCCATTGTTGTTTCCCTTTTTCTTCCTCCTGTTTTGCAGAGTCTTCTGTGGGGGTTGCTGATCGTTCGGTCGTTGTTCGAGGCGAGGGAGTCACGAGCTAGATCCTTACCGCTCGAGGTGTGTAGCTGTATCCCCTGGTGGAGGTTCCTTATAGCTGTCAGCTGGATTTTACTATTTACTTTGGGAGAGATCTTTTGTATTTGGAGAGACTGATCTAGAGACTGATGTACTATAGTTTTGTTTATCTCCCTTTCCTAGTTGAGAGATGCTGTATTGAGGGCATTATTTGGTGATTATCTGTATTTGAGGAGATGGATATTGTACTTATTTCAGGTTATGCAGTGATTAGATTTTTTATTTTACAACATCTTATTTTCCGTTCTGATATTTGCATAGCTATAGCACTATCTTTTGCAGGTTAGACGCTTCGCCTATGTGGGTTTTTACATAGGTGGCGGATCTGTTGGCGAGCCCGGGTCGCGGTATCGACCCCGGGGCGTGACAGATTAGGTTGGTATCAGAGCTTAGGGATAGGTCAGTTGGGACCGTAGAAACCCTAGGCTTGTGGTTGGACCCTAGGATGACTTCGTGAGAGTCGTGACTTTTAGCGAGAGTCCTGATTGAGTTTTATACCTCTCCCAAGTGATGGGATGGGTGATTGGCATGTCTATTCTCCTAAGCAATTATGTTGGCTGCAGACAACATAATGCGGTGGACGGTTGACATGCTTTAGACTCTCGCCGGATTGGGTCAAGCTTTGTTTTGTGCTGGGGTGCAGTTGGTCGGGGTGAGCGGTGTCTCCCCGACGCGTTGTGCAGATTATTTTGGGGCCGGATACCCAGATTGAGGTTAAAGAGCTCCAGGCCCCGATGGCTGGATTGTTTGAGGTATATCAGCGGCAGAGGGAGCCGCTGGTCTGGCTGGCGCAATTGTCGGAGCAGTGACACAGTTGTCGGAGCAGCGTGGTAACACAGTTGTCGGATCAGTGCGGTGGCACAGTTGTCGGACTAGTGAGTGGCACCTCCGTGCAATGGTCAGTGCTGAAGCACCGAGGCGGGGTGGATAGCTGACAGTTGATAAGCTATGGGATTGCATTGAGAGAGTGAGCTGATTTTGGCTGATGAGTCACCCCGATTTGTGAGATTGAGTATGGGGCCTTTGGAGGCAGGGTCTTGTCGGTGAGGGGTTAAGAGTTAGTGTAGTGGTTGGACTACGCGCTCCAGGTTTCGAGGGGCGGGGCGCATAGGATTTGTGTGGCTGGGAGTGGATGTGCTCGGATATCTTTCAGTTTATTTGATTCCTATATTTTGAATTTTGGATGCCTCGATGGAGTAGACATTTCGAGTGGATTGTGGCATTGCAGTTCCTTTGGATAGGGATCTGCCGCCAGAGGCGAGTCCTGGATGGAGGTGCTTGGCGCTAGATGTTGGAGGACTGATCGACCGGCAGAGGCATTTTCGTTCTCCTTTCCCGGATGGTGGATACCCTTGCGGACGGATTAGGTAAAGCTTACCCATGGGAATGTCACCCTTTGTGATTGATAACCTGCATGTTTGGGGTACGATATACGCGGTTGAGGGGTGAGCTTAGTAAGGATAATTGTATAAGGAATTGCATGGATTAATTGTGCTTTGTCCTGTGATGGTTGCAATAATGGATTTCATGAGATGTCAGGGGTCGGGTGGACGCCGATGGCACCATCAGCATCTTTATCAGAGTAGCGCAGCGGTAGCATGACTTCGTTATCTGCGGAGGACCTTTTTCGTCGCCCAGTGTGAGCAAAGGCAGAGATCGTGCTCTCTTTATGGATAGTCTTGAGTTTCAGGCAAACTATGCGGCGACCACTTGCGTCAAGCGGATTAGTCGGTGTCGCCCGGTTGGAGGGCGCCATGATAGTGGATCGAGTGTCGCAGGAGTGATTTCCTCACGGCAGTCAGAGTTAGAGCATGTTGCAGTCCGGCATGGAATGGAGACAGAATTGTTACCACGTGCACTAGAGTACAGGTTCCTGTTGGTGTGGTGCATGTGGAACAGACTTGTGGATCATGTCCAGTGCAGTTGAGACCTCGAGTTATACCGGCAGACTTATTGGTACTTGTGTTAGCTCGGTGTTTTGACCCAGTGCTTGGGATTGGTTGCACAGCGCCACACGATGTTTGACTATGGAGAGAGAAGGCTATGGCCTTCTGCGAGGCAGGCAATGGAGGCTTGTTTACTGAGACAGTTAGAGCACACAGGTTGCAGCGACAGTGCAGGGGGGGTGCCTACGGCGGCGCCGGGACTCAAGGATATTCCTGTTGCCCGTGAGATCCCGGGCGTGATTCCACCTGAGATGATGATGATGCCACCGATTAGGGAGATAGAGATTGTGTTTGGCGTGGTTCGAGGAATCGCGCCCCCTCAACAGCACTTCATTAGATACCGCCTGTAGAGCTGAGAGAGCTGATGGCATAGTCGCAGGATCGGATGGGTCGAGGGTTCTGTTGGACCCAGTGCCACGCTGTCGATATGTGGTGGTGATGCCACGTCTTGGATAGACGATGATGAGGGTTCGTTATTTAGGACCTTTTGGTGGAGTTACACTCCGGCAGTTCGTGTATGATGCGAGTACCTACTTGGAATCAGACAGCCAGGGGACTTTGCTAGATGCATTCAGGATCCGGTAAGGGCATTATGAGCTCATAGTGAGGCCAAATGGAATAAATAATGTCCTGTTGTCCTCAAGATTTGAGGAATTGAGTGTCCCTATTGTACTTGGACGGATTGGGAGTGGTGATCCCCGAGGTATTTTGATTTACTTCCAAAGCGACTTGTAGCACGAGGAGCGTTTGTGGACATGCTACCATACCTGTGTGGATGAAGCTATATGCCAGGTTATTCAAACACGAGTTTTAGCTTCAAGAAGCTTAACTCTTGGGTCACATGGTGTTAGCCGCGGAGGCGGCGGTGGAAAATCCCGGCCAAATTGGATATTATTTAGGAATTGGCCGAGATCAGTATTTATGGTCAAGGTAAGGAGCCTCTTGGACTGGGCAAGTGTCAGGAGAGCTTGGCAATCGGATGATGAGAATTGATACCAGCGCCAATACTAGTATTTATGGTCAAGGTAAGGAGCCTCTTGGACTGGGCAGTGTCAGGAGAGCTTGGCAATCGGATGATGAGAATTGATACCAACGCCAATACTAGTATTTCCAGTGCTGGGAGAGATCTGCGAGTTTTTAGTGATGCCTCCTTAGCGACTGTGGATTTACCGTTGGGTTATTGTTGAGCATTCTGGATTACCCCGACAGTGCCACAGTGATGGCGGATACTTGGAGCAGGAAAGCTTTCTGGGGTTGAGTTTGATGATGCCACGGCTGGCACTGTGTGGACTGTTGAGGCAAACATGGCTTACAGTGATGTCACTGAGGATTCTTTGGATGAAAGACCACGGCTGAGTGGTTCACTCAGATGGCCAAGATTCGGGAGTGACCGGGTGAGGACCTCTCCTTGTTAGGGCTCTTTTCCTTTTGGAGTTGTCCGGCATGTCACTAGTTTGGGAGTTGAGCACACAACTCCCGGATGCGATGTTTTGGGAATTTTTGGCAGGCCAAGTGTGTCACCTCTGGGGGTGTGGTGCTATTCGAGATGTGGAAGGTTGGTTCACTTTGGCTTTGTGTGGATCCCCGAAAATTTGGCGAAGTGATCATCTGGAGCAAGTACCCTTTGGTCGAGTCTGGAGGATTGGATTTACCAGCTGCCAGGGTACTGGATCTTCTCGAATATTGATTTGCAATCTAGTTCTCTCGACTGCTTATGGCTGGTGCTGATGCCGGAGAGTTGGGGGAATGGTTTCTACGCCCCGATGGTTTTGGATTAGAGATCAGAGTCTACGTGATCTGCTGGGGGACTTATACGAATGCTCGGAGTACAGAGGTACTTGGATCGAGCTTTTGTGCCGATGGACTTGTGGTTGGATTATCTGAGGCCCGGGAGGGGCAGATGGCTTGTACCGACGAGACTACTTGATAGCTCGAGCGGTTAGCCCGTTGTACTTGGTTGACGGTGGCGTGTGGTTTTCTGGAGGTTGCCCGCCTGGTTTTGCCTAGTAGAGTACCGAGGATTGCATCGCGTCTCTGGAGGAGATTAGACGGTCCTTTTGGGGAGCTTGAGTGGGGATGATCGAATATTTACCCCCTCATTTTGGTTGTGATCCGTTGTGTTGAGGAATGACTTTAGTTTCGAGGACGAAACTTTCTTTTAGTGGGGAGGATGTGAGACCTGGAGCTCCGCAGAGTGTTGCGGTGCGTTGGGGTGGCTACCGGAGGCTAGTGGTGTGTTGGAGGTGTTTGGGGCATAATTGGACACAAGTGGGACTTCGAGCGTTAAATGGATCACATGGGTGATCGGTCGACCCCATCGGATTTAGAGGTGTTTTCGCGCAAAATGGATATTAAAAATTGGACTCGGCGTGGATCTTTGGGCTAAGAATACCTTTACGGGAGCCTCGGCGTTTTATCGGATGGGAATTTGGCGAAACGGACGTCATTAGGGATTCGGATCCAGGCACGGGGGGAAAACGGTCAAAATGGACTACCCCCTTGTATTTTTTGGTGCTCGGGTATGTTCATCGCCGGAACAGTAATTCGTGCGATTGCCGGCGGCGGCGCGGCCTCGGGCAGGCGGTACAGCGGCGGGGGCAGGCGGCGCGTGAGCGGGCAGATGCACGCGGTCCACGCGACAGGCGTGCACCAGGAAGGGGGACACGTGGCAGGGTTCTATTGGATCGGTGGTGGTCTGGGAGCACGGAGCAGACTTGGAGGTGTACGGTGGACCGAGGTGGACGTGGCGTGCTCCATTGGACGGTCCACTGCTCGCGGTCGACCGGGCGTAGACGCAGGTGTATGTGCAATGGCTTGAACACGTGGCATTCTTTTATTGGATCGGTTCACATATTTTTCATGCACCGGGTGCACTAGGCAGGTGGCGGTGACACGTGGAACACCTCCTATATGGTCGGTCAACTATGCGGG
>CM055069.1:10033456-10071141 GCA_029204045.2 Tillandsia leiboldiana
CAATTTTGTTTCACTTGCAATCCAAGAAAGTATGTCAGTTCGCCCATCATAGACATCTCAAATTCGCTTTCCATGGTTTCTGCGAATTTAGAAGCATCATTATCCTTTGTTGCTCCAAATACAATGTCATCGACATAGATTTGTGCAACAATGAAGTTATCCTGATAATGCTTCACAAAGAGAGTCCGATCTGCTCCCCCTCGAGTATAGCCCTTCTCCAAAAGGTGCTTTGTCAACCTTTCGTACCACGTTCGCGGTGCTTGTCTTAAACCGTAAAGAACCTTTTTCAAACGGAAAACATGGTTAGGTAGTTTACAGTCTACAAAACCTTTCGGTTGAGCCACATAAACTTCCTCATTTAAAAACTCATTTAAAAACGCGCTCTTAACGTCCATTTGAAAGAGTTTTATTTTAAAGTGACAAACAATAGCGAATAAGATACGAATGGACTCGAGTCTAGCTACACGGGCGAATGTTTCATCAAAATCTATACCTTCTATTTGAAAGTAGCCTTGAGCAACCTAAACGTGCTTTGTTCCTGATGATGGTACCATCCTCATTTTTCTTGTTCTTGAAAATCCATTTAGTACCGATCACATTGTGTTGCTTCGGGGGCGTCGTTAATTTCCAGACTTTGTTTCGTTCAAACTGATGGAGCTCTTCTTGCATTGCTTCAATCCAGTAGTCATCCTGAAGAGCTCCATCGACGTTCTTTGGTTCGATCATGGAAACGTAACAAGCGAATCCACAAACCAACTGCCTCCGAGTTCTGACTCCTTCTTGTGGGTCTCCAATAATGTTTGATTCAGGATGATCCTTGGAGATGCGTAACGTTTGAGGTAATGGAGTACTCGGAGGTACATGAGATGATTCCTGCACATCAGATAAACTTGAAGAACCATTAGATGCATCATTAATATTGGAAGTATTATCATGAGAAGATGCATTTACAGGAGTATCATCATCAAGAGAGATATCAGGGGTAGATTTATCAGATGCAAAGTGGAAAGCTTCGTCTACTTTAACATTTATGGATTCTACAAACGTTTTAGATTCCAAGTTAAATACCCGATATGCTCTACTGTTTGTAGAATAACCCATGAAAATCCCTTCGTCACTTCGAGAGTAAAATTTTTCAAGATTTTCGCGGTCACGTAAAATGTAACACCGACTCCCAAAGATACGAAAATATTTGATGTTTGGTTTTCTACAAAACCATAGTTCATAAGGTGTATTTAAAGTTCCCGGGCGCAAATAAACTCGATTAATAACATAGATTGTAGTGTTCACAGCTTCAGCCCAAAAATATAACGGTAAATTCCGGCTATGAAGCATAGCACGTGCCATCTCTTGTACAACCCTGTTTTTGCGCTCGACTACACCATTCTGTTGAGGTGTATAGGGTGCTGAGAATTCATGTTTAATGCCATTGGAAGTGCAAAAATCAATGAATTTAGAATTTTATGAATTCTCCACCTCTATCACTTCTAACACGAATGATTTTTTCATTCTTTTCAATCATAATACGAAGGCAAATCTCGTGAAAAGAATCAAAAGTATCAGCTTTCTCTTTTAAAAATGCTACCCATGAGTATCTAGAGAAATCATCAACCAATAAGAAAATATACCATTTACCTCCCAAGGATGGTTGACGTGTCGGCCCCATAAGATCCATATGCAATAATTCTAAGGGCCGATTAGTACCAACGTGGTTCAAGTTCTTGTGTGCAGTCCTGGATTGTTTTTCCTTTTGACAACCACCACACACAATGTTTTGTTTAAGTGAAAGTTTTGGAACCCCCTTGACCACGTCTTTGTTTGAAATTCTAGCAAGTTCCTTAAAATTTATGTGACCTAGCCTTTCATGCCAAAGTGTTTCATTATTCAAAGAGGCTAAGTTACAATTTTCAGAAATTTTATTGGGAACAACATAACAATTGTTTTCAGATCTAACCCCCTTTAAGAAGAAAACATGGTCCTTATCAGTTACAATGCATTCAACAGATAAAAAATTAACTGAAAAATCATTGTCACAAAATTGACTGATACTTATGAGGTTAGTCTTAAGGCCATCAACAAATAACACATTATTCAGAATCGGGCCATCTGGAATAGCTACTGTTCATTTTCCAACAATTTTGGAAGACTGACCGTCTCCGAAAACTACAAGTCCTCCGGAGATTTTCTCAAAATTTTGAAAGCAGTTTTTGTCACCGGTCATGTGACGGGAACAACCACTATCCAGATACCAAGACGAATTATCATATGCATGCAAGGAAATATTTGTAACAAGACAAGGGAAGATTTCACCTTTGCGTACCCAAATCTTTCGAGTTTTGGTGTACGTCGGAAATGATTGTGAGGTTGATACCTATGGTGAAAGCGTCTTGTTTGATCCATCGCTTTTCCTTGACGTCGTCATCTTGTTTGATGAACTACCGAGGCTCTTTTCCTTCGAATAATTTGCATTTGATTTCCGAGGAATCACCCTTTTGGTAGTCGTTGCAAGAAGTGCCTGAGTTGAGCGTTTGGCTCCCATCTTGCAATTTCTCCTTATGTGCCCTGCAATACCACAACAAAAACATACCTTGGTGCTTGACGATCCCGAAGAGGGGGAAGTAGGTTTGTTGTCGTTGTTTGTCGTCAATTCCGATGTCGGAGGAGGAGATACCGACTGGGGCACAAAGACTGTCCCAACCGAACTAAAATTGTCTTCAGTTCGATTGTATCCGAGGCCGAATTTGTTTGATTGACCAAGACCAAGAAGCTTATCCAACTTACTCCTTCCTGATGAAAATCGCTGTAAGTCATCCTTGAGTTGGAGAATGGTCTCTGTCATTTCCAATTTTTCCTATCGAGCCTCGCCGTTGAGCTTCAAGAAGTAATTCTCTTTGTTCACCATATCTACATAATTCTTCTCGAGTTTCTCATTGGACTCTTGAAGGGAAACATTTATTTTAATCAGATTATCCCTTTCCACTTCAAGAGCGTTTGAGAGAGAAGATGCCCTTTTTGGTTCTTCTTCGAGATCCTGCAATCTCCCTCTCAAACTCTTGTTTTGCTTTGCCAGTTTCTTTGAATCCCTCAAAAGCTTATGGTAGGCAAGAGCAAAGTCTTCACCTTCTGAATTATCCGATTCATCGTCCGTTGCAATTTTTTCAACAGTGGAGTTGGACAATGACTCGGATGTACTAGCCATTAAGCACATGTAGGGTGAAGATGTGGACGCGTGGAACGCCGTTGCGTTATCTTCTTCATCACTTGACGATGACTCATTTGACGATGAGGTGTCATCCCAAGTGACGGCTTGCATCGCTTTCTTCTTTGACGGATTCTTATTGGGACACTCCGTTGAGATATGGCCGTACCCTCGGCACTTGAAGCATTGGACTTGTCCTTCTGAGCTTTTCTTATCCTTAGAAAAACCCTCTTGCTTTCTTGGTTTGAAACTTGAAGAACCTTTGCCTTTCTTCGACGAAATCTTTCAGGAAGTTTCGGCGAAATCTTCTTGTCAAGAGAGCGAGCTTCTTCTCAAAGTCCTCCATAGATAGGTTTTCGTCATCGTCTGAGGAGGATGAATCCGCGTCTTCTTCTTTTGTTGTTTTCAATGCTAAACCTGAAGACTTAGAAGAGGATGCTTTTCCAGAAGAATAGTTAGTAGGAAATGTCATTTCATAAGTTTGCAATGAGCCAACTAATTCTTCTACACGGATTTCGTCCGGGTGTTTAATAGTTTCAATGGCTGTAACCTTGGATCGAAATCTTTCAGGAAGAGTTCTTAATATTTTTCTTACAACTTTAAATTCTGGAATCTTCTCTCCCAAGTTAGCACATGAGTTTACGATGTCTTGCAATCGTGTGTAATAGTCTGTGAACGATTCATTTTCTGCCATGAAAATAGAGTCAAACTTGCTCGTAAGCATTTGCAGTTTCTGAATCTTCACAAGGTTAGTTCCCTCATGTGTAACTTGAAGAACATCCCAGATTTCTTTCACAGTCTCACATGCCGAGACGCGAGAGAACTCAGTTTGAGACAAAGCATTAAATAGAGCATTAATCCCTTTGCCATTGTAAGAAGAAAAATCTATCTCTTCCTTGGTCCATTTCGACCTAGGTTTGATGGTGCGAACATCAGCAAGAATTTCAGTTGGATTAGACCATCCTAATTCAATTTGTTACGGAATTTGAGTTGGCGTATTTCGTGAATTCGGTTAAGTCTTGAAGATTGAAGATAAAGAAGGTTGGATCATATAACTCAATCTCAAGAAAGAAGAATTCAAAAGGATCAGGTATGTTTAACTAATTATCTTTGGTGATCCGAATACTTCTTATAGTGTAGAAACACTTGGATGAATTTTTAATTGCATAAAAATCAAAAACTGGACATGGGACATGTTCAGGATCCGGATCAGACACTTCGATCCGGATCCCGAAGAGTGTTAGTTCATACGCAAATTCAATCCGGATCGTAGCCTCCTTTGATCTGGATCCCGAACACTGGTTTTTACCGTAATTTATGAACGATCCGGATCAGGCAGTTCAATCCGGATCCCGAACATTGGTGTTTGGTGAATTGTATGAACGATCCGGATCAGGCACTTCGATCCGGATCCCGAACCTTTATTTTTCTGGAAACTGTCTGTCTCGTTACTGCAATCTGGATCGCCTAAATCCGATCCGGATCGCCGTCCTGAAAAATTCCAGAAAATGTTAGTTTTTTATTCTTATCCTCTTCCAATGGTTTCTAACCTATAAATAGACCCTTTAATTCATCTTTTAGGGTACGACGAAAAATGGAAAAAATACAACCGAAATAGAAAAATCCACAGATAGAGAAGAAAGAAAATACTAGATTTAATTCTATGTTTCTTCATCTATTTTATTAATTTGATTCTAGGTTTTCCAAACTCAGATTTTGACTAGAATCAAATTAATGAATACTTAGATGGTATTTCCGATCTATTTCTAATCTAAGTATTTGGCGGATCATCACCACCCAAAAACAACGATTTCCCCAAAATCGGCCCGTGGACTCGCGTGGCCTTGTGGATTCAAGGTGCTACCGCTCTCGTGGATTCGGAGCGAGGTACGTTCGTGGATTCGAAGCATGCTACTGGGTGAAGACCGTGGATTCGGTCGGACGTCGTGGAGTCGACGTTGGACGCCGTGGATTCGGCGTTGGACGCAGATGTGGATTCGAGAAGCGTTGCGGAGCGAGCGGAGAAGATCAACTAGGAGCGTATGGAAAAAGGTTGAGTCGTCTGTGAGTACGGTATATCACCTTTGCATGTGTTATAATACTAGTGGATTTCACCGTGTTATCGGTCCCGTGGTTTTTTACTCCGGTTTGGAGTTTTCCACGTAAAAATCTCTGCGTGTTATTTATTTTTCCGCATTGGGTTTTATATCGCAAAGATTTTTGAGTGTTTATTGTTTACACCTATTCACCCCCCTCTAGGTGTTTTTTCCCCTATTTAGATTCAATTATACATAACCCAACAAGTGGTATCAGAGCGGGAATAGGGTTGTAAAAAATGGTTGAAGGTGGAAACATCAACAGACCCCCGTTCTTCGATGGAACAAATTATGCCTACTGGAAAGTACGGATGAAAGCCTTTTTAATTTCCATCGACGAACGGGTGTGGCAATCAATTGAATTAGGATGGTCTAATCCAACTGAAATTCTTGCTGATGTTCGCACCATCAAACCTAGGTCGAAATGGACCAAGGAAGAGATAGATTCTTCTTCTTACAATGGCAAAGGGATTAATGCTTTATTTAATGCTTTGTCTCAAACTGAGTTCTCTCGCGTCTCGGCATGTGAGACTGCGATAGAAATCTGGGATGTTCTTCAAGTTACACATGAGGGAACTAACCTTGTGAAGATTCAGAAACTGCAAATGCTTACGAGCAAGTTTGACTCTATTTTCATGGCAGAAAATGAATCGTTCACAGACTATTACACACGATTGCAAGACATCGTAAACTCATGTGCTAACTTGGGAGAGAAGATTCCAGAATTTAATGTTGTAAGAAAAATATTAAGAACTCTTCCTGAAAGATTTCGATCCAAGGTTACGACCATTGAAACTATTAAACACCCGGACGAAATTCGTGTAGAAGAATTAGTTGGTTCTTTGCAAACATATGAAATGACATTTCCTACTAACTATTCTTCTAGAAAAGCATCCTCTTCTAAGTCTTCAGGTTTAGCATTGAAAACAACAAAAGAAGAAGACGCGGATTCATCCTCCTCAGACGATGACGTAAACCTATCTATGGAGGACTTTGAGAAGCAGCTTGCTCCCTTGACGAGAAGATTTCGCCGAAACTTTCGAAGGGGTAACTCAAGCAAAACTCCATCCTTCGTAAAGTCGAAGAAAGGCAAAGGTTCTTCAAGTTACAAACCAAGAAAGCAAGAGGGTTTTTCTAAGGATAAGAAAAGCTCAGAAGGACAAGTCCAATGCTTCAAGTGCCGAGGGTACGGCCATATCTCAACGGAGTGTCCCAATAAAAATTCGTCAAAGAAGAAAGCGATGCAAGCCGTCAGTTGGGATGACACCTCATCGTCAAATGAGTCATCGTCAAGTGATGAAGAAGATAACGCAACGGCGTTCCACGCGTCCACATCTTCACCCTTCATGTGCTTAATGGCTAATACATCCGAGTCATTGTCCAACTCCACTGTTGAAAAAATTGCAACGGACGATGAATCGGATAACTCAGAAGGTGAAGACTTTGCTCTTGCCTACCATAAGCTTTTGAGGGATTCAAAGAAACTGGCAAAGCAAAACAAGAGTTTGAGAGGGAGATTGCAGGATCTCGAAGAAGAAGCAAAAAGGGCAACTTCTCTCTCAAACGCTCTTGAAGCGGAAAGGGATAACCTGATTAAAGCAAATGTTTTCCTTCAAGAGTCCAATGAGCAATTCGAGAAGAATTATGTAGATATGGTGAACAAAGCGAATTACTTCTTGAAGCTCAACGGCGAGGCTCGACAGGAAAAATTGGAAATGGCAGAGACCATTCTCCAACTCAAGGATGACTTACAGCGATTTTCATCAGGAAGGAGTAAGTTGGATAAGCTTCTTGGTCTTGGTCAATCAAACAAATTCGGCCTCGGATACAATCGAACTGAAGACAATTTTAGTTCGGTTGGGACAGTCTTTGTGCCCCAGTCGGTATCTCCTCCTCCGACACTGGAATTGACGACAAACAACAACAACAAACCTACTTCCCCCTCTTCGGAATTGTCAAGCACCAAGGTATGTTTTCGTTGTGGTATTGCAGGGCACATAAGGAGAAATTGCAAGATGGGAGCCAAACGCTCAACTCAAGCACCTCTTGCAACGACTACCAAAAGGGTGATTCCTCGGAAATCAAATGCAAATTATTCGAAGGAGAAGAGCCCCGGTAGTTCATCAAACAAGACGACGACGTCAAGGAAAAGCGATGGATCAAACAAGACGCTTTCACCAAAGGTATCAACATCACAATCATTTCCGACGTACACCAAAACTCGAAAGGTTTGGGTACGCAAAGGTGAAATCTTCCCTTGTCTTGTTACAAATATTTCCTTGCATGCATATGATAATTCGTCTTGGTATCTGGATAGCGGTTGTTCCCGTCACATGACCGGTGACAAAAACTGTTTTCAAAATTTTGAGAAAATCTCCGGAGGACTTGTAGTTTTCAGAGACGGTCAGTCTTCCAAAATTATTGGAAAAGGAACAGTAGCTATTCCAGATGGCCCGATTCTGAATAATGTGTTATTTGTTGATGGCCTTAAGACTAACCTCATAAGTATCAGTCAACTTTGTGGCAATGATTTTTCAGTTAATTTTTCATCTGTTGAATGCATTGTAACTGATAAGGACCATGTTTTCTTTTTAAAGGGGGTTAGATCTGAAAACAATTGTTATGTTATTCCCAATAAAATTTCTGAAAATTGTAACTTAGCCTCTTTGAATAATGAAACACTTTGGCATGAAAGGCTAGGTCACATAAACTTTAAGGGACTTGCTAGAATTTCAAACAAAGACGTGGTCAAGGGGTTTCCAAAACTTTCACTTAAACAAACCATTGTGTGTGGTGGTTGTCAAAAGGGAAAACAATCCAGGACTGCACACAAGAACTTGAACCACGTTGGTACTAATCGGCCCTTAGAATTATTGCATATGGATCTTATGGGGTCGACACGTCAACCATCCTTTGAAGGTAAATGGTATATTTTCTTATTGGTTGATGATTTCTCTAGATACTCATGGGTAGCATTTTTAAAAGAGAAAGCTAATACTTTTGATTCTTTTCACGAGATTTGCCTTCGTATTATGATTGAAAAGAATGAAAAGATCATTCGTGTTAGAAGTGATAGAGGTGGAGAATTCATAAATTCTAAATTCATTGATTTTTGCACTTCCAATGGCATTAAACATGAATTCTCAGCACCCTATACACCTCAACAGAATGGTGTAGTCGAGCGCAAAAACAGGGTTGTACAAGAGATGGCACGTGTCATGCTTCATAGCCGGAATTTACCGTTATATTTTTGGGCTGAAGCTGTGAACACTGCAATCTATGTTATTAATCGAGTTTATTTGCGCCCGGGAACGTTAAATACACCGTATGAACTATGGTTTTGTAGAAAGCCAAACATCAAATATTTTCGTATCTTTGGGAGTCGGTGTTACATTTTACGTGACCGCAAAAATCTTGGAAAATTTGACTCTCGAAGTGACGAAGGGATTTTCTTGGGTTATTCTACAAATAGTAGAGCATATCGGGTATTTAACTTGGAATCTAAAACAATTGTAGAATCCATAAATGTTAAAGTAGATGAAGCTTTCCACTTTGCATCTGATAAATCTACCCCTGATATCTCTCTTGATGATGATACTCTTGTAAATGCATCTTCTCATGATAATACTTCCAATATTAATGATGCATCTAATTGTTCTTCAAGTTTATCTGATGTGCAGGAATCATCTCATGTACCTCCGAGTACTCCTTTTCCTCAAACGTTACGCATCTCCAAGGATCATCCTGAATCAAACATTATTGGAGACCCACAAGAAGGAGTCAAAACTCGGAGACAATTGGTTTGTGGATTCGCTTGTTACGTTTCCATGATCGAACCAAAGAACGTCGATGAAGCTCTTCAGGATGACTACTGGATTGAAGCAATGCAGGAAGAGCTCCATCAGTTTGAACGCAACAAAGTCTGGGAATTAACGACGCCTCCGAAGCAACACAATGTGATCGGTACTAAATGGATTTTCAAGAACAAGAAAAATGAGGATGGTACCATCATCAGGAACAAAGTACGTTTAGTTGCTCAAGGCTACTCTCAAATAGAAGGTATAGACTTTGATGAAACGTTCGCCCCTGTAGCTAGACTCGAGTCCATTCGTATCATATTCGCAATTGCTTGTCACTTTAAAATAAAACTCTTTCAAATGCACGTTAAGAGCGCGTTTTTAAATGGGTTTTTAAATGAGGAAGTTTATGTGGCTCAACCGAAAGGTTTTGTAGACTGTAAACTACCTAACCATGTTTTTCGTTTGAAAACGGCTCTTTACGGTTTAAAACAAGCACCGCGAGCGTGGTACGAAAGATTGACAAAGCACCTTTTGGAGAAGGGCTATACTCGAGGGGGAGCAGACAGGACTCTCTTTGTGAAGCATTATCAAAATAACTTCATTGTTGCGCAAATCTATGTCGATGACATTGTATTTGGAGCAACAAAGGATAATGATGCTTCGAAATTCGCAGAAACCATGGAAAGCGAATTTGAGATGTCTATGATGGGCGAACTGACATACTTTCTTGGATTGCAAGTGAAACAAAATGGTGAAGGCATCCATCTGTGTCAATCCAAGTATGCAAAGGAGTTGGTAAAGAAATTCGGATTAGAAGATTCTAAAGATTTTCCTACTCCTATGGGAACTAGCAATAAGGGATTAGGAAGTGAATCTCTTAGTGATAGTGTAGACGAGAAACTCTATCGAAGTATGATTGGAAGTCTACTCTACCTCACAGCTAGTCGCCCGGACATATCCTTTAGTGTTGGGATCTGTGCGAGATATCAGTCAGCACCAAAGGAGGATCACCTGAAAGCGGAGAAACGCATCATCCGGTACGTCAAAGGAATTGTAAACTTCGGAATTTGGTATCCTATGGGAACAAGTCTTGACATTATAGGATATTCAGATGCCGATTGGGCAGGATCAGTGGATGATCGGAAAAGTACGAGTGGTGCATGTTTTTATCTTGGCCATTGTCTTGTTGCATGGCATAGTAAAAAGCAAAACTGCATTGCACTCTCAACTGCCGAAGCGGAATATATCTCAGCGGGTAGTTGTTCAACTCAACTCATTTGGATGAAAAGCGTGTTGAGCGACATCCGGATTTCAGCAACTTCGGTAACTGCTTTATGTGACAACACTAGTGCTATAAACATTTCAAAAAACCCTGTGTTGCACTCAAGAACAAAACACATTGAACTTAGATATCATTTTCTTAGAGAGCTAGTTGAATCTTTCCTTGAAATAACCTCTTTTTGAAACTCTTGTTTAGGTTAGGTTTTGTTTTTGTGTTTTTGTTCATTATCTATGCTTAGACATAGAACATTAATTGAGCATTAGTTTTATTGACTTTAACTGCATCCTTTTATATGTTTAGAAATTTATTATGCTTTGGATATCATAATAATTCATTTGATGCAATGATCATTTATGTGAATTAAATCATCTTTGTTTTGATCAAAGTCAATTTCTCTCTCAATGATCTCTTGGTATAGTTTTTATCTTATTTGACTATTTAGTCGAGTATGAAATCGAGATCAATATTTGGTTGAATACTTTATATCTTAAATAATTGATAGCCAATTGAGGGGGAGTCAAAGAAGTGTTATGCTCAAAATATGTGGAAAGAGTTACATTCCAATGAGGAGTGTGAAAACTACCACCACATGGAGGAAAGAGCTACCACCTCGGTCGTCCGAGTACTGTGTGCAGCTACCACATGGATACCAAGCAAGGTTTTTCAAGTTTGATTAAATAAAATGTATGTTGAAATACTTGACTCTGTCAAAATTTCAAGGTTGGTATAAGGTGGGAATTTTTATGAAAGATGCTCAAAGAGCCACTCTCTTCAATAAATTGACTAGATATATTATCTAACTTATCTGGGATTTCAGACATCTATTGATCTTTGTATTTCATTTTCTTTACCAAATTGATGATTTGATAAAGGCATTACTCATAAGATCATGTTAGATGTGATTGAAGTTGTTCAACTTTAAGGGATTTAATTTTTATAAATTTTCGTTTCATTTGTTGGATGTTATTGATAGATTTGGCATAATCTATTTCTTATTGTATGAAACGATGATTTTCATTTAAAGTTGATACACAAAAGTGCTTACAATCTTTTTCTGGATTTTCTAGAATTTTTCTGAATTTTTCTAAAGAAAAAGTTGGAGCCGATCCGGATTGGACAAGCCGATCCGGATCCCAAACGCAGGTATTCTCTGCGGGTAGCCGATCCGGATCGGATTCACGAACTGATCCGGATCGCGGCTAGGGTTTTATATAGAACAAAAGGGTTTTGATTTCTTTTTACTTCAATCTTTTGTTCAAAAGTCTCCAGAGCTTCTCTCTCTAGAATTCATCCGTCTTGGAAGCTTACAAACTCAAGTTCTTCGATTCTAAGTAAGTTTTATTGATCAAAATCTCGGTTTTTCACAGTTTTTCATATTCTTCCTCAAAACGTGATGAAATTTCTGTATCTTTTTCGTTTGTGGATGGTTTTTGATCAAATTTCTTTTGGAATAAGAACTCTGGGTAGATTAGTTTTGATTATATGCTAGGTATTCTCATGATAAATGGATTTTTGGCCTTCGATTTCAAAAATTTCGGTTTTAGGGCATATAATGGGAATTTTCAAAAATCATGCGATTGATCTATTTTTAAAATTCTTTTTGCAAAACTAATTTGATTCTTAGTCTCTCTACACGATAATGATTGTTTGGGTACGATTTTTCAAATTTTTGAAAATTAACAATTTTTCGTGTTCTTGAGTTGTTGCTCACAGGATTTCTTTTCACAAGTAATAGCAACAATGACGTTTTCATGGAT
Organism: Tillandsia leiboldiana; assembly: GCA_029204045.2. NCBI lineage: Eukaryota > Viridiplantae > Streptophyta > Magnoliopsida > Poales > Bromeliaceae > Tillandsia > Tillandsia leiboldiana. The sequence goes on from CM055069.1 coordinate 10,045,591, forward strand.
CATCTTTCTGCTAGTTGCAATGGTGCACACACGTAAGACTATAAAAGAAGAACAACCTGAATCAAGTCAAGAAGAGACAAGGAAAGTGTGTCAAAATAATTCAGAATCAGATGAAGAAGATTGGGAGGAGATCTGTAATCAAGCACAACGAGCTGTTGATAAAGAAGACAGGTTGTACTTAAAAAGCAAAAAGCTGACGAAATCTTCCTCAACAACCAAGCAGTACACTAGGCGAAAGAATTCCAGGGGCACTGGAATTCAGATTGATGAACCCCTCACCAGAGCTCGCTCTCTCCCTAGAGAATCTCCATGGATTGAAGGTCAAGGTGCACCATCTGCATATACACTGCATCCCTCAACGTCCTGGAGACACACTGCAAAAGGGAATTTATGGTCCTCCATTCGACAAGAACAGCGGAGATTATCTGCTGAACAAGACAGTTTGTCCGCAAACCTCCAACAGATTATCTCTGAGCAACGCAAGATGAAAAGAAAGTGTTCCACAATATCAAAATTGCTTAAAGCAATTGTGTCACGCCCCGGGGTCGATACCGCGACCCGGGCTCGCCAACAGATCCGCCACCTATGTAAAAACCCACATAGGGGAAGCGTCTAACCTGCAAAAGATAGTGCTATAGCTATGCAAATATCAGAGCGGAAAATAAGATGCTGTAAAATAAAAAATCTAATCACTGCATAACCTGAAATAAAGTACAATATCCATCTCCTCAAATATAGATAATCACCAAACAATGCCCTCAATATAGCATCTCTCAACTAGGAAAGGGAGATAAACAAAACTATAGTACATCAGTCTCTAGATCAGTCTCTCCAAATACAAAAGATCTCTCCCAAAATAAATAGTAAAATCCAGCTGACAGCTATAAGGAACCTCCACCAGGGGATATAGCTACACACCTCGTGTCACGCCCCGGGGTCGAAACTGCGACCCGGGCTCGCCAACAGATCCGCCACCTATGCCAAACCCGCATAGGCGAAGCGTCCTACCTGCAAAAAGAACTACAGCTAACAGATATCAGAGCTAAAAGATAAAACTGCTGTAGAATAAAATCAACCACTGTACAACTGAAGATAAAACAACAAGGTCCATCTCCCAAAAATGATAATCATACATTAACCTCGAGTACAAAACTCATAGCTCAACAGGGAGATATCTCAAATAAAACATCAGTGTACAAGCTCTCAATACATCATATCCTCACTACATCAGTCTCTCAAAAGAGGAAATAAATACCACTCTACCGACTACTGAAGATCTCCTCCAAAGGGGGGTACCGCTACTCTCCAAAGATGGGTCAGGATCTAGCTCGCTACTCCCTCACCACGCACAGCAACCACAGAACGGCAACACCCGCCAAGACTCTGCAAAACAAGAGGAGAAAGGACAAAAGGGGGAAAACCCCCAACGGGCGTGAGAACTACGCAATAAGGGAGTTCTCAGTGGGTATCGCCACAAGGCCCGACGATCTGCCCACCAAGACTACTAGAGGCAAAAGATAACCGATGCAGTAAAACTGAAAGAAGAAGCTGGAAACACTCTACAGCTACCATGCCTCTAACCAAATGCTCAAATGGGGAAACTCTGATGAAGATATGCAACACTCGCACACGAGGTGCTCAATCGACCCAATGGAGCTGACTGCCACATCGGGTCCAGTCAAACCTGCGCCCACCTACAACCACCTCCCGCTGACGGGCAGGAATTACGTAGGGCGTACAAACGGACTAACTCGCTATCGAGTAGTGGCTCATGCAGGCTATAGTCAAATCCATGCCCTCTCTCTCTCAGAACGGAAAGACTCAAGATGCTCAACCTCTCACACAATGGTCAAAGAACTCACAACGACCACGGGACCACCGTCAAACCCCGAACGGTTCCCAACAATACTAGCACTGGTCTAAACACAGCTACTAGACTCCACTCGGTCCCCCAGGCACGAGTGTAACAAAAAGTATCTGCCTGAATAAACCCAATCGATAAACCAGTAATCACTGGTACTGCCTGCTCTGCCGCGACGGGTATGCCAGCCTACGCATAACACCGAAGCAAAGGAGTCCCAAGGACTCAAAACCCAGCATGGTGCCCGGCGCTCTGCACCGTGGAAAGCCTACTCCGGAGTGGCACTCGAGGGGAGCGACCCACACGAGTAAAGTATCACTGTATCAAGCATCACAGTATCGAGTATCTCTGTAACCACTGTCTCATAATAGCAGGACTGGATCAAGACTATGATCAAAGTGGGAATCTCCGTCCACTAAACAAAACCCCGATCTGATGCAATAATACTCAAAAAGTGGGAAACACCATCCACTAGAACAAATCTGATACCCAATCTGATGCAATAGTCAACATCCGGTCAACCGCCCAAAGTCCGCGGTCACCGCAATAACCCACAACCCACAATTGGGTAAATTAATCAAGATCCGGTCAACCGCCTACTGTCCGCGGTTGCCGCAATAACCCACAATCCACAATTGGGTAAACTAATCAAGATCCGGTCAACCGCCTACTGTCCGCGGTTGCCGCAATAACCCACAATCCAACATCAAGCACACCCTGTCTCTGACCCTAAGGTCCCAGCTACACTATCCCAACCCTCTGCTCGAACCCGAGCAACATGACTCAAAAGTCTACATAAAAAGGAGAAAGAAAGCAATCATGGTTTCTCCTAAGTCAAATTCCAATATGTAGTGCAGCAGTAAAAGATGGCCTAACTATATGTCCATACACATATGTCCATACAAGCATGCATTTGTCCTCAAGAAGAATAAAGAAAATAAACCTCGTGCCAAAATTATCAATGACCATACCTGTCCATAATACTCAATCCATAATGGCTCCTCAGAGTAGAACCTGCACATAACTACATAATCCTATCCCAATGCATAAACCATCCTCATAAAAGGTTATGTGCTAATATGGCATGATAATTAATCATATAGGGTATCCTTGCCTTAGATAAACTTTCACTAATCATCAACATGACTATTTGATTAATACCATTGTCATCCTGTGAATAATTCACTTGCAATTTCCATAAAATCCTCATTGTTAAACTTACCGATCAATCCCAGCTATTGTACCATTCACCTGCATGCAATGCTAACATATGAAAATTTAGAGAACCGTCCACCGGTTCCGGGAATAAGGCACCCACCTGAAAAGCTGACTGTCCAAAGCCCAACAGCTGAAAACACCAAATAACTCTAATCCCTTGCTCCAATAAGTTCAGCACACCCGTAACACTCCTGGCACAATACAAAGTCCACTAATTACACTAGGCTCCCAAATATAGCACTTAAAACCGCATACAACCTCAAATTCTGAACTGTTAAATTATCACCTGCAGATAGTGCCCAGAAAATTCCAATAAAAATATCACAGCAATCCTTGTGTCGATAGCTTCGAAACGGTACCTTGCACGCCCAAATCGGAGTTCGGTAAGTCAAGATAAAAATTCGGCAAGGGGGTACACTCATACAAAAATCTGTATTAAAACTGTACACTGTTCACTGAGAAAACAGTAATTTTCACCTCTGATGAAATCTCAGAAAAATCCAAGAAAAATACGAGCGCGTTCCTTGCGATCTGTAGATGAAAAAGTTGTATAAGCTCGTTTCCAGCTGACGCTTGTGCGCTAAGATATGGCCAAAACACCTCAATGCTGTCCCACAAAGCCAAATAGAAAAAGGGTCACAGTGTTGCCTCGGGATCCGTGCCAAAAACTTGCAACGGGAAAGCGCGATCAATACGAAAGATGAAGCCCTACCTCTTAGGAGTATGTCGGCGCAAGAATCACAGAAAAAGGAGCTCGGGGTAGCCCAGGGGAGCCAAAACACTGTCGCTGCGCCGAAGAAGAACACTAGAAAGCAACATCGCGCCGCACCGTAAAATCCAGAACCTCGGGATGCGTGCTCCAAAAATCGTAGAACTTGGCAGGAAGATCAAGAATTAAGAGGTGAACAAGTCTCCTTCAAGTTGCTCGGGCAGATGGTGCGTGGGCTGAGAGAAAAGAGCCAAAGAAGAGGGCTCGGGCTGCCTATTTATAGGCTGAGGAAACAATTGGAAAAATTCCCATTGTGTCCCAACTTTCGGGCGCCCGGTCCGGTCCGCCCGAATTCGGGCGCGCACAGTGCGGCCCGGCCCACCAAGTTTCGGGCGCGCACAGTGCGGCCCGGTCCACCACACAGCCCAGCCCACTACTCCCCCGGGCCCCACTGCACCCGGTGCACCTACGCCCGCCAATGGCGACGCGACACGTGGCCCGGCAACCCGTGCACCACGCACGTCGCGCCGTGGACCGCACACGTCGCGGCTGACCCGGGCCGTACGACCACCTGCCCCGCCGTACGGCCACCTGCCCCGGTCACCCACTCCACCGGTTGCGTGGACCGGGAGCACAACACCGAACCAATCACCTCACGCCACGTGTCCACCCGGTCTACCGTGCACCCGGGCCCAATTTCAGTGGACCGCTCCCGCTGAACCGGCCAACCGAAGAGCGCCACGTGGCCCGCCCCCGGTGCACGACCTCCGCGGTGGACCGCGCGCCTGCCCGCGCGCTCAGCCGCCTGCCCGCGCCCTCAGCCGCCTGCCCGCGGCCGCCAAACGCCTGCCCGAGGCTGCGCCGCCGCCCGCCGACGCCGCCCGCCGCCGCCGGCGATCGCCGGAAATACTGTTCCGGCATGAACAGTACCCGCAAGCTCAAAAACAGTAAGTAAATAGCCCATCTTGACCGTTTTCGCGCGCTGATTCCAAATCCGGCGTCCATTTTGCCAAATTCCAATCCTATAATTTGCCGGAGGCTCCCGGAAAGGTATTTTTAATCCGAATTCCGCGCCGAGCCTAAATTTGATATCCACTCCACGCGTAAACTCTTCTAAACATCCGATGGGGTGCCCCGATTACCTACGAGATCCATTTTAAGCCCCGAGTCCATCTCTTGTGTCCAATTGGCGCGCGAACACCGCCGACATGCCACGTAGGCTTCCAGAAGCTGCTGGTCACACTGTAGAAGCCCTGCAAAGATCCGGGTCACCACACCTCGGGCGGTAAGGATCTAGCTCGTGACTCCCTCGCCTCGAACAACGACCGAACGATCAGCAACCCCCATGTAGGTTTTTAATAGGATCCACAAGGATCTAAATAGGTACTATCAAACAACTAGAGGGGGGGTGAATAGGTGTAATACTTATAAAACCAAATCTCAGTGCAAAATAAAAACCAATGCGGAAAATAAAAATAGCACACCGAGATATACGTGGAAACTCCAATCCAGGAGAAAAACCACGGGACCAACACGCAATAACAATCCACTAAGAATAGAAGAATAACAATGTGATTACCGACTCCACGGACTCAACCCCTCCTTCAGCTTCTTCGGACCTTGCGCTGACCGGTTGGATGTCCACGCGATAACAATCCACTAAGAAAAGAAGAATAACAAGGTGATTACCGTCTCCACGGATTTAACCCCTCCTTCAATTTCTTCGGACCTCGCGCTCCACCGATTGCACGTCCACTGCACACGTTCGAATCCACGAACGCCACTCGAATCCACGAGCACACGTTTCGAATCCACGAAATGCCTTTAGCACACCGAATCCACGATGCCACGTCGAATCCACGACGCAAACTCAGTCGATAAGAATATTGGCTCCGATGGTGATCCTTTGCTTAGATTCTCATTGAGGAACCGTAGAAGAAATCTCTAAGCAGAGATTAGATCAATTCGACAAAAGATATGTTCTTGAAAGAACCGTCGAATTGACCTAAAAGAGGCTATAAAGAAGAACGATAAAAACCTAGCCTCTAGGGTTGCTCTCAAGTGTTTAATTAATTAATCGGTAGAGATCCCTTTAAGACTCCGACTCAACTCACTGACTTGACTCACGAAATATGCCAACACCAAAATGCCGTAACAATCTCCCCCTTTGGCAATTTCGTGACAAAACCCAAAAATATATAAAAGCGCTCAAGTCACTCATCTTAAACCAAAAAGTCGAAATTCAATGTTATCACCAAAACATTGATTTTCTTTGCGTGAAAAATCCAATAAATACAAAATTACATTTGAACCAAACAGTCCTAGAACATACTCTATGACTTAGGACTTGGAGTCTTAAAGTGATGTAATTCCTACAAAACAAAACTCCAAACAAAATCAAACGTTAGTCGTTAGAAATTAAAATCCTACATTTGATTCGTCCTTTTGGTTCTTTTGTTTTTCGGCTCTTTCAATCTTTTCTTTATCTCCCCCTATCATGAGCATCTCTAACATGTTCTCCATGTTCTCCATGTTCTCCCCCTGTCTTGAGCATTTATGTTCTCCCCCTTTGTGATACGATCATTATTTTCTGTTCTCCCCATTTTTGTCACAAATTGTCAAACAGTGAACATACTAGACAAAAGGAAATCACTAACAGCATTAGTTCATAGAGAAAGAGAGATAATGGCTCAGTTCCGGTATATAACAAAAATGCAGATTGCGTACCTGTACCAGAAAGCAAAAATCAAATAATTTCTTGAAACAAATCCAGATTTTGGAATCTTTTCAAATACCGATTTGTATTCCATCAAGAAATCAATTTAAGTGCTTTAAACAATGAATTCACACAGATGCCATTCAATCCAATTAATTTCACGAAATTAAAAATATTTACTCCAAAATCATGAAAAACAAAGATAAAACATTATAAACAGTTTTTCATGTTATATTCATCAAACACAAGTCATCAAAAATAATCTTGAGATCCAAACTCTATCAAGATGTAACGGATTTACAAAGATGACTTACGGAGATTTCCAAATGACATCAATTCTAAATTCTACCCTTTCAAATTTGAGATAAGCACTAAAATACCTAAGGGTGGCTCTTTGAGCATCTTTCAACTATCCCACCTTATAAGAACCAGGAGATTGTTCAAAATAAGAGCTTTAAATTTAAATCTCCGAATGCTTCAACTAAACAAAATTTCATAAATATTTTTCAAGCATCCATAACATGTGGTAGCTTCACACACAGACCGGACGACCGAGGTGGCAGCTCTTTCCAACATGTGGTGGTAGTTTTCACACTCCTTTCGGATGTAACTCTTTCCACATCTTTTACAATTCATTTATTTACCCTTGTAAGAATGCAATCTCTTACGTGAAAGAATTAAATTCCAAATTTTAGTCTATCGGTTGTCTCACATTTATCACAAAGAATTCACACAACCGAGATAGATTAAGCATCTAAAGATCACACATGATTTCTAAAATTTGATGCTTATAATATCAAAAACTCCTATAATAAAGTATCTTCAAGATTATGATTATGGAGTAAAGTTGATAATCCATATAAAATTAATTTGGAGTGAATAACCGTGAAGTCCCTTTTTATTCAATGCACTTGTTCATTAAAAACCTTTTGTTCAAGATCAAAACATAAAACCAAGAGCATTGAAAAAATATGTAATGCAAAGATTAAGAAAAATATGAAAGGAAAACCAATCAAAGCATCACATACAGTCATAAGCTATTTAGAACTTAAGACAAGGAAAGATATCACCTTTCCGAATCCAAAATCGCTGGATTTTGGGTTGTCTTGATTCGTTGTGGCCGGGGGTTGTCCGCTTTGACTGTTGATCCACCTTAGGTCTTTGCCTCGCAATGATCCACTTGTATGATTGATGTTGTGGCTCGGACCTTTGGTGGGTTGAGTGAACTCCTTTGACTTGATGTATCTTTTGAGTCCGTTGAGTCTGCTCCGTAGATGAAGTTGCCGAAGGATTTTTCTTTCTCTTTTTCGGGCAATTCTTCACCAAATGTCCTTCAAGTCCACATAGGTGACAAGTTCTTCCTTTCAATTTAGTTGTGGAACTTGAAGCCTTCACAGTTTGGTTCTTTTTAAATCCCAAACCAACCTTGCTTGATTGACCTAATCCGGACATACAATCAAGTTTCTTGGAACCAGTTGAAAGCCTTTGTATGTCGGATTTAAGTTCATGAACTTGCTTGGTCAAAGCTTGGTTGGTGATATGAATCTCCTCAAACAGCTTTTCAAGAAAATCAATCTTGTTAATATGGGAATTAACGATCGTTTCCGATTGATTTATCTTTTCCTGGAGGATTTTATTATTATCCAATAAAAGCTCTCGTTCCTCCTCGAGATCATGAAGTTTGATCTTTAAAGCATGATTCTCGTCTTGATTCTCAAGTCATTGCTTCCTCAACTTCTTGATATGCTTGGCCATCTTCTTAGATTCCGCAAGAAGTTGTTGATATGCCTCAACGAGTTCTTCTTCGTCCGACTCCCCCTCACTTGATGACTCTCCGTTGGATGTTGATGTTTCATGCAAAATCAAAGGAATAGAGTCAGTGATTAAAGATGATAAACAAACATTAGAAGAGGGAATTTGAGAAGCATGTAAGGCAACGACTTTTTCCTCTTTACTTGAGGTCGATTCATTAGAAGTAGAATCGTCCCAAGTTTTCGCTTGCAAAGCCTTCTTTTTATATGATTTCGGAGAAGGACATTCCGTTGAAAAATGGCCGTAGCCTTTGCATCTATAGCATTGGATTTCCCCTTCGAAATCATCTTTTTCTTTTTCTTTAGAAGGTTTTGCAAAGCTTTTGAGGTTAGAGGATTTAGAACCCGATGATCCTTTAGAAGGTTTCGTGGATGAAGATCCATCGGTTTGATTCTTCCAAAATTTCCGACGAAATTTCTTTACGATCCGCGCCAATTGTTCTTCAAAATCGGCAAAAGAGATTTCATCGTCGGAACTTGATTCGCTATCTTCTTCCTTTGTTGATTTGAATGCAATACCTGTAAGCTTAGAAGAAGACTTGGAAGAAACTTGATTAGTAGGAAAAGTCATTTCATAAGTTTGCAAAGCACCTACTAATTCCTCTACACTCATCTCATCCGGATGACTAACGGTTTCAATGGCGGTAACCTTTGCCCTAAACCGTTCCGGAAGAGTCCGAAATATCTTTCTTACAATTTTCGACTCCGGGATCTTTTCTCCTAAATTAGCACATGTATTAATTACATCTTGAAGTCTAGTGTAATAATCTGTAAACAATTCATGCTCTTCCATATGAATAGAGTCAAATTGACTTGTAAGCATCTGGAGCTTTTGAATTTTTACAAAATAGTACCCTCATGTGTAATTTTGAGAATATCCCAAATTTCCTTCGCGGTTTCACACGCGGAAATTCTTGTGAACTCAGTCAAGGAAAGAGAGTTAAATAGAGCGTTCATACCTTTCCCATTGTAAGAAGATCTTTCGAGTTCCTCTTTGGACCATCTAGAGCGAGGTTTTGGGGTAGTAGAATTTCCTACTTCCTCAACAGGATGCACCCAACCGTATTCCACGGATTGCCATACCCGCTCAAAAATTGCGATGAGAAAAGCCCTCATCCGCACTTTCCAATAAGCATAATTGGTCCCATCAAAAAGAGGAGGTCTAAAAATATTACCACTTTCACCCAACATGATAGATAAACCTAAAACCTTCTCTGATACCAATTGTAGGTTTTTAATAGGATCCACAAGGATCTAAATAGGTACTATCAAACAACTAGAGGGGGGGGGTGAATAGGTGTAATACTTATAAAACCAAATCTCAGTGCAAAATAAAAATCAATGCGGAAAATAAAAATAGCACACCGAGATATATGTGGAAACTCCAATCCAGGAGAAAAACCACGGGACCAACACGCAATAACAATCCACTAAGAATAGAAGAATAACAAGGTGATTACCGACTCCACGGACTCAACCCCTCCTTCAGCTTCTTCGGACCTTGCGCTGACCGGTTGGATGTCCACGCAATAACAATCCACTAAGAAAAGAAGAATAACAAGGTGATTACCGTCTCCACGGATTTAACCCCTCCTTCAATTTCTTCGGACCTCGCGCTCCACCGATTGCACGTCTACTGCACACGTTCGAATCCATGAACGCCACTCGAATCCACGAGCACACGTTTCGAATCCACGAAACGCCTTTAGCACACCGAATCCACGATGCCACGTCAAATCCACGACGCAAACTCAGTCGATAAGAATATTGACTCCGATGGTGATCCTTTGCTTAGATTCTCATTGAGGAACCGTAGAAGAAATCTCTAAGCAAAGATTAGATCAATTCGACAAAAGATATGTTCTTGAAAGAACGGTCGAATTGACCTAAAAGAGGCTATAAAGAAGAACGATAAAAACCTAGCCTCTAGGGTTGCTCTCAAGTGTTTAATTAATTAATCGGTAGAGATCCCTTTAAGACTCCGACTCAACTCACTGACTTCACTCACGAAATATGCCAACACCAAAATGCCGTAACACCCCACAGAAGACTCTGCAAAACAGGAGGAAGAAAAGAGGGAAACAACAATGGGGGTGAGAACCACTAGTAAACCAGTAGCCTCCCCCTGTGGGTAAAGCCTCAGACTCCGGCGTACCCACTAAGTCTACCAGAGGCAAGGAAAGGGGTAAGTGGTAAAGCTGTAAACATGACTGCTGAAGAAAGGAAACTACCACTACGATGCCTCTAATGTGCCAAGCTAAAAGAATAGCTAAATATATGCATCAGGATGTAAATGCCTGCCTGCCTAGACCCAACTAGACACCGGTGAACACCCGTACTGCCCACTATGCCTACTAACCAATAACTCAGCTACGGGATGCAGACCGGCTCCTGACCGACACGGTCCCATCCCAAGGGCAACAGACCGGCTCCTGACCGGCACGGTCCTACCCCAGGGCAACAGACCGGCTCCTGACCGGCACGGTCACAAATATACACACTCCGGAGTGGCATTCGAGGGGAGCGACCCACACGAGTATAGTGCCTCAGTAACGAGTATCATAGATCAGTAGGACTGAATCATGACTCTGATCAAAGTGGGAAAAACCCATCCACTAAAGGGAGACCCGATCCCAACCTGATGCAAGATAAACAAATAGTGGAAAACTCCATCCACTAGAGACCTGATACCCAATTTGATACATAAGCAACATCCGGTCAACCGCCCAAGGTCCGCGGTTGCCGCAATATCCTGCCATCAAGCCTGCCTGTCCCAAAACCCAAGATCCACAATCGGGTAGAACAATCAATATCCGGTCAACCGCCTACTGTCCACGGTTGCCGCAATAATCCACAAGTCCGACATCAAGTACACTCTGTCTCCGACCCCAAGGTCCCGGCTACACTATCCCAAACTCCCGCTCGAACCCGAGCAACATCACTCGAAAGTCTAAATAAGAAGGAGAAAGAAAGCAATCATGGTTTCTCCTAAGTCAGATCCCAATATGATAGTGTAGTAATAAAATAGTGGCCTATCTAGATGTCCATACAAGCATGCAAAAGTCCTCATGCAAGAATAAAAGAGAGAATATCAAATAACAGTCCCACATGTGTAATGAATAACAAATCCACATAAACATAACCATCATGCTAAAGTCATCAGTCAACTACACATGTATATAACCCCTGATCCATAATAAATCCCAAAGTGATACCCGCACATAGATGTGTCATCATGTCCCACTAATTCGTCCATTTAACCAACTTTAATGAGATCTATGTGCTAACATGGCATGTTAACTATCACAATGAAGCATGTCCTCGCAATCACGTTTCCACAATAATATTATCCCAATCAGATTCCCAACATGCTATGTCCACAGATTATTCTCAAATGATGGGCTCACATTTATATTAATCAAACATGCATGGCAATCAATCAATATGTCCAAAAGAGGGGTTCTCTAATAAACTTAGTGAGTAAGTCAGAAGTAGAGGCAAGCAACAACCACCCACCTGAACACGCGAAATCCTCAGCTGTAACACCTTCTCGCTGTCCAGTATATCTTTTCACGCCAAAAGCCCAAATAGATAAACCGCCGCGATCACTGTGCACAAATACCCCAAAAGATACAATTAAACATACAGTTACACAAAATCTGTCCCCAAACACATCAATCCACAGTTTTGCCTTTTTCACCTTCGAGATTTGCTCGAAAAAAAATTCCAAAAAAAATACTGTCACGATCCTCGCGACGAACTGGTCGAAACGAGTACCTGCACGTTCAAATCCGAGTTTCCTACGCTGAGATATAAATTCTGCAAGGGAACCACCCCGGAATCAACCAATCACAAAAACTGAATCATAAAGTTCTGTAAACAGGGACTTTTCACCTTCGGAAAAAATTCATGAAATTCCAAGAAAATTTGGGGAGATTCCTCGTGATGTGTAGATGCAAATTGCCTTTTGAATCACCCCAATCTGATGCCTGTTCGCGAAGATATCGCCGAAAGATCGAACCGCTGTCCAAAACTCAATCACAGCAAATGGTGTCACAGTAAACTCAGAAAAACTACTCGAAAAGCGCGAAACCAGGGGAAGTAGAAAATACCAAGATTAAATCTCTGTCAGTCGTCGTTCCAATGGCGTAAGAATCGCCGGAAAATGTGATCGGGGTAGGCCGTGAGAGCTCTTGCATCGAAATGCGACGAAAGGGGTACACCGATGAAGGAACGTCGCGCCGCAACAAAGAAATGGAGATCTCTTAATCCGTGCAGCTGAAAAATCCTAAAGTTCACATGAGCATTCTTCTCTTCTTGGAGAAGATTTCATCTTCTCATCCCTCAGGAAGATGAGGCCTCGAAAATGGTGAAAATGGCCTCCCAAGTCTTCTCGGATGGAATTAATAGGAGAAACCAGAAAAACAATTCCCATAATTCCCTCTGTGTCCCGCCGAACAGGAAACACTGATTGCACCCAATGAAAACGCTCCACGTGGCACCGACCGGCCTGACCGCGCACCCAATGAAAACGCTCCACGTGGCACCGACCGGCCTGACCGCGCGCCCAGACGCGCCAGCTGCCCCCTGCCCGCATAGTTGACCGACCAATAAGGAGGTGCCACGTGTCACCGCCACCTGCCTAGTGCACCCGGTGCATGAAAATATGTGAACCGATCCAATAAAAGAATGCCACGTGTCCAAGCCAGTGCACCATACACCTGCGCTACGCCGTAGACCGCGAGCAGTGGACCGTCCAATGGAAGCACGCCACGTGTCCACCTCGGTCCACCGTACACCTCCAGTCTGCTCCGTGCTCCCAGACCACAACACCGATCCAATAGAACCCTGCCACGTGTCCCCCTTCCTGGTGCACGCCTGTCGCGTGGACCGCGCATCTGCCCGCGCCCGCGCCGCCTGCCCGCCGCCGCTGTACCGCCTGCCCGAGGCCGCGCCGCCGCCGGCAATCGCCGGAATTACTGTTCCGGCGATGAACAGTACCCGAGCACCAAAAATACAAGTGGGTAGTCCATTTTGACCGTTTTCGCGCGCTGAATCCGAATTTGACGTCCGTTTCGCCAAATTCCCATCCGATAAAACGCCGGAGGCTCCCGGAAAGGTATTCTTAGCCCAAATTCCACGCCGAGTCCAATTTTAATATCCATTTTGCGCGAAAACACCTCTAAACATCCGATGGGGGTCGACCGATCACCCATGTGATCCATTTAAGCTCGAAGTCCAACACTTGTGTCCAATTATGCCCCAAACACCTCCAACACACCACGTAGGCCTCCGGTAGCCACCCCAACGCACCGCAACAGCTCTGCGGAGATCCAGGTCATCACATCCTCCCCCACTAAAAGAAAGTTTCGTCCTCGAAACTAAAGTCATTCCTCAACACGGAATCACAACCAAAATGAGGGGGTAAATATCCGATCATCCGCCACTCAAGCTCCCAAGACCGTCTAATATCTCCTCCAGAGACGCGATGCAATCCTCGGGACTCTAACTAGGGCAAAACAAAGGCGGGCACTCCAGAAAACCACGCCACCTCAACCAAGTACAACTGGGCTAACCGCTCGAGCTATCAAGTAGTCTGCATCGGTACAAGCATCTGCCCCTCCCAGGGCCTCAGATAATCCAACCACAAGTCCATCGGCACAAAAGCTCGATCCAAGTACCTCTGTACTCCCGAGGCATTCGATATAAGTCCCCCAGCAGATCACGTAGACTCTGATCTCTAATCCAAAAACCATCGGGGCGTAGAAACCATTCCCCCAACTCTCCGGCATCAGCACACAGCCATAAGCAGTCGAGAGAACTAGATTGCAAATCAATATTCGAGAAGATCCAGTACCCTGGCAGCTGGTAAATCCAATCCTCCAGACTCGACCAAAGGGTACTTGCTCCAGATGATCACTTCGCCAAATTTTCGGGGATCCACACAAAGCCAAAGTGAACCAACCTTCCACATCTCGAATAGCACCAGCACCCCCAGAGGTGACACACTTGGCCTGCCAAAAATTCCCAAAACATCGCATCCGGGAGTTGTGTGCTCAACTCCCAAACTAGTGACATGCCGGACAACTCCAAAAGGAAAAGAGCCCTAACAAGGAGAGGTCCTCACCCGGTCACTCCCGAATCTTGGCCATCTGAGTGAACCACTCAGCCGTGGTCTTTCATCCAAAGAATCCTCAGTGACATCACTGTAAGCCATGTTTGCCTCAACAGTCCACACAGTGCCAGCCGTGGCATCATCAAACTCAACCCCAGAAAGCTTTCCTGCTCCAAGTATCCGCCATCACTGTGGCACTGTCGGGGTAATCCAGAATGCTCAACAATAACCCAACGGTAAATCCACAGTCGCTAAGGAAGGCATCACTAAAAACTCGCAGATCTCTCCCAGCACTGGAAATACTAGTATTGGCGTTGGTATCAATTCTCATCATCCGATTGCCAAGCTCTCCTGACACTGCCCAGTCCAAGAGGCTCCTTACCTTGACCATAAATACTAGTATTGGCGCTGGTATCAATTCTCATCATCCGATTGCCAAGCTCTCCTGACACTGCCCAGTCCAAGAGGCTCCTTACCTTGACCATAAATACTGATCTCGGCCAATTCCTAAATAATATCCAATTTGGCCGGATTTTCCACCGCCGCCTCCGCGGCTAACACCATGTGACCCAAGAGTTAAGCTTCTGAAGCTAAAACTCGTGTTTGAATAACCTGGCATATAGCTTCATCCACACAGGTATGGTAGCATGTCCACAAACGCTCCTCGTGCTACAAGTCGCTTTGGAAGTAAATCAAAATATCCTCGGGGATCACCACTCCCAATCCGTCCAAGTACAATAGGGACACTCAATTCCTCAAATCTTGAGGACAACAGGACATTATTTATTCCATTTGGCCTCACTATGAGCTCATAATGCCCTTACCGGATCCTGAATGCCATCTAGGCAAAGTCCCTGGCTGTCTGATTCCAAGTAGGTACTCGCATCATACACGAACTGCCGGAGTGTAACTCCACCAAAAGGTCCTAAATAACGAACCCTCATCATCGTCTATCCAAGACGTGGCATCACCACCACATATCGACAGCGTGGCACTGGGTCCAACAGAACCCTCGACCCATCCGATCCTGCGACTATGCCATCAGCTCTCTCAGCTCTACAGGCGGTATCTAATGAAGTGCTGTTGAGGGGGCGCGATTCCTCGAACCACGCCAAACACAATCTCTATCTCCCTAATCGGTGGCATCATCATCATCTCAGGTGGAATCACGCCCGGGATCTCACGGGCAACAGGAATATCCTTGAGTCCCGGCGCCGCCGTAGGCACCCCCCCTGCACTGTCGCTGCAACCTGTGTGCTCTAACTGTCTCAGTAAACAAGCCTCCATTGCCTGCCTCGCAGAAGGCCATAGCCTTCTCTCTCCATAGTCAAACATCGTGTGGCGCTGTGCCAACCAATCCCAAGCACTGGGTCAAAACACCGAGCTAACACAAGTACCAATAAGTCTGCCGGTATAACTCGAGGTCTCAACTGCACTGGACATGATCCACAAGTCTGTTCCACATGCACCACACCAACAGGAACCTGTACCTCTAGTGCACGTGGTAACAATTCTGTCTCCATTCCATGCCGGACTGCAACATGCTCTAACTCTGACTGCCGTGAGGAAATCACTCCTGCGACACTCGATCCACTATCATGGCGCCCTCCAACCGGGCGACACCGACTAATCCGCTTGACGCAAGTGGTCGCCGCATAGTTTGCCTGAAACTCAAGACTATCCATAAAGAGAGCACGATCTCTGCCTTTGCTCACACTGGGCGACGAAAAAGGTCCTCCGCAGATAACGAAGTCATGCTACCGCTGCGCTACTCTGATAAAGATGCTGATGGTGCCATCGGCGTCCACCCGACCCCTGACATCTCATGAAATCCATTATTGCAACCATCACAGGACAAAGCACAATTAATCCATGCAATTCCTTATACAATTATCCTTACTAAGCTCACCCCTCAACCGCGTATATCGTACCCCAAACATGCAGGTTATCAATCACAAAGGGTGACATTCCCATGGGTAAGCTTTACCTAATCCGTCCGCAAGGGTATCCACCATCCGGGAAAGGAGAACGAAAATGCCTCTGCCGGTCGATCAGTCCTCCAACATCTAGCGCCAAGCACCTCCATCCAGGACTCGCCTCTGGCGGCAGATCCCTATCCAAAGGAACTGCAATGCCACAATCCACTCGAAATGTCTACTCCATCGAGGCATCCAAAATTCAAAATATAGGAATCAAATAAACTGAAAGATATCCGAGCACAATCCACTCCCAGCCACACAAATCCTATGCGCCCCGCCCCTCGAAACCTGGAGCGCGTAGTCCAACCACTACACTAACTCTTAACCCCTCACCGAACAAGACCCTGCCTCCAAAGGCCCCATACTCAATCTCACAAATCGGGGTGACTCATCAGCCAAAATCAGCTCACTCTCTCAATGCAATCCCATAGCTTATCAACTGTCAGCTATCCACCCCGCCTCGGTGCTTCAGCACTGACCATTGGCACGGAGGTGCCACTCACTAGTCCGACAACTGTGCCACCGCACTGATCCGACAACTGTGTTACCACGCTGCTCCGACAACTGTGTCACTGCTCCGACAATTGCGCCAGCCAGACCAGCGGCTCCCTCTGCCGCTGATATACCTCAAACAATCCAGCCATCGGGGCCTGGAGCTCTTTAACCTCAATCTGGGTATCCGGCCCCAAAATAATCTGCACAACGCGTCGGGGAGACACCGCTCACCCCGACCAACTGCACCCCAGCACAAAACAAAGCTTGACCCAATCCGGCGAGAGTCTAAAGCATGTCAACCGTTCCACCGCATTATGTTGTCTGCAGCCAACATAATTGCTTAGGAGAATAGACATGCCAATCACCCATCCCATCACTTGGGAGAGGTATAAAACTCAATCAGGACTCTCGCTAAAAGTCACGACTCTCACGAAGTCATCCTAGGGTCCAACCACAAGCCTAGGGTTTCTACGGTCCCAACTGACCTATCCCTAAGCTCTGATACCAACCTAATCTGTCACGCCCCGGGGTCGATACCGCGACCCGGGCTCGCCAACAGATCCGCCACCTATGTAAAAACCCACATAGGCGAAGCGTCTAACCTGCAAAAGATAGTGCTATAGCTATGCAAATATCAGAACGGAAAATAAGATGTTGTAAAATAAAAAATCTAATCACTGCATAACCTGAAATAAAGTACAATATCCATCTCCTCAAATACAGATAATCACCAAATAATGCCCTCAATACAGCATCTCTCAACTAGGAAAGGGAGATAAACAAAACTATAGTACATCAGTCTCTAGATCAGTCTCTCCAAATACAAAAGATCTCTCCCAAAGTAAATAGTAAAATCCAGCTGACAGCTATAAGGAACCTCCACCAGGGGATACAGCTACACACCTCGAGCGGTAAGGATCTAGCTCGTGACTCCCTCGCCTCGAACAACGACCGAACGATCAGCAACCCCCACAGAAGACTCTGCAAAACAGGAGGAAGAAAAAAGGGAAACAACAATGGGGGTGAGAACCACTAGTAAACCAGTAGCCTCCCCTTGTGGGTAAAGCCTCAGACTCCGGCGTACCCACTAAGTCTACCAGAGGCAAGGAAAGGGGTAAGTGGTAAAGCTGTAAACATGACTGCTGAAGAAAGGAAACTACCACTACGATGCCTCTAATGTGCCAAGCTAAAAAAATAGCTAAATATATGCATCAGGATGTAAATGCCTGCCTGCCTAGACCCAACTAGACACCGGTGAACACCCGTACTGCCCACTATGCCTAATAACCAACAACTCAGCTACGGGATGCAGACCGGCTCCTGACCGACACGGTCCCATCCCAAGGGCAACAGACCGGCTCCTGACCGGCACGGTCCTACCCCAGGGCAACAGACCGGCTCCTGACCGGCACGGTCACAAATATACACACTCCGGAGTGGCACTCGAGGGGAGCGACCCACACGAGTATAGTGCCTCAGTAACGAGTATCATAGATCAGCAGGACTGAATCATGACTCTGATCAAAGTGGGAAAAACCCATCCACTAAAGGGAGACCCGATCCCAACCTGATGCAAGATAAACAAATAGTGGAAAACTCCATCCACTAGAGGCATGATAACCAATCTGATACATAAGCAACATCCGGTCAACCGCCCAAGGTCCCCGGTTGCCGCAATACCCTGCCATCAAGCCTGCCTGTCCCAAAACCCAAGATCCACAATCGGGTAGAACAATCAATATCCGGTCAACCGCCTACTATCCACGGTTGCCGCAATAACCCACAAGTCCGACATCAAGTACACTCTGTCTCCGACCCCAAGGTCCCGGCTACACTATCCCAAACCCCCGCTCGAACCCGAGCAACATGACTCGAAAGTCTAAATAAGAAGGAGAAAGAAAGCAATCATGGTTTCTCCTAAGTCAGATCCCAATATGATAGTGTAGCAATAAAATAGTGGCCTATCTAGATGTCCATACAAGCATGCAAAAGTCCTCATGCAAGAATAAACGAGAGAATATCAAATAACAGTCCCACATGTGTAATGAATAACAAATCCACATAAACATAACCATCATGCTAAAGTCATCAGTCAACTACACATGTATATAACCCCTGATCCATAATAAATCCCAAAGTGATACCCGCACATAGATGTGTCATCATGTCCCACTAATTCGTCCATTTAACCAACTTTTATGAGATCTATGTGCTAACATGGCATGTTAACTATCACAATGAAGCATGTCCTCGCAATCACGTTTCCACAATAATATTATCCCAATCAGATTCCCAACATGCTATGTCCACAGATTATTCTCAAATGATGGGCTCACATTTATATTAATCAAACATGCATGGCAATCAATCAATATGTCCAAAAGAGGGGTTCTCTAATAAACTTAGTGAGTAAGTCAGAAGTAGAGGCAAGCAACAACCACCCACCTGAACACGCGAAATCCTCAGCTGTAACACCTTCTCGCTGTCCAGTATACCTTTCCACGCCAAAAGCCCAAACAGATAAACCGCCGCGATCACTGTGCACAAATACCCCAAAAGATACAATTAAACATACAATTACACAAAATCTGTCCCCAAACAATCAGTCCACAGTTTTGCCTTTTTCACCTTCGAGATCTGCTCGAAAAAAATTCTAGGCAAAATACTGTCACGATCCTCGCGACGAATTGGTCGAAACGAGTACCTGCACGTTCAAATCCGAGTTTCCTACGCTGAGATATAAATTCTGCAAGGGAACCACCCCGGAATCAACCAATCACAAAAACTGAATCATAAAGTTCTGTAAACAGGGACTTTTCACCTTCGGGAAAAATTCAGGAAATTCCAAGAAAATTTGGGGAGATTCATCGTGATTTGTAGATGCAAATCGCCTTCTGTATCACCCCAATCTGATGCCTGTGCGCGAAGATATCGCCGAAAGATCGAACCGCTGTCCAAAACTCAATCACAGCAAATGGTGTCACAGTAAACTCAGAAAAACTCCTCGAAAAGCGTGAAATAGGGGAAGTAGAAAATACCAAGATTAAATCTCTGTCAGCCGCCGTTCCAATGGCGCAAGAATCGCCGGAAAATGTGATCGGGGTAGGCCGTGAGAGCTCTTGCATCGAAATGCGACGAAAGGGGTACACGGATGAAGGAACGTCGCGCCGCAACAAAGAAATGGAGATCTCTTAATCCGTGCAGCTGAAAAATCCTAAAGTTCACATGAGCATTCTTCTCTTCTTGGAGAAGATTTCATCTTCTCATCCCTCAGGAAGATGAGGCCTCGAAAATGGTGAAAATGGCCTCCCAAGTCTTCTCGGATGGAATTAATAGGAGAAACCAGAAAAACAATTCCCATAATTCCCTCTGTGTCCCGCCCGAACAGGAAACACTGATTGCACCCAATGAAAACGCTCCACGTGGCACCCACCGTCCTGACCGCGCGCCCAGACGCGCCAGCTGCCCCCTGCCCGCACAGTTGACCGACCAATAAGGAGGTGCCACGTGTCACCGCCACCTGCCTAGTGCACCCGGTGCACGAAAATATGTGAACCGATCCAATAAAAGAATGCCACGTGTCCAAGCCAGTGCACCATACACCTGCGCTACGCCGTAGACCGCGAGCAGTGGACCGTCCAATGGAAGCACGCCACGTGTCCACCTCGGTCCACCGTACACCTCCAGTCTACTCCGTGCTCCCAGACCACAACACCGATCCAATAGAACCCTGCCACGTGTCCCCCTTCCTGGTGCACGCCTACCGCGTGGACCGCGCACCTGCCCGCGCGCCGCGCGGCTGCCCGCGCCCTGCCCGCGCCCGCGCTGCCTGCCCGCCGCCGCTGTACCGCCTGCCCGAGGCCGCGCCGCCGCCTGCCGGCGCTGCCCGTCGCCGCCGGCGATCGCCGGAATTTCTGTTCCGGCGATGAACAGTACTCGAGCACCAAAAATACAAGTGGGTAGTCCGTTTTGACCGTTTTCGCGCGCTGAATCCGAATTTGACGTCCGTTTCACCAAATTCCCATCCGATAAAACGCCGGAGGCTCCCGGAAAGGTATTCTTAGCCCAAATTCCACGCCGAGTCCAATTTTAATATCCATTTTGCGCGAAAACACCTCTAAACATCCGATGGGGGTCGACCGATCACCCATGTGATCCATTTAAGCTCGAAGTCCAACACTTGTGTCCAATTATGCCCAAACACCTCCAACACACCACGTAGGCCTCCGATAGCCACCCCAACGCACCGCAACAGCTCTGCGGAGATCCAGGTCATCACTAATTGTGAAGAAGTTGGATTGTAGCAATCCCACCAGTTCTGACTCGGGATGATCTAACCTCAGACCCTTTTTTTTTTCTCTTTTGCAGGTTGTTAGTTTTAGTTCTTACGTTTCCTTCAATTTTTGAACTTGTTAACTCTCCTTATTTTGCAATTTTGGCTAACTTTGTGACAAAAAGGGGGAGAGAATATTAGAACAGTTGAACAATGAAACTTCGATTATCCAGTTGTGAACCATGAAGGTAAGTATAACTTCAACTTTTGGGTTTTCTTTTGTGATTGCATGCATGCCTCGACTAACTATTTGCTAACTATTTGGGCATGTAATATACTAACAAGTTGATGTTGACTAACAATGTTGTGACATTTTGATTTTGAATGCATAGAAGATATGTTGTTTTTTTAACTATGATCCAATTACATATCTGAATGTATAAATGTCATGGTAAGTATAAATGAGTATAAACTTCATCTCTGTGTGTGGTTTTTGAATGACATAAAAATTCTTGAGGTATCTAACGATTTCTTTTGTCAAGAATGATTTCTTTTGCGGAGAGTACAGATGTCTAAGTCTAGAGTATGTTTTAGGAGTTTAACTCATGTATCTATCTTTATTTGGATCTCATTGTAAATTTTTGTTGTATGGTGATATCAACAAAAATATATTTTTGAATTTTCTTGAGTGGATTTGGTGTTTTGTCACGAAACCGCCAAAGGGGGAGATGTTACGGAATTTGAGTTGGCGTATTTCGTGAATTCGGTTAAGTCTTGAAGATTGAAGATAAAGAAGGTTGGATCATATAACTCAATCTCAAGAAAGAAGAATTCAAAAGGATCAGGTATGTTTAACTAATTATCTTTGGTCATCCGAATACTTCTTATAGTGTAGAAACACTTGGATGAATTTTTAATTGCATAAAAATCAAAAACTGACATGGGACATGTTCAGGATCCGGATCAGACACTTCGATCCGGATCCCGAAGGGTGTTAGTTCATACGCAAATTCAATCCAGATCGTAGCCTCCTTTGATCCGGATCCCGAACACTGGTTTTTACCGTAATTTATGAACGATCCGGATTAGGCAGTTCAATCCGGATCCCGAACATTGGTGTTTGGTGAATTGTATGAATGATCCGGATCAGGCACTTCGATCCGGATCCCGAACCTTTGTTTTTCTGGAAACTGACTGTCTCGTTACTGCAATCCGGATCGCTAAATCCGATCCGGATCGCCGTCCTGAAAAATTCCAGAAAAGGTTAGTTTTGATTCTTATCCTCTTCCAATGGTTTCTAACCTATAAATAGACCCTTTAATTCGTCTTTAGGGTACGACGAAAAATGGAAAAATATCGACCGAAATAGAAAAATCCACAGATAGAGAATAAAGGAATACTAGATTTAATTCTATGTTTCTTCATCTATTTTATTCATTTGATTCTAGGTTTTCCAAACTCAGATTTTGAGTAGAATCAAATTAATGAATACTTAGATGGTATTTTCCGATCTATTTCTAATCTAAGTATTCGGCGGATCATCACCACCCAAAAACAACGATTTCCCCAAAATCGGCGCGTGGACTCGCGTGGCCTTGTGGATTCAAGGTGCTACCGCTCTCGTGGATTCGAAGCGAGGTACGTTCGTGGATTCGAAGCGTGCTACTGGGTGAAGACTGTGGATTCGGTCGGACGTCGTGGAGTCGACGTTGGACGCGTGGATTCGGCGTTGGACGCAGATCGCGGATTCGAGAAGCGTTGCGGAGCGAGCGGAGAAGAACAAATAGGAGCGTATGGAAAAAAGTTGAGTCGTCTGTGAGTACGGTATATCACCTTTGTACGTGTTATAATTCTAGTGGATTTCACCGTGTTATCGGTCCCGTGGTTTTTTACTCCGGTTTGGAGTTTTCTACGTAAAAATCTCTGCGTGTTATTTATTTTTCCGCATTGGGTTTTATATCGCAAAGATTTTGAGTGTTTATTCCTTACACCTATTCACCCCACTCTAGGTGTTTTTTCCCCTATTTAGATCCAATTATACATAACCCAACACAATTGATTGCCACACCGTTCGTCGATGAAAATTAAAAAGGCTTTCATCCGTACTTTCCAGTAGGCATAATTTGTTCCATCGAAGAACGGGGGTCTGTTGATGTTTCCACCTTCAACCATTGTTTACAACCCTATTCCCTCTCTGATACCACTTGTTGGGTTATATATAATTGGATCTAAATAGGGGAAAAAACACCTAGAGGGGGGTGAATAGGTGTAAACAATAAACACTCAAAAATCTTTGCGATATAAACCCAATGCGGAAAAAATAAATAACACGCAGAGATTTTTACGTGGAAAACTCCAAACCGGAGTAAAAAACCACGGGACCGATAACACGGTGAAATCCACTAGAATTATAACACGTACAAGGTGATATACCGTACTCACAGACGACTCAACCTTTTCCATACGCTCCTAGTTGATCTTCTCCGCTCGCTCCGCAACGCTTCTCGAATCCACGATCTGCGTCCAACGCCGAATCCACGGCGTCCAACGTCGAGTCCACGACGTCCGACCGAATCCACGGTCTTCACCCAGTAGCACGTCTCGAATCCACGAACGTACCTCGCTCCGAATCCACGAGAGCGGTAGAACCTTGAATCCACAAGGCCACGCGAGTCCACGCGCCGATTTTGGGGAAATCGTTGTTTTTGGGTGGTGATGATCCGCCGAATACTTAGATTAGAAATAGATCGGAAATACCATCTAAGTATTCATTAATTTGATTCTACTCAAAATCTGAGTTTGGAAAACCTAGAATCAAATTAATAATATAGATGAAGAAACATAGAATTAAATCTAGTATTTCCTTTCTTCTCTATATGTGGATTTTTCTATTTCGGTCGTGTTTTTTCATTGCCCTAAAAGATGAATCATAGGGTCTATTTATAGGTTAGAAACCGTTGGAAGAGGATAAGAATCAAAAACTAACCTTTTCTGGAATTTTTCAGGACGACGATCCGGATCGGATTTCGGCGATCCGGATTGCAGTACTGTTGGGTTATATGTAATATAGATCTAAATAGGGGAAAAAACACCTAGAGGGGGGTGAATAGGTGTAAACAATAAACACTCAAAAAATCATTGCGCAATAAAACCCAATGCGGAAAAATAAAAGAACACGCAAGATTTTTACGTGGAAAAACTCCAAACCGGAGTAAAAAACCACGGGACCGATAACACGGTGAAATCCACTAGAATTAAACACGTACAAGGTGATTTACCGTACTCACAGACGACTCAACCTTTTCCATACGCTCCTAGTTGATCTTCTCCGCTCGCTCCGCAACGCGTCTCGAATCCACGATCTGCGTCCAACGCCGAATCCACGGCGTCCAACGTCGAGTCCACGACGTCCGACCGAATCCACGGTCTTCACCCAGTAGCACGCTTCGAATCCACGAACGTACCTCGCTCCGAATCCACGAGAGCGGTTGAACCTTGAATCCACAAGGCCACGCGAGTCCACGCGCCGATTTTGGGGAAATCGTTGTTTTTTGGGTGGTGATGATCCGCCGAATACTTAGATCAAAGATAGATCGGAAATACCATCTAAGTATTCATTAGTTTGATTCAACTCAAGATGTGAGTATGAAAACCTAGAATCAAACTAATCAATATAGATGAAGAAACATAGAGTAATATCTAATGATTTCCTTTCTTCTCTATATGTGGATCTTAGGCCGTATAAGATGATATTTGAATATGACGGCTATTTTTTTTATCGGCTTTTTTTCTAGAAAAAGAATCATAGGGTCTATTTATAGGTTAGAAACCCTAGGAAGGAGATAAGAATAAAAAACCTACCATTTCTGGAATTTTTACGGACGGCGATCCGGATCGGATTTCTGCGATCCGGATTGCGTAAAGAAAGACGTTTTCCAGAAAACGAAGGTTCGGGATCCGGATCGAAGTGCTGATCCGGATCGTTCATACAGTTCACCAAACATCAACGTTCGGGATCCGGATTGCAAGCCTGATCCGGATCGTTCAAGTAAAATGGTAAAACAGTTCGGGATCCGATCAAGAAATGCTACGATCCGGATTGAACTGGTGTATGAACGAACACCCTTCGGGATCCGGATTGGAATGTCTGATCCGGATCCTGAACATGTCCCATGTCCAGTTTTTGATTTTTATGCAATGAAAAATTCTTCCAAGTGTTTCTACACTACAAGAAGTATTCGGATCACCAAAATTTTAGTTAAACATACCTGATCCTTTTGAATTCTTCTTTCTTGAGATTGAGTTAAATGATCCAACCTTCTTCACCTTCAATCTTCAAGACTTGAACTTCACGAAATACGCCAACTCAAATTT
>CM055069.1:10071241-10145643 GCA_029204045.2 Tillandsia leiboldiana
CTAGAAGGAAAGTACCATCCCCCAAAGGAAGCCCAAAACCCTCTCCCCGAAACCCAGTATCTGACTACACTATCCCAGCCCCTGCTCTAACCCGAGCATAATATCCCCTATGTCTAAGTGACTGAAGAAAGAATGAAACATGGTTTCTCCTAAGTCAATTCCAGCATGATAGTGTAGCAGAAAAAGGTGGCCTATCTAGGTGACCATTCAAGCATGCAAAAGTCCTTTTCTTAATGAACCCTTTTAAGTACTCTAACCACATACCCCAACCTTTCATTTAACATTCAACAAGATAGGGATTTAGCATAATTTCCAAGTAATTATACTACATATTTAAAGCATGGACACACCACTAATTAACTTGTAGTTTTCTAACAATGCGATTATTAACGAAGGAACCAGGATTTCATACAAGCATGCTAAGTCCATCTCACAGTTCTACTAACAGCCTGATCAAGAGCATTCTAATAGGCCTAGTGATAAATCACAAATAGGAGGTTTACAACATCACCCACCTCGAGCGCTAATCCAAGTTCCCAAAAGCGAAACCCAAGCTCAGTCCAAAACTCCCCACCAATCTGTACAAAATACCCCAAAGGAAAGTACATAAGCTATTCATTCACAATTCCCAGAATCTGTCCCTTAATACCACAGTCCAGAATTCACCAATTTTTACCTGCGAAAAATGCCCAGAAAAATCCAAGAAAAATACTGTCGCGATCCTCGCGACGAGCCCGTCGAAACGAGTACCTGCACGTCCAAATCGGAGTTTCCTACGCTGAGATAAAAATCCGACAAGGGAAACATCCCCATCCAAACTGTACCAAATTTCTGTAACAAAGAACCACAGAAAAAGGAGATTCTCACCCTCGTCCAAAATCCAGAAAAATCTGAGAAAAATCCAGGAGACTCCTTGCGAAGTGTAGATGAAAATTGCCTCTTGAATCGCCTCGATCCGACGTCCGAGCGAAAAGATACGGTAAGAACACCGCGGTGCTGTCCAAAAGTCCGCGACGAAAAATGGGTCAAATGGGTGCTCGGAAAACTCCAAGGTCAGCACGGAAAACGAGGAACCTCAAAACACAGGAGTTGAAGTCCTACCTGTCGTGAGTCCAACGACGCGAAAATCGGCAAAATCCGAAGTCGGGGTAAGTCGCAGGAGTCCAAACACCGAGAAGGGGCGAAGCGAGTCGCCGGAGAACAAGCGTCGCGCCGCGCCGTAAAATAGTGAACCTCGGGAAACGTGCCACCAAAAATCTCCAATGTCCTCCAAAGGGTAGTGCACTGTGAGGGGGAAAATCGCTCTGAAGAACCCTCTCAGGAAACAGGCCAGAAAAGCTGAAAAGGAAACACAAAGGGCATATTTATAGCCCAGCCCAAATGCTGTTGGGCCGGGTTTTCGGGCGCAGTTTCCGGGCGCACTGCGCCCGGAAACCGGGCTGCACACCTCCCGTCCGACGCGCCCGAAACGCGCAAGTGAGGCCACGTCACCCCGCAACAGGGGACAGCGGTGCAAGGGCCCTGCCGCGCGCCACGCGTCCCCCCGCGGTCAGCGGGGGTAGGTACGGCCCGCCTATCGCGTGCCGACACGCGTCCGCACTCGAGTGCGGCCGACCGCCCGCCTGGCGCAACAGTGCGCGCGCCGTCCCGAGGCGCCCCTCTGCGCACACCGTGGACCGCGCCCGCGTGAGCCCGCAAATCCCAAGCCACCACGTGTCATGCGCCCGGTCCACCGCAACCCCGCAAAATCGCTGAGCCGTGCCGCGTGCGCCGGCCACTCCTGGCACGCCACGCGTCCCCCGCCCGCGGTCCATGCGCCGCCGCGCCTCCCCGTGGACCGAGCTGCGTGGGCCGGCCAATAATAGGTCGCCACGTGGCTCAGGCCGGTCCACGAGCCTCCCCCATGCACCGAAAATCCCCGAAAACTTCCGGAAGCCCGCTTTTGGTCATCCGGACTCCAAATTTAACAAGCAAATAGCCGTTTTCAAGCGTTTTTCCGCGCTGAATCCAAATCCAACCTCAGATTGGCCCAAAACCTTTTCTAAAATTCGGCAAATGCAACCAAAGGCCAAATCAGCTATCCAAGTCTCACAAGGTCCATCTGTGGCACCCCTTTGATGCACCATGGGCCAGACACACCAACACTAGGTGTTCTACACAGTGGATTCATCGGGAAGTTGCATGGGAAAACCAGAACACTACGAAAATTGTCTTCAGTTCGATTGTATCCGAGGCCGAACTTGTTTGTTTGACCAAGACCAAGAAGTTTATCCAACTTACTCCTTCCAGAAGAAAATTGCTGTAAGTCATCCTTGAGTTGGAAAATGGTCTCTGTCATTTCCAATTTTTCCCGTCAGGCCTCGCCGTAGAGCTTCAAGAAGTAATTCGCTTTGTTCACCATATCTATAAAATTCTTCTCGAGTTGCTCATTGGACTCTTGAAGGGAAACATTTGCTTTTATCAGATTATCCCTTTCCACTTCAAGATCGGTCGAGAGAGAAGTTACCCTTTTTACTTCTTCTTCGAGATCCTGCAATCTCCCTCTCAACCCCTTGTTTTGCTTAGCTGGTTTCTTTGAATCCCTCAAAAGTCTGTGGTAGGCTAAAGTAAAATCTTCACCTTCCGAATCATCCGATTCATTGTCCGTTGCATTCTTTTCAACAGTGGAGTTGGACAATGACTCGGATGTACTTGCCATTAAGCACATGAATGGTGAAGATGTGGACGCGTGGAATGCCGTTGCGCTTTCTTCTTCATCACTTGAGGATGACTCATTTGACGTTGAGTTGTCATCCCAAGTGACGGCTTGCATCACTTTCTTCTTCGACGGATTCTTAGTTGGACACTCCGTTGAGATATGGTCGTATCCTCGGCACTTGAAGCATTGGACTTGTCCCTCTGAACTTTTCTTATCCTTTAAAAAGTTCTCTTGCTTTCTTGATTTGTAACTTGAAGTACCCTTGCCTTTCTTCGACTTTCCGAAGGATGGAGATTTACTTGAATTAACCCTTCGAAAGTTGCGGCGAAACTTCCTTGTCAAGAGAGCGAGTTGCTTCTCAAAGTCTTCCATAGAAAGGTTCTCGTCATCGTCTGAGGAGGATGTATCCGCGTCTTCTTCCTTAGTTGTTTTCAAAGCATAACCTGAAGACTTAGAAGAGGATGCTTTTCCAGAAGAATAGTTAGTAGTAAATGTCATTTCATAAGTTTGTAATGAACCAACTAATTCTTCTACACGCATTTCGTCCGGGTGTTT
Organism: Tillandsia leiboldiana; assembly: GCA_029204045.2. Lineage (NCBI taxonomy): Eukaryota > Viridiplantae > Streptophyta > Magnoliopsida > Poales > Bromeliaceae > Tillandsia > Tillandsia leiboldiana. The sequence continues at coordinate 10,074,495 of CM055069.1, forward strand.
GATAGTTTCAATGGCTGTAACCTTTGGGCGAAATCGTTCAGGAAGAGTTCTTAAGATCTTTCTTACAACCTTAAATTCTGGAATCTTCTCTCCCAGATTAGCACATGAATTTACGATATCTTGCAATCGTGTATAGTAGTCCGTGAAAGATTCATTTTCTGCCATAAAAATGGAGTCAAATCTGCTCATAAGCATTTGCAGCTTTTGAATCTTCACGAGGTTAGTTCCCTCATGTGTAACCTGAAAAACATCCCAGATTTCTTTCGCAGTCTCACATGCCGAGACGCGAGAGAATTCAGTTTGAGATAAGGCATTAAAAATAGCATTGATTCCCTTGCCATTGTAAGAAGAAGAGTCTAACTCTTCCTTGGTCCATTTCGACCTAGGTTTTAAGGTGCGAACATCAGAAATAATCTTAGTTGGATTAGACCATCCTAATTCAATTGATTGCCACACCCTTTCGTCGATGGAAATTAAAAAAGCTTTCATCCGTACTTTCCAGCACGCATAATTTGTTCCATCAAAGAAAGGGGGTCGATTGATGTTTCCACCTTCAACCATTGTTTACAACCCTATTCCCGCTCTGGTACCACTTGTTGGGTTATATGTAATATAGATCTAAATAGGGGAAAAAATACCTAGAGGGGGGTGAATAGGTGTAAACAATAAACACTCAAAAAATCATTGCGCAATAAAACCCAATGTGGAAATAAAAATGAACACGCAAGATTTTTACGTGGAAAAACTCCAAACCGGAGTAAAAAACCACGGGACCGATAACACGGTGAAATCCACTAGAATTGACACACGTACAAGGTGATTTAACGTACTCACAGACGACTCAACTTTTTACCATACGCTCCTAGTTGATCTTCTCCGCTCGTTCCGCAACGCGTCTCGAATCCACGATCTGCGTCCAACGCCGAATCCACGGCGTCCAACGTCGAGTCCACGACGTCCGACCGAATCCACGGTCTTCACCCAGTAGCACGTTTCGAATCCACGAACGTACCTCGCTCCGAATCCACGAGAGCGGTTGAACCTTGAATCCACAAGGACACGCGAGTCCACGCGCCGATTTTGGGGAAATCGTTGTTTTTGGGTGGTGATGATCCGCCGAATACTTAGATCAAAGATAGATAGGAAATACCATCTAAGTATTCATTAGTTTGATTCAACTCAAGATGTGAGTATGAAAACCTAGAATCAAACTAATCAATATAGATGAAGAAACATAGAGTAATATCTAATGATTTCCTTTCTTCTCTATATGTGGATTTTAGGCCGTATAAAATGATATTTGAATATGACGGCTATTTTTCTTTTATCGGCCTCTTTTTGGATTAACCCTAGAAAAAGAATCATAGGGTCTATATATAGGTTAGAAACCCTAGGAAGGAGATAAGAATCAAAAACCTACCATTTCTGGAATTTTTACGGACGGCGATCCGGATCGGATTTGGGCGATCCGGATTGCAGTAGCAAGAAAGACGGTTTCCAGAAAAACGATGGTTCGGGATCCGGATCGAAATGGCTGATCCGGATCGTTCATACAGTTTCACCAAACATCAACGTTCGGGATCCGGATTGCAAATCCTGATCCGGATCGTGCAAGTAAAAAGGTAAAACTAGTGTTCGGGATCCGGATCATGGGATGCTGCGATCCGGATTGAACCAGTGTATGAACGAACACCCTTCGGAATCCGGATTGGAATATCTGATCCGGATCCTGAACATGTCTCATGTCCAGTTTTTAATTTTTATGCAATGAAAAATTCTTCCAGGTGTTTCTACACTACAAGAAGTATTCGGATCACCAAAAATCTTTAGTTAAACATACCTGATCCTTTTGAATTCTTCTTTCTTGAGATTGACTGAAATGATCCAACCTTCTTCACCTTCAATCTTCAAGACTTGAACCTTTCACGAAATTCGCCAACTCAAATTCCGTAACAGGATTCGATTAGGATTAGAATTAGGATTAGGGTTTTCTCATTATAAATATATGTCATATGTGACATATTATAAGACAGAAAAAAAAATGGAATAAGAAAATCCTAGCCGCCTATCCTCTCCCTCTTCCTCAAGTCCTCCATAATTAATTCATCGTTCTCGATCTTCGGAAGATTGCTAGCACAATTAGAAGATTGATTCATCCTCCTTACATCGACGCAAGAGTTAATTCGTGATCGGATCACGAATCAAGGCGATCGACTATTTCGATCAAGGGCGTGGTTCCGTGTGGACGCGAGTAGAGGCCGGGTGTGTGCGCGGCTAGCAAGGACGAACAATTTTTACCAATAATCGTCGGCTTCGCTTCGCGGTGATCTCGACTCGCGCAAGATAAAAATTAAATCCTAATTGATAAAATCAATTAGATTAATTTTTAACGATCTAAAACAAAACATGAGGTGATCTTTGGTTTAAGAAAAATTTTAATTGCGTTTTTTTCTTCCGCTGTGTATATTCGTTTATTTTCTAACACTTAAGACTTAGACTGGAATTTTATCTCCATATCATTCTAATTTTTGCAGCTTGGTTATTGGGCGTTTAAAATGGGGATTTGGCGAGCCGATAGAGTGGTGTCAGGGCCATGGTTTTAGGATGAACGTGATTTTTTTTAGCTTTGTTCGCTGCCAATTTTTCGGAACTATGGACTGATCGGATTTGATGAATTTTCGTTCTCTACCTTGCTCCGAGTCAAATCTGTGCAACAAGAGTTTTTAATTTTGTCTTTCTTTGGAGAATCGCGTTTTTCGGGTTTATTTTCTAGTTCTTAACACCTGACAACCGTATGAGACATGTGTTTCGGGTCTAATTATCCAACCTCTACGGCTGCGACTTCTGGAGTTCCTCTTTCGTCTCCTTTGATTCCTCTAGTCATAAGCTTTGTTTGTCTGGGTTTATCTGGATGGAGGCTTTGGTTTTGGGCTTAAGCTGGTTTTATTTGGGGGTGGACAGCTCGCACACTGGCTGTTGGGGTTTTTTTCCTTGTGTCTGCTTGGGTGCTGAACCTACATCTTGTACTGGGGCTTTTTCTCTAAGCTTACTTCCTGTAATACTATCAAATAGGTACACATCCCTGTTTAATCAAAAAAAAAAAAAAAAAAAAACACAACCTGAAAATGTCAAATTTCCTCAAATTTTTTAAAATTTTATTAGAAATAAATTCACTACCTCTATCAATATGGAGGGTTTTATCATATGCCTCGATTCTTTCTAGCTCCACATTGTACTTAAATTTTTTTAAAATTAAAATGCATTTGATTTTTGCTTGCCAAAATAAACCTAAGTCATTTGGCTATGGTCATCAACAAATACAACAAAATAAGAATTATTATTTCACGATGGTATTCGTACGTTGCCACAAACATCTGCATGCAGTACCAAAGAAAGAGGCCTGTGTACTCCCACTATCTTTTCTTAGAGAAGAAACTCTGATGTTTTATTTTGTTGGGTTTTATTTGATTTATTGTGATTTTAAACTTGTGTTTTGGCCTTTGGGCTTTTCTGGGCAGCCCAATGTCAATGGGCTTTGTCTGGGAGCCCAAACCCACTTACCCTCTACATGTGATGTTTAGTCCCACATCGAAAATTCATCACATGTAGAGTAGGTTTATTTACTCCCTCTCTTGTGCATGTATTGGTTAAAAAGTGTGAGCAAAGCTTTTCCAATACATACACAGGCTGGGCCGGGCCTGTGTGTTTTTGTCTTGGTCCATTTGACTTTTGCCCTTAATGCCTACATTGGGAATTTATTTCTCGGGCTACCCAAAGGCCTTCCTTGGGAAAGGCCTTTGTGGGCTGCCCAAGAAAAGACCCATTGGAGCTTGTCTCCTGTGGGTTTTGGGTTCTTTAAAAAGAGAGCTTGTGAGCTAAGTAAAAATACACAGCATCTACATACACTTAAGCTTAAAAATTTTCCTCTCTAATTTATAAATTTAGACACTGTGATTTTCCTCTTTGAATTTATATTTTTGCTGGATCTTTGAAAGACGTTGGGTTCGCTACGCACCATCCCGGAGTCGTTGCCGACGGGGTGGACAGTGGTCGTTGTATCGCTAGGGGTGATTGCTGGAGCCTCGCACGTAGAGGGGCAATCTTGCTTTTAGGACAGTGCTCACGCACGCCTCGACATTCACAGGCTTCATCTAAACCTTATTTTATATTATTTTGAGTTTAAATTAAATTTAAATTATTTAAAAGAATTAATTTGAAAAGATAAATTTTTCCAACAATAACAATCTAGAAGCAAGATTAATTTAATTTATCTTTTCATATAATTAGTAAAATAATATAGAATAATATTGCTACTGAGAACTAGTTATTTATTAAATTAGTTTAATAGTACTGTTAGTGAACTGTTTGCTATTTTACAATTAATATAACTGTGAGTATAGTAGATTTATTGATAATGTTGTGAAAGTACAATACACATTTGTTAATCCGCAGGTTAAATAATTTTATTGAAATTGTGTTCGTACTGCTCTATATATATATACATCCCTGATTTACCCTTGTGATAATACTGTTGTGATCTACTGTGCTATATTGTATACAATATAATCCTTACGCTGTACTATTTCAAACTTCTGTACACTGTTAAATTTTTTTAAGTCTTCTAAAAACTGAGAGTTTATTTAATTAATAATATTGTTGTGTTAATAATACATGCTGTTGCACTGTTATAATATTAATTAAAAATACATCTTTTATATATTATTGTGATAGAATAAACAATATTATAACATAGTGTTAATTTGTTAACTGTTTCTCCGTTATTTAAAATATTGTTTAACTACTACACTGTTAATTAAAATAGTATAATCTTTGTTAATTAAACCTATTATCTGTTTCTCTAAAATTATTGTTGATTAAATTTAAACTTGTTAACTTAGATTAACTGTTTTTAAACCTAGAATAATTTTGTGACATTCTTTTAGATTATTGATTAAACAGATTAATGGAGGATTCGTATTCGGCAAAACCTGTTACCTTTGATGGTCGTAATTTTAGAAGGTGGCAGAATCAAATGCGATTCTGGCTCACCACACTGGGACTTGTTTCTGCCATCTCAGATCCTGTTGAGAATGGCAATGAAACTGCACCTGATGGTGCTATTCAGTCTGTGGCAAATCGCCTTCAGACTCGCAGCCAGTCTCAGAGTGCTCCTACTCCTCCTGGTGTTGCACCTGCACCTTTACCTGTGCCTCCTACTGATCCTGCTATGATTAATTATCATTGTCTGAACCGGATCCTTAGCACCCTTTCTGATAAGCTTTATGACATTTACTGTAGTAGTCAGACTGCTAGGGAACTCTGGATTTCCTTAGAACAAAAGTATGACCAGATTGATCCTACTAAGAAGAGATACCAAGCTTCAGATTTGCTCAAGTTTAAATTGGTAGATAGTAAACCTATGTCTGACCAACTACAGGATTTTGAGTACATTATTGAGCAGCTTAGATCTAGTGGTATAGATCTAGATGAGAGTTTTCTAGTTGCCACTTTAATAGATAAGTTGCCTCCTTCCTGGTCTAGCCATGCCAATGATCTGAACCACAATCAAAGAGAACTTTCCCTGAATTTTGTCCTAAGATCTCTTAGGATAGAAGAAACCAACCGAGCTAGAGATAAGAAGCCTAGCGAGCCTTCTACCCAAGCCAACCTAGTAGAGAACCCGAAACCTAAGGGTAGAAATTTCCAACCCTTTAGGAACTTTAAGAAGAAGCCTTTCCAACATAGAAAGTTCAACCCAAACTTTAAGAAGCCTGCACCTAAGGGGAGTGGAGTGAATTCTGGATGTTTTGTGTGCGGGAAGACGAACCACTTTGCGAAGGACTGCTATTTTCGCAAGACTCGGCCTTCCGCGCCAAAGAAGAAGGGAGCTCCTCCTGAGCGTCAGTTGAACATGTTGACTGATGTACCCAACCCTTCTGACTCCACTATCAGGTTAGGAACTAGCTTACCCGAGGTTAACCTTGCTCTTAGTTCTTCTGATTGGTGGATTGACACTGGAGCAAATGTGCATGCTTGCTCTGACCGTTCTTGGTTTTCCACTTATCAGGACTCAAGTGGGGATCGGTGAACATGGGAAATGCAGCATCTTCGCGCGTGCTTGGGACTGGTCGAGTGGACCTGAAGTTGACCTCTGGGAAGACTCTTTCCTTGCACGGCGTGCATCATGTTCCTGATCTTAGGAAGAACTTGATTTGTGCTTCTCTTTTAGTTCAGCAAGGTTTTAAGTTTGTTTTTGAATGTAATAGGGTAGTAATTACTAAAGGTGTGAACTTTATTGGGAAAGGATTTTTGAGTGATGGTTTATTTAAGCTTTCTGTGGTGACTTCTACTATTAATGAAAGTTTGATTTTGAATGTTGTTTCATCTGATGTTTGGCATGGAAGATTGGGACATGTGAATTTTAATACTATTAAGAGATTGATGAATTTTGATTTAATTCCTAAGTCTGTTTCAAATGATCATAGATGTGAAATATGTGTGCAAGCTAAGGAACCTAGAAGACCATTTAGATCTGTAGATAGAGATTCTGATCTGCTGGAACTTATACACAGTGATGTTTGTGATGGATGTAGACCCAGTAGGGGTGGAAGCAAATATTTTGTAACATTCATTGATGATCATTCGAAGTATTGTTATATTTATCTGATTAAGAATAAAGATGAAGTTTTGAATAAATTTAAGATTTATAAAGCTGAGGTTGAAAATCAATTGGATAAGAAAATTAAGATTTTAAGATCTGATCGAGGAGGTGAATATACATCAAATGAGATGACTATATTCTGTCAAGAATTTAGAATTGTACATCAAGTGACTGCACCTTATACACCTCAATCTAATGGAGTAGCTGAAAGGAAAAATAGAACTTTGATGGATATGGTAAATTCAATGATTATTAGTTCTGGTGCACCCGAGAACTTGTGGGGTGAAGCCTTGATGACTGCTTGTATAATTCTTAATAGGATTCCCCACAAGAGTTCTTCTGTATCTCCTTATGAAATTTGGAAAGGTAGGAAACCTAATCTGAATTATTTTAAAGTGTGGGGTTGCCTAGCTAAAGTAAAGATTCCTGAAAATAAGAAGAGAAAGATTGGTCCTAAGACTGTGGATACTGTTTTCTTAGGCTATGCAGATGGTAGTAATGCTAATAGATTTTTGGTGATAAATTCTGAGGTTAATGAGATTTCTAACAATACAATTATTGAAGCTAGAGATGCAGTATACTTTGAGGATATCTTTCCTTTTAGAACTAGAGTAGATAGACCTGTTCCTGTTGAGACCATAGGTGGATCTAGTAGACTCAGCACTAGTGAACCTATAGAAGAGCCTGAACCTAGGAGAAGTAAGCGTCCTAGGATTGAGAAGACTTTTGGTGATGATTTCTGTGTCCTTATTGTAGAAGATACCCCTTCCACCTTTGACCAAGCTATGACTTCTGTAGATGCATCATTTTAGAAAGAAGCTGTTAAATTGGAGATGCAATCTATTCTACAGAATCATACTTGGGAGTTATCTGATTTACCTATAGGTTGTAAGCCTGTAGGATGTAGATGGATCTTTAAGAAGAAATTGAAACCAGATGGGTCTGTAGATAAGTATAAGGCTAGACTTGTAGCTCAGGGTTTTTCCCAGAAGCCTGGTGTAGATTATTTTGATGTTTATGCTCCTGTAGCTAGGATTACTTCTATTAGGATTCTGCTAGCTTTAGCCTCTGTCCATAATTTGATTATTCATCAGATGGATGTTAAGACTGCTTTTCTAAATGGTGATTTAGAGGAAGAAATTTATATGAAGCAACCTGAGGGATTTATTGTTGCTGGACATGAAAACAAAGTTTGCAAGTTGACAAAATCTTTATATGGACTTAAACAAGCTCCAAAGCAATGGCATTTGAAATTTGACTCTTTAGTTGTGAAAGCTGGTTTTCATGTGAACATGTCTGATGAATGTGTGTACTCTAAGGATTACAATGGATAGATAGTAATCCTATGTTTGTATGTTGATGATATTTTGATCTTTGGAATAAATATGGATGTGATAATGGATGTTAAGAAATTACTTAATAATAACTTTGATATGAAGGATCTTGGGCAAGCTGATGTGATTCTGAATATGAAGATCATAAGAAAATCAAATGAAATTATTATGAGCCAATCTCACTACTGTGAACAAGTGTTAATGAAATTTGGATATTTTGATTCCAAGATTGTTGTAACACCTTATGATCCTAGTGTACATCTTAAGAAGAATAAAGGTGATCCTATAGGACAGAATAGGTATGCTCAGATTATAGGATCTCTAGGTTATCTTGTAGATTACACTAGACCTGACTTAGCCTATGCTGTGAACAGATTGAGAAGATATACTCATAACCCAAATAGAGAACATTGGAATGCTTTAGAAAGAGTTTTGAGATATCTGAAAGGCACTGTATCTTATGGATTACATTTTTGTGGATTCCCTGCTGTATTAGAAGGATTTAGTGATGCTAACTGGATAAGTGATACAGCTGATGTAAAGTCAACCACTGGATTTGTTTTTCTCCTTGGTGGAGCAGCTGTTTCTTGGAAGTCATCAAAACAATCATTGATAGCTAGAAGTACAATGGAATCTGAATTAATAGCTTTAGATACCACTGTAGCAGAGGCTAAGTGGATTAGAGAATTTCTGTATGACTTGCCACTGATGGAGCGACCTTTGGCACCAGTGTGTATACATTGTGATTGCAAATCTGATATTGACAAGTGTGCTCAAGAAAATGTGGAAACTAAGATGAATAGATTTATGACAGTAAGACAAAAGTATATTCGGCAGAATATTAAGGAAAATGTAATTGCATTGGAATTTGTGAGATCTGCAATGAACCTAGCTGATCAGCTTACTAAAGGTTTGTCTAGGACAGTGATCCTAGAATCGTCGAGGGGGATGGGGCTTAGCCCACAATAAAAACTACCGGCGACGGCAACCCAACCTCTTGGAGGTTCAATGGGTAGAAACAAGTCGAATTGGTAGTTATGCGGAGCACTGATTTTATATACTCATCCCTATGGCGACAGTGCTCATTAATGCAAGTGGTTAGTAAGGGTTCTTACCCTGAATGGTTCCGAGACCCTTGAGGCAGGGTGTGACCTTGCAGGCACCCTTATCAGGACCTACTATATGTGTGTAGTCGTGAGGCCGCGACTGTGGGAAGAGGGTGGTTCCCTAAAAACACACATGAATCGATATGAGCGCATGGCCATAAAAGCGCTAACCCGCATAGAACCTAAACGGCTGTACCATGTGTACTGTTTGTGGAAATCCGATTCACCGGCCTTGGTTCAAGGCGAAGTCCACCATTGTGCCCTCGGATGTACATAGATCTGTACTAAGTGAAGGTTCAAACCCGAAAGGTACCTTCGCCGAATACGTGGTATAAGGGATCCAGCATCTGTTTTAGTTTTTGTATTTCTTTTCCTTTATGTCGTATTTCGTTTTTACAAGTTTTAAATCATGTGGGGATTGTTGGGTTTTATTTGATTTATTGTGATTTTAAACTTGTGTTTTGGCCTTTGGGCTTTTCTGGGCAGCCCAATGTCAATGGGCTTTGCCTGGGAGCCCAAACCCACTTACCCTCTACATGTGATGTTTAGTCCCACATCGGAAATTCATCACATGTAGAGTAGGTTTATTTACTCCCTCTCTTGTGCATGTATTGGTTAGAAAGTGTGAGCAAGGCTTTTCCAATACATACACGGGCTGGGCCGGGCCTGTGCGTTTTTGTCTTGGTCCATTTGACTTTTGCCCTTAATGCCTACATTGGGAATTTATTTCTCGGGCTACCCAAAGGCCTTCCTTGGGAAGGGCCTTTGTGGGCTGCCCAAGAAAAGACCCGTTGGAGCTTGTCTCCTGTGGGTTTTGGGTTCTTTAAAAAGAGAGCTTGTGAGCTAAGTAAAAATACACAGCATCTACATACACTTAAGCTTAAAAATTTTCCTCTCTAATTTACAAATTTAGACACTGATTTTCCTCTTTGAATTTATATTTTTGCTGGATCTTTGAAAGACGTTGGGTTCGCTACGCACCATCCCGGAGTCGTTGCCGACGGGGTGGACAGTGGTCATTGTATCGCTAGGGGTGATTGCCGGAGCCTCGCACGTAGAGGGGCAATCTTGCTTCTAGGACAGTGCTCACGCACGCCTCGACATTCACAGGCTTCATCTAAACCTTATTTTATATTATTTTGAGTTTAAATTAAATTTAAATTATTTAAAAAAATTAATTTGAAAAGATAAATTTTTCCAACAATAACAGATTTCACAAAGTGAGCTATCATGTTTTAACCTGATGCAAATCGCCAACCATTTCCTTCTTGTATAAATCTTTTTTAAGTATCAAAACTCAGATTACCAAATCTTTCATTGCATAACCAATTATCATCAACTGATGCATTCACAAATTTTCCAAATTAGCCTTTAATATGAATTTAATTATGTAGACTTTTAAATCTAATCAAACTCTAATTTAGATAAATTTTAATTAAGTTTGGATTACTAATCTCAACATGTGTCACGTGCATCGTATGCACACTTCACTAGTTCTTATTTAGGAATGAATTGGCTACTGAATTAACAATTAAATTATTTACAATAAATAAATTAAATCGTCTCTGAAAAACGAAGTGATAACTAAATTAATTATTACTAGATAAACAAACATTATTTTCTTATAATCTCCAGATGAACTGGTTTAATTTATAAAATATTACTTGTCTACAGTAGCCAACACATCCAGGCCCTGCATCCTAAGAGGTTAACAACTAGTAAAATGTAAAGGTGACCACATTTATTTTAAGTTTTAGACCTTAGGCCTTAGCTCAAGGCCCTGGATAATGAGTCCTCGCTTCCAATGCAGTTCCGTGATCTCATATAGTTTGATCTCCACCTCTCCTTCGTCCCCTTCATCATTGTAGAACTCTCCCAACTCTACCTCTAACCACCCATCCGCCCTGAGACACGTCTTCACCTTCTTTCTTCGTGCTTCCTCATCATCCTCATCAACATCCATTGCCTCATCGTCATCCTCCAACTCACCGTCATTGTCGTCGTCATCACCGTTGTTGTCTTCATCGTCGCTGTCATTTACATTGTCGTCTGGCTGTAAAGAGATGGAATTCTCCAGTGCGTAGACTCCGAGCTTGACAGAGGCGAGTTGAAAAGCAGAATTGAGGCCGTACGAATCAGGGGCCAACTTGAAAACAAGATAGGCTGCATATGTAGTTCTACACGATAGTAGTTGGCTATCTATCTTTCCATTGATAGAAAACCAGCAGACAGACAGTAGCTCTGCCACCTCCGCAAACCTGATGCCGAAAAGAAGCAATCTTCCATAATTGAATGAATGCATGAGTAGCAACTAGACAGCAAATTTACAACAAATTAATAACCCTTCAAGAGAGGATTGTGATTTCCTAGTTTTCAAGGGTAACCTACGGCATTGACACTGGTTATCATCACGTATACATATATACAGATAGAAAACCATATATGTAGAATTCTTTAATCCTATATTATAGCTTTAATTGCGCCTTCAACTAGGTAGGATTGTATTTTTCCAAGCATATTTTTCTTTTCATGTTTTCCAGGTACCGTTAGATTTCTAAAAATAACTTAGGAATCGATGTTTTTTTCAACATCAAAATCAACCTTATGCTAAATCTTGGATAACATTACATCATTTTTAAGGTAACTGAATTTTTCGCACAAAATTTTGGATAACATTATATCTTTTGCTATACATATAAAATCTCAGTTGCATGCAAATATATAAAATCTGAGCAGGAGTTCTCACATAATTATTTTCTGTAAGCATTTAAGATATATTTAGCATTCTTGATCAACGTGTAGGCAAACAGCTACTTTACAGTTGCATCGACATACAAACAAAATATGCAAGAATCGCGTGCTCTGAGATGTTACTTGTGTTGGCCTGACATTTAGAGAGGCAACCAATGCAATAGATAAATATTTGAAGTAGTTGAAGAAAAAGATTTAAAAACATGAACTATTCTCAAGGCCATCCGGACAACAAATTACAAAAGCAAAACCCCAAGGCAATAAAACTGAATGGTGCATTTACCTTGATTCTGGGAGGTGAATCCATCTCCAATACTGCGGGTGGTCACTCCATATGATTGACATAGTTCTCGGAGATATCATATAGCACTTTTTCCCTGTCGATCTTTCCATATGAAAGCTCTGATACAACAGCATATTTAGAAAGATATTCAGTAAGACATTTGTAAAATATTCTGCTATAAGGCAATTTAAGAATCACAAATTTCATATTGCACCATCTATAGCAAATATGCAAAGCAAAAAGTTTAGGTTTCAGCGGATTTTATCTGGCATGCATGTTACAATTCTCCTATAAATAATAGGGTTAAATTGAACTGCAAGTCAGTCAATTCTTTGCTAAGCTTCACTTTAGTTTTCAACCATTAAGTTGAAACATCTTATTCTCAATTTTGTATAAATGTTCGATTGTAGGGCTTGCTTGCGGGCCGCACCACAGGGTTCTTGGGAAAGGTTGATAGTGGAGCTTTCCCAAAACCCACCTTTTGCTCGGTGCGCACAACCACACGGCCAAACAGGGGTAGTCTCTCTTGTCAAACCTGCTAGTGGAGTGAATGGTGACTCGATGTGGTTGCCATCCAATAAATTTTTTAAACAACACAAGAATCACCCTCCTACGGTATATTTTTCTTTGGTTGTCATTCTCTCATTCTGAAAAGTACTCAGAGCTTTATGAGAAGATATATATGACTACCAAGAGCCAACCATGTATATCGTACGTTACATCCACATCCATGATAACTATTTTAGAGTTATATCAGTCGCACATTTTCTTTTAGGAAATGTAACAGTCCTTTGTGTGGACATAGAAAATAAGCACCACAAAAGAGGAGGCGCCGAAGGAGATTTCGGCGGCACATAGCTTGGGCTTAGGCAATGGGTTATGCAGAAGAGGCACTTCGATCTTGACTTCGGCATTGTGCCTGAACTGTAGCCACTTCGGCGAGCTAAAGGCAGGCACATTTGAATTAAGTTCTTCAAAATTTGAATGGGCATGATCAAAGGCAAGAAGTTAGGGAGCAGTTGAGGAAAAATGGATGGCGAATTGCAGGAGTTACTCTGATAAGTACAACTACTCGCCTTTAAAAGGAGACGGCGATTATAAAGAAAAGATTCGAATATCAACCCAGACACCGGTCTATATCTCGCATCCATGTAGTAGTCCTCACGTAGTTTAGCAGTAGCTGTAATACAATCTAGGATTAACTGTTATTTAATTGTCGCCTTCTTTCAGCCACCATCGACCACCGGCCGAGACCGCCCGAGACTGCCATTCCAACCATCACTGGACGACCTCATCCTCACTGGCGAACGCACCTCCAACCTGCACGCCTTTATCCTTGCGGACTTTATCCTCCTAAAGATCGCTACTGTACGGCAGTCTTGTTCCTTTGACTTCAGTTGAGACCAATGGTCAAACCCCAAAAGCCAAAGCACCCCTCGAATAGATGGATCGGAGGACGTAGTAAATAGATGAGCGCTGGCAAAGATTCTGGAAACAAATAGGGCAGCATTATCTAGTCCAAGCTAGCGCTGGAGAGAAAACCCCCCAAGTCCAAGATTACAAGGCCGAAACTTCATATTTCGAGGATGCCTAGTGCAACTTGACCAGCCACAAATTGCAGCTGGTCAGATTTCAGTTCCTAGGACCGAAGCGAATGAGCTGGTCGCCAATATGGAAGGTGTAGCCCAAACACATAATCCCACTATGCCGGTGGAGGTTACAAAAGCAGGCATGGTGAACAAGCACCGCTGGTCTTACCCCCAGGGTCATTCGTTGTAAACATAGTGGTTATAAAAGGAAAAGGGCTCACTGCCGAAATTGTACAAGAGGAGCATAGTTTAAAAAGAAATGGATGGTGAATGAAGAGCTCCCTCGGTTATGCATTTGGTGCATGATCGAGATGCCCGAGGAGGATTGGCAAGCTTTGGAAAGCACTTAGAGTGGAGAACCCTCCTCCGGCTGAGAAAGCAATACCACCGGTGATCAAGTTGCCAGCAGAAAGAAAGGACCCGTTGGTAGAATGGATCGCATGTCGTGGACTGCCGTTTGGGCTACACATTGACCTATTCGAGCCTGAAGATAAAGCCTTGCGGTGGGTTCCATGGATATATTCCACCTCAAGAAAAGAACGGTTAGAGATCACCGTGGTCTGTAACTGTTCAACAAGGCATGCTGCAGTAGGAAAAGTTGTTGGGCCTCCTACTATTGGGAGTTTTGAAAGTGGCCAAGCTAAGGGGGTGTGTCTCGAATGCTTCGTCTAGGCAAAGAGGAGAAATGTCGTGCTCAAGACTAGAAGGGCCACCAAAAAAAACTGAGCCTTCTAAAACTGGGGGGCAAGTTGTAGTGCACCGGCTTCGTAAAATAGCAAAATGTGGTTAAATTACTCCAAGCATGTCCAAAATGTTATTAAGAATGAGTTTGGAGTGTCTTGGTTCGAAGCAAAAGTCTTCGAATCAAAAATGAGTTGAGAAGGTAGCAAACTAAAACTTGGTGTTTCGGTTTGAACTTTGACCACATTTGACTCTTCTGGTTTTTCTATGAAGGACAAGGTAACAAGGACGGAGCTTCTGCACTGCCCTAGCTCGGGAACATCACTCTATCCAATTCCTTCTAAAGTTGCGAGTGTAGGGAATAAGCAACAGATTGGTCTTGTTGCATCTAGATTTAGTAGCGATGTTTGGCATAGACGATTAGGTCATCCCAGTCTTCCTGTTCTTTCGGCATTTATTAAAAATAATAACATTGTTTCTGATGGTAATTCTGCTTTGACATTATCTGTTTGCAATGCTTGTAACATGGGAAAACATGTTAAACTCTCATTTTCTGATTCGGAATCTAAATCTGCTTTTCCCTTTCATATTGTGCATTCTGATGTGTGGCAATCACCTGTTCCATCTGTTTCTAGTTATAAATATTATGTTATATTTATTGATGATTATTCTCGGTTTTCTTGGCTTTACCTTTTGAAATTTAAACACGAAGTTTTTGACAAATTTCTCGAATTTAAAGCAATGGAGGAAAATAGATTTCATAGCTCAATCAAGATTCTCCAATCTAATAATGGTACGGAGTTTGTAAATGATAAGTTTTCCAACCTTTGTTCACAAAATAGAAATTTTCACCGTTTTTCTTGTCCTTATACTCCTCAACAAAACGGCCTCGCCGAAAGGAAGCATAGACATTTAACTAACGTTGTTAGAAGTTTACTATTTCAAGCTTGTATGCCTCCTCGTTTTTGGGCTGATGCCATTCAAACTGTTGTATTTCTTGTGAATCGAATTCCCTCTCTTACTGTTTTAAAAGGACAATCGCCATATGAAATTCTGCATGGTTGCTCTTCCCCTGACTTGCAACTTGTCAAAGTTTTTGGATGTTTGTGTTACCCTGATGTGCAGGATATTGCAGCTCACAAGCTCTCTCCTCGGTCACTTCCTTGCGTCTTCTTAGGACTCTGATAAACATAAAGGTTTTCGATGTCTCCATCCCAGCACTGGCAAGGTTTTTATTTCTCGACATGTTACCTTTGTGGAAACTGTTTTTCCGTTTTCTTGTCTTTCTAAATTCTCTTCTTCTCCTTC
The DNA here is from genome assembly GCA_029204045.2 of Tillandsia leiboldiana. Classification (NCBI taxonomy): domain Eukaryota; kingdom Viridiplantae; phylum Streptophyta; class Magnoliopsida; order Poales; family Bromeliaceae; genus Tillandsia; species Tillandsia leiboldiana. Next base: position 10,090,208 of record CM055069.1, read on the forward strand.
CTCTACTTTTTCCAACCTTGATATGTTTCAAAATTTTATTTCAAATCCTCCTTTGCTGGGTGAGAATCCTTCTACCATTGATGCAATCTCTGGCTTCTCCTTCACACGCCCCTCTGCTGAGAGTGGTTCCGGTACACGTCCACCTGTTTCACCGTCTGAGAATTTATCAACGTTTCCTTCTACCTTGAATTCTGATGACTCACAGGTTAGGAATGGGAACGATGCCACTGCCATTGGTCCATCAGAACTCCGTATCTATACCAGACGACACATTACACGATCTGCTGCTACTACACCTACTATTGTTGAACCACCACCGTCCACCTCTGATCGTCCGCCCTCCCCTCAGCCTACTATAGTGCCGTCTGAGCCTTCTTCACCTCCCAAGTAGCACTCGATCTATGACTAAGGGTTTAACTGAGTCTACCTCCTTACTGGCCTCTACGGGTTCTGCTCTACCTACTGAGCCTAACTCATTTCATGAGGCCTTTCAAGATGCAGGTTGGCGCGCTGCCATGACTGAGGAGTTTGATGCCCTCCTGACAAATGCTACTTGGGATCTTGTACCTCCTTCGCCTGTTAATCTTATTGGTTGTAAATGGGTATACAAAGTAAAGCAGAAGGCGGATGGGTCTCTTGAGCGTCTCAAAGCTCGGTTTGTGGCTCAAGGTTGTAAACAGCAACAAGGCATTGATTTTGATAAGACCTTTTCTCCCGTTGTCAAGTCGACCACTATTCGCACTGTTCTTTCGGTGGCCCTCTCCTTAGGGTGGTCTCTTCGACAACTTGATGTGAAGAATGTTTTTCTTCATGGCACACTCTCTGAAGAAGTTTATATGAGACAACCGCCTGGTTTTGTGCATCCCTCTTTTCCGCATCATATTTGTCGTCTACGCAAAGCCATCTATGGTCGTAAGCAAGCACCTCGGGCTTGGTTTCAACGATTTACGTCCTTTCTATCTGAAATTGGTTTTGTTGGGAGCACTGCTGATCCTTCAATGTTCATTTGTAACTCCTCTTCTGGCACTCTTATTCTTCTATTATATGTTGATGATATTATTGTCACTGGCAGTTCCTCCTCTCTTCTAAGGGCTCTTATTACCACCTTACAGCAGGAATTTGCAATGAAGGATCTCGGGCCACTACATTATTTCTTGGGCATTGAGGTAAATAGGTCATCTTCTGGTTTTCATCTGACTCAGCACAAATATGCGCATCAGCTGCTTCAGCGCCATGGTTTTCTTGATAGTAAGCCCGTCTCTAGTCCTCTCTCTCCAACCTCTCGTCTATCTTCTCATGAACGGCAACTTCTTGAGGATCCCTATAGCTATCGTCAGCTTGTTGGTGCTCTCCAGTATCTTACTTTCACCCGACCGGATATATCATATTGAAAGATGGGCAAAAGGGCATGTTCTATGGTTTGTATTAACATCAATTATATAGTACATGAGAAGGTATTTCTATGGTAACAATGACAACCATAGTAATAATATAACTAGGATTACATGCTATATAATCCTACGCTATAGATGGTAAGTAATATATAGTATAACAACCATAGTAATAATATAACTAGGATTACATGCTATATAATCCTACGCTATAGATGGTAAGTAATATATAGTATAGAAACAATAAAGATAATACTAAATATATCGTAACATTCCCCCGCAAGCTAAGCATCAGGTGGACGGATGCGAAGATTGAGCCGTAATATCGAAAACCGAGAGGGTGACAAGGGCTTGGTGAAAATATCAGCAAGTTGTTTATCAGAAGAGATATGAACCAACTCTAAATCACCAGTCTGAACTTTTTCGCGCAAGAATTGATGATCAAGTTCAATATGCTTTGTGCGAGCATGAAGAACAGGATTTGCCGCTAGATAAGTAGTGCTTAGATTATCACAGTAGATGCTAATAGGTCGCCAGAGGAAAACACGAAGATCACGAAGTAGACGACGGATCCATATCGTCTCCGCAAGCGCGTAGGCGACAGCACGGTATTCTGCTTCAGAACTAGAGCGAGAAATGGTGGGCAGCTTTTTGGCGGACCAGGAGATAAGATTGGGCCCTAAAAATATACAATATCCAGAAGTAGATCGACGTGTATCTGGACAACCGGCCCAATCAGCATCTGCAAATGCGACAAGAGAGGGATTGACACAGCGAGATATAGGCAGTCCATAAGTCAGCGTGCCCCGAATATATCGTAGAATGCACTTAACCGCTTGCATGTGTGGTTCACGAGGAGCATGTAGATACTGGGCAACAGAGTTGACAGCATATGATATATCCGGTCGGGTGAAAGTAAGATACTGGAGAGCACCAACAAGCTGACGATAGTTATAGGGATCCTCAAGAAGTTGCCCTTCATGAGAGGATAGACGAGAGGTTGGAGAGAGAGGACTAGAGACGGGCTTACTATCAAGAAAACCATGGCGCTGAAGCAGCTGATGCGCATATTTGTGCTGAGTCAGATGAAAACCAGAAGATGACCTATTTACCTCAATGCCCAAGAAATAATGTAGCGGCCCGAGATCCTTCATTGCAAATTCCTGCTGTAAGGTGGTAATAAGAGCCCTTAGAAGAGATGAGGAACTGCTAGTGACAATAATATCATCAACATATAATAGAAGAATAAGAGTGCCAGAAGAGGAGTGACAGATGAACATTGAAGGATCAGCAGTGCTCCCAACAAAACCAATTTCAGATAGAAAGGACGTAAACCGTTGAAACCAAGCCCGAGGTGCTTGCTTAAGACCATAGATGGCTTTGCGTAGACGACAAATATGATGCGGAAAAGAGGGATGCACAAAACCAGGAGGTTGTCTCATATAAACTTCTTCAGAGAGTGTGCCATGAAGAAAAGCATTCTTCACATCAAGTTGTCGAAGAGACCACCCTGAGGAGAGGGCCATCGAAAGAACAGTGCGAATAGTGGTCGACTTGACAACGGGAGAAAAGGTCTCATCAAAATCAATGCCTTGTTGCTGTTTATAACCTTGAGCCACAAGCCGAGCTTTGAGACGCTCAAGAGACCCATCCGCCTTCTGCTTTACTTTGTATACCCATTTACAACCAATAAGATTAACAGGCGAAGGAGGTACAAGATCCCAAGTAGCATTTGTCAGGAGGGCATCAAACTCCTCAGCCATGGCAGCGCGCCAACCTGCATCCTGAAAGGCCTCATGAAATGAGTTAGGCTCGGTAGGCAGAGCAGAATCCGTAGAGGCCAGTAAGGAGGTAGACTCAGTTAAACCCTTAGTCATAGATCGAGTGCGCATAGGATGTATGCGGGGAGGTGAAGAAGGCTCAGACGGCACTATAGTAGGCTGAGGAGAGGGCGGACGATCAGAGGTGGACGGTGGTGGTTCAACAATAGTAGGTGTAGTAGCAGCAGATCGTGTAATGTGTCGTCTGGTATAGACACGGAGTTCTGATGGACCAACGGCAGTGGCATCGTTCCCATTCTCAGCAGAGGGGCGTGTGAAGGAGAAGCCAGAGATTGCATCAATGGTAGAAGGATTCTCACCCAGCAAAGGAGGATTTGAAATAAATTTTTGAAACATATCAAGGTTGGAAAAAGTAGAGGAAGGAGAAGAAGAGAATTTAGAAAGACAAGAAAACGGAAAAACAGTTTCCACAAAGGTAACATGTCGAGAAATAAAAACCTTGCCAGTGCTGGGATGGAGACATCGAAAACCTTTATGTTTATCAGAGAGTCCTAAGAAGACGCAAGGAAGTGACCGAGGAGAGAGCTTGTGAGCTGCAATATCCTGCACATCAGGATAACACAAACATCCAAAAACTTTGACAAGTTGCAAGTCAGGGGAAGAGCAACTATGCAGAATTTCATATGGCGATTGTCCTTTTAAAACAGTAAGAGAGGGAATTCGATTCACAAGAAATACAGCAGTTTGAATGGCATCAGCCCAAAAACGAGAAGGCATACAAGCTTGAAATAGTAAACTTCTAACAATGTTAGTTAAATGTCTATGCTTCCTTTCGGCGAGGCCGTTTTGTTGAGGAGTATAAGGACAAGAAAAACGGTGAAAAATTCCATTTTGTGAACAAAGGTTGGAAAACTTATCATTTACAAACTCCGTACCATTATCAGATTGGAAAATCTTGATTGAGCTATGAAATCTGTTTTCCACCATTGCTTTAAATTCGAGAAATTTGTCAAAAACTTCGTGTTTAAATTTCAAAAGGTAAAGCCAAGAAAATCGAGAATAATCATCAATAAATATAACATAATATTTATAACCAGAAACAGATGGAACAGGTGATTGCCACACATTAGAATGCACAATATGAAAGGGAAAAGCAGATTTAGATTCCGAATCAAAAAATGAGAGTTTAACATGTTTTCCTGTGTTACAAGCATTACAAATAGATAATGTCAAAGCAGAATTACCATCAGAAACAATGTTATTATTTTTAATAAATGCCGAAAGAACAGGAAGACTGGGATGACCTAATCGTCTATGCCAAACATCGCTACTAAATCTAGATGCAACAAGACCAATATGTTGCTTATTCCCTACACTTGCAACTTTAGAAGGAATTGGATAGAGTGATGTTCCCGAGCTAGGGCAGTGCAGAAGCTCCGTCCTTGTTACCTTGTCCTTCACAGAAAAACCAGAAGAGTCAAATTCAAGAACAGAATTATTGTCACGACAGAATTGACGCACCGAAAGTAAATTTCTCTTGATGGAAGGAACAACAAGAACATTTTTAAGAGCAAAGGATTTAGAAGATGTATTCAATTGAGTTTCACCTGTCTGAGTAATATCAAGTAAATTTCCATTACCAACTAGAATTTTCTCATGCCCAGTATAAGGTTTGGAAGAGGAAAGAATACCAGAATTCGCGGTCATGTGATTGGAAGCTCCAGTGTCTGGATACCATACTTCCTCAGCAGGTTCATAGAGATTCATAGCAGCAAAAGTTTGAGGGACATCATCGGCCACGAATGAGTGATTGAAGCGTTGTCTGCATTGAAGAGCAGAATGGTTGTACTTTCCACAGATCTGACACTGTGTGCCAGACTTCGAAAAATAAGATTGTTGATTTGGAGTATAAGGTTGAGGAAGATTATTGGGTGAAGAATGTGGATAGATTCCAGGAGATCCACGACCATGATATGAGTTGTGTCTACTGCGATGTCCTCGACCACCGCGATATCTGCCTCCACGACCTCCACGATTTCCTCGTCCACGATTTGCATAGAGAGCTTCGCTGTCGATAGTGGGAATGGCAGGTGATGTTGTTGAACTAGTACGACGTTGTACTTCTGTTTCTTCTTGCATCAAAAGTGGACGAAGTTGATCAAAAGTAGGCTTGTTTCGGTGTGTATTAAGGGCACTGACGAAACCTCTATATTCCTCTGGTAACCCGAGAAGAACAGTCATGACCAAGTTATGGTCTGACTCAGTTTCACCAATCGCTTGCAGGGCATCGCCAATAGATTTAATCTTTTGCATATAATCGGTCATATTCATTGAACCTTTCTTGATGCTTCGTAATTCAGACTTTAGATAGAAAGCGGTGGAAGCAGTTTTATCAAGAAAATATGTTTCGATAATTTTCCAAGCATCATACGCAGTTTTAGGAGAGCTAGAAACAATCATCTGTAATATGCTAAGCGAAAGGGTGGCATTAATCCACGAGAGTATAGTGGTGTCTTTTTTTTTCCAATTTAGATATTCCGGGTTCATAATTGTTTTCTTTTCAGAAGTGTCAATAGTCTGAGGCGGTATAATACCAGTTCCGTCCACATGTGGAGTAACACCAAAACTCTCCAAAACATTAAGAAATATTTGTTTCCACACAAGATATGTGGAATCTGTTAGTTCAAGTGGTATGAGAGTTTTGATATTAACCACTGGTAAATTTGAGAAAGAAGATATGTTACTACAAAAAGAAAATATCACCACGAGAGAGTAACCGAGGCAAATCCGACGAGTAGAAAAAAAATACCAAGTAGTCACAAATCCAGAATAAAGATAAGTAAGTCAGATTAGAACCCGATGGGAAAAGCTGAATGAATCAAAGTTGACCTTGATTGCACGAGAGAAGAACCAAACTACACCAGGGAGCAAGTACGCATCTGAACGACACCAGAATAATGAAGAGAGGCCGAAATTACTGTAGCGCTGGTACTGTAGAGCCGGTACTGTAGCAGCGGCACTGTAGCAGCAGTTGTGATGGAGAGAGAAATCCAAAGAGAAAAAAAAAAAATTATGGAAGAAGATGAGGCTCGTGATAGATGGTGGCTAAGGATCGATATTCCCAATATTAGGGTTCCCGCTCTGATACCATGAAAGATGGGCAAAAGGGCATGTTCTATGGTTTGTATTAACATCAATTATATAGTACATGAGAAGGTATTTCTATGGTAACAATGACAACCATAGTAATAATATAACTAGGATTACATGCTATATAATCCTACGCTATAGATGGTAAGTAATATATAGTATAACAACCATAGTAATAATATAACTAGGATTACATGCTATATAATCCTACGCTATAGATGGTAAGTAATATATAGTATAGAAACAATAAAGATAATACTAAATATATCGTAACACATATGCTGTCAACTCTGTTGCCTAGTATCTACATGCTCCTCGTGAACCACACATGCAAGCGGTTAAGCGCATTCTACGATATATTCGGGGCACGCTGACTTATGGACTGCCTATATCTCGCTGTGTCAATCCCTCTCTTGTCGCATTTGGAGATGCTGATTGGGCCGGTTGTCCAGATACACGCCGGTCTACTTCTGGATATTGTATATTTTTAGGGCCCAATCTTATCTCCTGGTCCGCCAAAAAGCAGCCCACCATTTCTCGCTCTAGTTCTGAAGCAGAATACCGTGCTGTCGCCTACGCGCTTGCGGAGACGATATGGATCCGTCGTCTACTTCGTGATCTTCGTGTTTTCCTCTGGCGACCTATTAGCATCTACTGTGATAATCTAAGCACTACTTATCTAGCGATAAATCCTGTTCTTCATGCTCGCACAAAGCATATTGAACTTGATCATCAATTCTTGCGCGAAAAAGTTCAGACTGGTGATTTAGAGTTGGTTAATATCTCTTCTGATAAACAACTTGCTGATATTTTCACCAAGCCCTTGTCACCCTCTCGGTTTTCGATATTACGGCTCAATCTTCGCATCCGTCCACCTGATGCTTAGCTTGCGGAGGGATGTTACGATATATTTAGTATTATCTTTATTGTTTCTATACTATATATTACTTACCATCTATAGCGTAGGATTATATAGCATGTAATCCTAGTTATATTATTACTATGGTTGTCATTGTTACCATAGAAATACCTTCTCATGTACTATATAATTGATGTTAATACAAACCATAGGATATGCTTTTTTGCCCATTTATCAGAGGTCATGCCCGATTGGCGGGTTTGGCGCGCCCGAACCGACCAAATTTGCGGCCTCGAGGAATGACAGATAAGAGTGGTATCAGAGCCTAGGAATAGTTCTCGGTGGTTAGCAAACCTTAGGGAGACACTAGGGATTAGCACGAGAGAGTGTGTGGACTTTTGGCGAAAGTATTTGATTGGTTATTGTTGTTCCCACAAAGGATGTTGGGACTGATTGAGGGTAATGAGCTTTCATTCTTCGAACAATTACGTTGGCGGCCGACAACGTAATGTTGGAGATGAAAGGGAGTGCCCTCATATACCTTCGCATGATTGGGTCGACGAGCCATTTTACTGGTGTTTAGTTTGCACGTTGTCCAAATTGTGGAATTTGGGCTAATCATTTCGTTGTGGTATGCAGATTAGCAATGGCACCCCGAAGGGAGACGCACTCCACTCGATTTGAGCCAGGAGAGGGCTCTGGGTCGAATGAAGTACACAAGTTGCGAGAGCAGTTGGCCGCGCTTGTCGGCGTGGTCCAGCAGCAGGCGGAGATTTCTCACCGACAGGCGGAGCAGATTGATAGGCTCCATGAGCAGTTAGTGTAGCAAGCTGAGGCTGCACGGACAGCGTACGAGCACACGGCGTCACCACGTGTAGGGGCGACAGTTGAGGGTACGGCAGTGGCCGCCGAGCCTATGTCGGCACGCCCTGCACGTCCAGTTGGGGTCACGAGGGAGGTGCCCCACCGGGCAGACTCGGTTGCATTTGACGCCGAGTACGCGGCCCAGAAGGCGGAACAAGACATGGCAATGTAGAGCTTTGCAAGTTTTCAGAGATTCTGTCACGCCCCGGGGCGATACTGCGCCCCGGCTCGCCAACAGATCCGCCGCCCGTACGGGAAGCCCCGTATAGGCGTAGCGACTAACCTGCAAAGAAACATCTACACTAGCAGATATCAGAGCTGAAAGAGAAAAGCTGGAATCAATTACATAAGGTAAAACTACAACTCTCAAATATACAGACCAACCTCACCAGAAATACAGGAGTCTCTCATAAAAGCAGGAAAGGAAGGTACAACATACAGTTTTTCACATGCTAATACTCCAATTTCTAACATGCATGATCCTACACACCTAGAATTAGTACACAGTCCAGAGTTCTTGGAAGCAAGGTCACCCAATCAAAACTGACTGCCACAACGGGTCCAGTCAAACCTGCGCCAACCTACTGCCGTTACGTCCCGGAGGAGCGGACTTACGTAGGGCGTCCGTGGCTGCCAACGAAAGCACAGCCAGAGGGACCACTGCGACGACAAGTCGCTAAAGAACATCTCAAACTCACACCGGTACACAACCCGGTCTCGCCTACTCCGGAGTGGCCCTCGAGGGGAGCGACCCGCTCGAGTCAAAGTAACCCATAAGTATCACTGTATAGTATCACTGTAAAGCTCAAATGTGGCTCATGCAGGCTATGATCCAATCTTCGATCAATAAGATCGACTACCAAACAAATCACTGTCTCACACACTAGCTGGAATCTACACAGCTGAAACCCACTGTCTCTCTGACAGTTTCCAAGAACCCAGATCTACCATCACTATCACTCTCCCAAAGAAATCAAATCTACAGACTGCTATCAACTCCACTCGGTCCCCAGACACGAGTGCAAATGCATCCCACAACCGACCGACCTCTCGGCCCACAACTTGGGCGAGGAAAAGCTAAGTCCAAGGTGAAATAAAGTATCGTGATGTGGAATGTCTAGAGCAATAAAAACCTAGCCCAAGTTGGAGTTTTTCTACAGACTGGCTGAACATGATACATATGACAGGGGTGCTAGGTCAAATTCCAAGATTTCATTACTTAACATAGTGCCGGAATCAAAAGATTCAACAACTGATATACAAGATACAACACAAAACCTCACTACAAAAGTCACTCGACATAACACACACCAAAATGGAACTGGGGTACATCTACTCACACACCGAAGACGACAGGAGGGGATCTATCTCGCGACGCCCTTACCTCGGTCAGAAGGAGCTGGATCAGCAACAGGAGCTGCAGGAACTGGAGCAGAAGTCCCTGGGGAGAAAACACCACGACGGGTGTGAGAACTACATCCCACAGTAGTTCTCAGTGGGTGCCGCCAATAAGCCCGACGGTCTGCCCACTAAGTCTACCAGAGGCAAAAGTAACATATGCAGTGCTATAAGGAAAGCTGGGAAAGGTAACTCTACAGCTACTATGCCTCTATCTAGATGCTCAACAGTGGAACAGAAAGAATATAATGCCACAACTAACTCTCATCCCTGATCACCAATCTGAAACTCCAGGTCTCGCCGACGAGTATCAGCATAACTCTTCTGACGACTCTGGGCTACCTCAAGGTGTCGACGAACAACTCTGACTTTCTCCTCAGCCTCCAAAAGAAGATCTGGTCCCAAAGTCTTTCTCTCACCCACATCACTCCAATACAAGGGTGACCGACACTTGCGTCCATACAACGCCTCAAACGGAGCCATCTGAATGCTCGCCTGATAGCTATTGTTGTACGCAAACTCAACCAAAGATAAGTGTCGGTACCACCCCCCTCCAAAATCCATAACGCACGCTCTCAGCATATCCTCAAGGGTCTGTATAGTGCGCTCAGACTGGCCATCAGTCTGTGGGTGGAATGCAGTGCTGAATCTGAGCTGGGTCCCCAAAGCTGACTGTAAACTCCCCCAGAATCGTGACACAAACCTCGGATCCCGATCTGAAACAATCGACACAGGTATCCCGTGTAGCCTCACTATCTCGTCCAAATACAACTGTGCCAGACGCTCCAATGACCAAGTCATCTGAACAGGCAAGAAATGCGCAGACTTGGTGAGTCTATCAACAATAACCCAAATCGCGTCGGCTCCACTCTGTGCTCTCGGCAGCCCTGTAACAAAGTCCATGGTGATGTGGTCCCATTTCCACTCGGGAATTGGAAGACTTTGCAACTTGCCAGCAGGAACCCGGTGCTCTGCTTTCACTTGCTGGCAAGTTAAACAGTGAGCCACGAATCTTCCAACGTCCCGCTTCATTCCGGACCACCAAAAATGTGCCTTGAGGTCCTTATACATCTTAGTACCACCAGGATGAATGGTATAAGGTGTATAATGAGCCTCACCCAAAATCAGGTCTCTGATCTCTGAATCCGAAGGCACACACACTCGGTCCCTGTACCGCAGTACTCCCGAGCTATCCACTGTAAAATCCCCTATAAGATCTGCCTGAATCTGTGATCTAATCCTCTCCAAGTGGGGGTCCTCACTCTGCGTCTCCCTAATCCTGTCCAACAGAGTGGGCTGCAAGACCATAGACATCAGTCTAGCAGAGACCCCAGGGGATACAACCTCAATCTGGAGTCGCCTCAACTGCTCAATCAACGGGGCCTGCTGCGTGACCAACATGCTCAAGCTCTGCACTGACCTCCGACTCAAAGCATCTGCTACCACATTGGCCTTGCCGGGATGATAGAGGATACTCACATCGTAATCCTTCAGTAACTCCAACCACCGGCGTTGCCTCAGGTTCAGCTCCTTTTGAGTAAACAGATACTTTAAGCTCTTATGATCCGTGTAGATCTCACAATGCTCACCGTAGAGGTAATGCCGCCACAACTTCAATGCGAACACCACAGCTGCCAGCTCTAAATCATGAGTAGGGTAATTCTTCTCATAATCCTTTAGTTGCCGTGAAGCATAAGCAATTACCCTCCCATGCTGCATCAAGACACAACCCAAACCGCTGTGCGAGGCGTCACTGTAAATCACGTAGCCATCACCCATCACTGGCAGTGTAAGAACTGGTGCTGAAATCAGTCTCTTCTTCAGCTCCTCAAAACTCCGCTGACACTGCTCAGTCCAAATGAACCTCATCCCCTTCCTAGTCAAACAGGTCAGGGGAGTAGAGAGCTTCGCAAAGCCCTCTACAAACCGACGGTAGTAGCCTGCCAAGCCCAGAAAGCTCCGGACCTCAGTCACCGTCGTCGGTCTCGGCCAATCCCGAACTGTATCAATCTTCGTCGGGTCAACTGCTACTCCTGCGGCTGATACCAAGTGGCCCAAGAATGCAACCTCCCGAAGCCAAAACTCGCACTTCTTAAGCTTGGCATACAGCTTCTTCTCACGTAGAAGCTGCAGCACTATCCTCAAGTGCTCCTCATGATCCACATCGCTCCGGGAGTAAATCAAGATGTCATCAATGAACACAACCACAAACAAGTCTAAGTACGGCTGAAATACCCGGTTCATCAAATCCATGAAAGCAGCTGGGGCATTAGTCAAACCAAACGGCATAACCGTAAACTCATAATGCCCATACCGGGATCGAAAAGCCGTCTTAGGGATGTCCTCGGCCCTCACCCTCAACTGGTGGTAACCTGACTGAAGATCAATTTTCGAAAACACTGTGGCTCCCTGCAACTGATCAAATAAATCATCTATCCGTGGAAGAGGGTACTTGTTCCGGATGGTCACTTTATTCAACTCCCGATAATCCACACACAAACGAAGCGACCCATCCTTCTTCTTCACAAATAAAACTGGCGCTCCCCACGGAGAAACACTAGGCCTGACAAAGCCCCTATCCATAAGATCCTGAAGCTGGGCCTTCAACTCCCTCAACTCGGCAGGTGCCATCCTATAAGGCGCCTTCGAGATTGGTGCGGTTCCCGGTACCACATCAATCACAAACTCCACCTCCCTCTCCGGCGGCATCGTCATCAACTCAGGGGGAAACACATCTGGGAACTCGCGGACAACAGGAATATCCTCGAGTCCCAGTGCCGCCGTAGGCACCTCCACAATCGTCGCTAAGAAAGCGGTGCAGCCCCTACTAATCAACCGCCTAGCCCTCGCCGAAGAAACGGTCATCGCAAAGAATGTGCTCTGGCAGCCTCTGAAGACAAACTCCTCCTGTCCAGGCTCGCGGAGGGTCACCGTCCTCTCTCTGCAGTCTATAACAGCATAGTACCTCGACAACCAATCCATACCTAGCACGACGTCGAAATCCTGGAGCTGCCGCAAGACAAGCAAGTCTGCCGGCAAAATCCAGGATCCCAACTGCACAGGGCAATCCCTACAATACTCCTCGACATGCAAGACATGATCTGGTATCTGAACCTCTAATGCATGCGATAAAGAAACTACCTCTATACCATGAAGGGATGCAAATGCTCTACTGATAAAAGAATGTGATGCACCGGTATCAAAGAGAGTACGAGTACGAACTGCAGAAATCAAAATAATACCTGCGACGACATGCTCTGCCGCTGTAGCATCCTCTACCTGAGCGGCATAGACTCGACCGCTCGGCGCCGGGGGATGTCGCTCTGGCTGTCGCGAGGACGATGGAGCAAAATCTGGCCTACCGGAGGTCGCCGAAGGTCCCTGCAGCAGGACCTTCGGCGACCTCCGGTAGGCCAGATTTTGCTCCATCGTCCTCGCGACAGCCAGAGCGACATCCCCCGGCGCCGAGCGGTCGAGTCTATGCCGCTCAGGTAGAGGATGCTACAGCGGCAGAGCATGTCGTCGCAGGTATTATTTTGATTTCTGCAGTTCGTACTCGTACTCTCTTTGATACCGGTGCATCACATTCTTTTATCAGTAGAGCATTTGCATCCCTTCATGGTATAGAGGTAGTTTCTTTATCGCATGCATTAGAGGTTCAGATACCAGATCATGTCTTGCATGTCGAGGAGTATTGTAGGGATTGCCCTGTGCAGTTGGGATCCTGGATTTTGCCGGCAGACTTGCTTGTCTTGCGGCAGCTCCAGGATTTCGACGTCGTGCTAGGTATGGATTGGTTGTCGAGGTACTATGCTGTTATAGACTGCAGAGAGAGGACGGTGACCCTCCGCGAGCCTGGACAGGAGGAGTTTGTCTTCAGAGGCTGCCAGAGCACATTCTTTGCGATGACCGTTTCTTCGGCGAGGGCTAGGCGGTTGATTAGTAGGGGCTGCACCGCTTTCTTAGCGACGATTGTGGAGGTGCCTACGGCGGCACTGGGACTCGAGGATATTCCTGTTGTCCGCGAGTTCCCAGATGTGTTTCCCCCTGAGTTGATGACGATGCCGCCGGAGAGGGAGGTGGAGTTTGTGATTGATGTGGTACCGGGAACCGCACCAATCTCGAAGGCGCCTTATAGGATGGCACCTGCCGAGTTGAGGGAGTTGAAGGCCCAGCTTCAGGATCTTATGGATAGGGGCTTTGTCAGGCCTAGTGTTTCTCCGTGGGGAGCGCCAGTTTTATTTGTGAAGAAGAAGGATGGGTCGCTTCGTTTGTGTGTGGATTATCGGGAGTTGAATAAAGTGACCATCCGGAACAAGTACCCTCTTCCACGGATAGATGATTTATTTGATCAGTTGCAGGGAGCCACAGTGTTTTCGAAAATTGATCTTCAGTCAGGTTACCACCAGTTGAGGGTGAGGGCCGAGGACATCCCTAAGACGGCTTTTCGATCCCGGTATGGGCATTATGAGTTTACGGTTATGCCGTTTGGTTTGACTAATGCCCCAGCTGCTTTCATGGATTTGATGAACCGGGTATTTCAGCCGTACTTAGACTTGTTTGTGGTTGTGTTCATTGATGACATCTTGATTTACTCCCGGAGCGATGTGGATCATGAGGAGCACTTGAGGATAGTGCTGCAGCTTCTACGTGAGAAGAAGCTGTATGCCAAGCTTAAGAAGTGCGAGTTTTGGCTTCGGGAGGTTGCATTCTTGGGCCACTTGGTATCAGCCGCAGGAGTAGCAGTTGACCCGACGAAGATTGATACAGTTCGGGATTGGCCGAGACCGACGACGGTGACTGAGGTCCGGAGCTTTCTGGGCTTGGCAGGCTACTACCGTCGGTTTGTAGAGGGCTTTGCGAAGCTCTCTACTCCCCTGACCTGTTTGACTAGGAAGGGGATGAGGTTCATTTGGACTGAGCAGTGTCAGCGGAGTTTTGAGGAGCTGAAGAAGAGACTGATTTCAGCACCAGTTCTTACACTGCCAGTGATGGGTGATGGCTACGTGATTTACAGTGACGCCTCGCACAGCGGTTTGGGTTGTGTCTTGATGCAGCATGGGAGGGTAATTGCTTATGCTTCACGGCAACTAAAGGATTATGAGAAGAATTACCCTACTCATGATTTAGAGCTGGCAGCTGTGGTGTTCGCATTGAAGTTGTGGCGGCATTACCTCTACGGTGAGCATTGTGAGATCTACACGGATCATAAGAGCTTAAAGTATCTGTTTACTCAAAAGGAGCTGAACCTGAGGCAACGCCGGTGGTTGGAGTTACTGAAGGATTACGATGTGAGTATCCTCTATCATCCCGGCAAGGCCAATGTGGTAGCAGATGCTTTGAGTCGGAGGTCAGTGCAGAGCTTGAGCATGTTGGTCACGCAGCAGGCCCCGTTGATTGAGCAGTTGAGGCGACTCCAGATTGAGGTTGTATCCCCTGGGGTCTCTGCTAGACTGATGTCTATGGTCTTGCAGCCCACTCTGTTGGACAGGATTAGGGAGACGCAGAGTGAGGACCCCCACTTGGAGAGGATTAGATCACAGATTCAGGCAGATCTTATAGGGGATTTTACAGTGGATAGCTCGGGAGTACTGCGGTACAGGGACCGAGTGTGTGTGCCTTCGGATTCAGAGATCAGAGACCTGATTTTGGGTGAGGCTCATTATACACCTTATACCATTCATCCTGGTGGTACTAAGATGTATAAGGACCTCAAGGCACATTTTTGGTGGTCCGGAATGAAGCGGGACGTTGGAAGATTCGTGGCTCACTGTTTAACTTGCCAGCAAGTGAAAGCAGAGCACCGGGTTCCTGCTGGCAAGTTGCAAAGTCTTCCAATTCCCGAGTGGAAATGGGACCACATCACCATGGACTTTGTTACAGGGCTGCCGAGAGCACAGAGTGGAGCCGACGCGATTTGGGTTATTGTTGATAGACTCACCAAGTCTGCGCATTTCTTGCCTGTTCAGATGACTTGGTCATTGGAGCGTCTGGCACAGTTGTATTTGGACGAGATAGTGAGGCTACACGGGATACCTGTGTCGATTGTTTCAGATCGGGATCCGAGGTTTGTGTCACGATTCTGGGGGAGTTTACAGTCAGCTTTGGGGACCCAGCTCAGATTCAGCACTGCATTCCACCCACAGACTGATGGCCAGTCTGAGCGCACTATACAGACCCTTGAGGATATGCTGAGAGCGTGCGTTATGGATTTTGGAGGGGGGTGGTACCGACACTTATCTTTGGTTGAGTTTGCGTACAACAATAGCTATCAGGCGAGCATTCAGATGGCTCCGTTTGAGGCGTTGTATGGACGCAAGTGTCGGTCACCCTTGTATTGGAGTGATGTGGGTGAGAGAAAGACTTTGGGACCAGATCTTCTTTTGGAGGCTGAGGAGAAAGTCAGAGTTGTTCGTCGACACCTTGAGGTAGCCCAGAGTCGTCAGAAGAGTTATGCTGATACTCGTCGGCGAGACCTGGAGTTTCAGATTGGTGATCAGGGATGAGAGTTAGTTGTGGCATTATATTCTTTCTGTTCCACTGTTGAGCATCTAGATAGAGGCATAGTAGCTGTAGAGTTACCTTTCCCAGCTTTCCTTATAGCACTGCATATGTTACTTTTGCCTCTGGTAGACTTAGTGGGCAGACCGTCGGGCTTGTTGGCGGCACCCACTGAGAACTACTGTGGGATGTAGTTCTCACACCCGTCGTGGTGTTTTCTCCCCAGGGACTTCTGCTCCAGTTCCTGCAGCTCCTGTTGCTGATCCAGCTCCTTCTGACCGAGGTAAGGGCGTCGCGAGATAGATCCCCTCCTGTCGTCTTCGGTGTGTGAGTAGATGTACCCCAGTTCCATTTTGGTGTGTGTTATGTCGAGTGACTTTTGTAGTGAGGTTTTGTGTTGTATCTTGTATATCAGTTGTTGAATCTTTTGATTCCGGCACTATGTTAAGTAATGAAATCTTGGAATTTGACCTAGCACCCCTGTCATATGTATCATGTTCAGCCAGTCTGTAGAAAAACTCCAACTTGGGCTAGGTTTTTATTGCTCTAGACATTCCACATCACGATACTTTATTTCACCTTGGACTTAGCTTTTCCTCGCCCAAGTTGTGGGCCGAGAGGTCGGTCGGTTGTGGGATGCATTTGCTGTGACACCCCCGGAATTTGGATTAGTCCTCTATATAAATGATATAATAGGACTAAATCTCTAACCCGGCTATAGCATTTTGGATGGTAGCAAGATCCAAGAGGAACATGAGAGTTAAGCGTGCTAGAGCTAGAGTAGTTCTAGGATGGGTGACCCCCTGGGAAGTGGGGCGTCACATTTGCACTCGTGTCTGGGGACCGAGTGGAGTTGATAGCAGTCTGTAGATTTGATTTCTTTGGGAGAGTGATAGTGATGGTAGATCTGGGTTCTTGGAAACTGTCAGAGAGACAGTGGGTTTCAGCTGTGTAGATTCCAGCTAGTGTGTGAGACAGTGATTTGTTTGGTAGTCGATCTTATTGATCGAAGATTGGATCATAGCCTGCATGAGCCACATTTGAGCTTTACAGTGATACTATACAGTGATACTTATGGGTTACTTTGACTCGAGCGGGTCGCTCCCCTCGAGGGCCACTCCGGAGTAGGCGAGACCGGGTTGTGTACCGGTGTGAGTTTGAGATGTTCTTTAGCGACTTGTCGTCGCAGTGGTCCCTCTGGCTGTGCTTTCGTTGGCAGCCACGGACGCCCTACGTAAGTCCGCTCCTCCGGGACGTAACGGCAGTAGGTTGGCGCAGGTTTGACTGGACCCGTTGTGGCAGTCAGTTTTGATTGGGTGACCTTGCTTCCAAGAACTCTGGACTGTGTACTAATTCTAGGTGTGTAGGATCATGCATGTTAGAAATTGGAGTATTAGCATGTGAAAAACTGTATGTTGTACCTTCCTTTCCTGCTTTTATGAGAGACTCCTGTATTCTGGTGAGGATGGTCTGTATATTTAAAAGTTGTAGTCTTATTTTATGTATTTCTTTCCAGCTTTTCTCTTTCAGCTCTGATATCTGCTAGTGTAGATGTTTCTTTGCAGGTTAGTCGCTACGCCTATACGGGGCTTCCCGTACGGGCGGCGGATCTGTTGGCGAGCCGGGGCGCAGTATCGCCCCGGGGCGTGACAGATTAGAGTGGTATCAGAGCCTAGGATGTAGGTCTTGGAGGACTTAGGAACCCTAGGCTTGTGGTTGGACCCTAGGATGACTCGCGTGAGAGCCGTGACTTTAGCGAGAGTCCTGATTGGATTTCTAACTCTCCCGAGCGGTTCGGGGTGAGCGATCGACATGTCTTCCTTCGGTGGCAACTATGTTGGCTGCAGACAACATAGTACTTCGGAAAGGGGGACATGCCTTCTGACTTTCGCTAGATTGGGTCGAGAGATGATTTGGGTTCTGATTGTTTGCCTTGTCCCTCAGGTGGGGATGCCTCCTCGACGCTCGATGGTGACGCGTTCGCAGCCTTCGTCCTCTGAGCCCGAGCAGGAGGACTCGGAGCAGGGACAGCAGAGCGAGGTTTTGGAGCTCCGTGCCCAGGTGGCACAGTTGACTGAGGCGTCTCGACGCCAGGAGGAGGCTGTGAGTCGGTTGACGCTCTTGTTGGAGCAGAGAGCGCAGCCGGCGGTGGTACCCCCTGAGAGTTCTCCGGTGCCTTCTTCCCCTGTGGTGGCACCCCCGGTTGTGCAGCCTGCACCAGCAGTTCCGGCTGAGCCTGTTTCCAGTAGGCCACCGTCTGGGACGACGGGATCTTTGACTTTGGCAGAGCAGCAGGTTTTGGTGGGTCTTTTGTTGAGGTTTCGCAAGTTTGATCCACCCCGCTTTTCGGGCATGAGTGCTGAGCCGTGGGCGGCTGAGTCTTGGGTTACAGCTATGGAGCGCCATTTCGAGAGCCTTTTTATTGATGAGAGGTTTCGAGTTCTGTTGGCTACTCATTTTCTGGAGAGCAACGCCGAGGCATGGTGGCGGCGTGTGCGACCCGCAGGTCCGCCTGGGACCCAGTTTATCTCTTGGGCAGAGTTTCGCGGTATGCTTCTTGGGGCCTTCTTTCCCGAGAGTGTTCGACAGAGCTTGGAGGAGCAGCTGAGGAATCTCCGCCAGGGAGATAGGCCCGTACATGCGTACATAGCCGATTTCAATCGGCTGTTGGCTAGTATGCCCCACGTGGCCAGAAATGAGACCCACCGGATCTACATGTTCGAGAGAGGGTTGCGTCGGGACATTTATCAGTTGGTCCGCTCCCTCAGATTACAGACTTTAGAGGCCTCGATGGAGCAGGCACTGTATGTGGAGGGTGGTGAGGCCGTGATGGCAGAGGTGACTCCAGCCCCCGTTGTGACTCCTGGGGCGAAGCGCCCCGCGCAGTTTGAGGAGGGGCAGTCGAGTAGGCAGGGACCCCCGAGACCACCCCGTTTCCACTCTCAGGGACGGGGGTATCAGGGGCGGCAGAGATCCGGGGGATCTCGTCAGTTCCAGCAGCAGCAGCAGCGTCGACCGCCTCGACAGCAGCAGTCTTCACAGCAGCCGCAGTCTTCGCAGCAGCAGCAGACTTCGCGGCAGCCGCGTCCCGACCGTTGTATCATCTGTGGAGGACCGCACTCACCAGCCCAGTGCCCGCAGGGTCGGGACCGCTGCTTCCGTTGCGGGCAGACCGGTCACTTCGCGAGGGCGTGCCCCAGGGCAGGTTACCCAGCTCCTTCATCAGCTTCTGCATCGGGGTGCGGAGCGACGATCTACTGTTGGAGGCCCATTTCCGTCGCAGTTTAGTCCGGGAGGTCTACCGGGCTACCCCGACATTATTTTTGGACGATTTCTGCGGTGACGGTTTCGTAAGAGGTAAATCTACATTTTTCGTGTTGGACACTTTTTCTGGATCCGAGCTTTTCTTGGGGTTCTGGGTACATTTTTAACCCCCTTTGCGACTGTTGGTTGATTTGGACAGCACCTACTTGTCGGATTTTTATCTCCTCATCCGGACATCGGAATTCGACGTTTCAGGACTCTATCGACATCTACTCTTCGCGAGGATCGCCGTCATATTTTTATTGGAATTTTTGGAGGAAGTTTTTCAGGTGAAAATTTCGTGTGAATGGGACTGTTCACCACAGATTTTGAAGAATGTGACACCCCCGGAATTTGGATTAGTCCTCTATATAAATGATATAATAGGACTAAAATCTCTAACCCGGCTATAGCATTTTGGATGGTAGCAAGATCCAAGAGGAACATGAGAGTTAAGCGTGCTAGAGCTAGAGTAGTTCTAGGATGGGTGACCCCCTGGGAAGTGGGGCGTCACAGATTCAACCCGCCTATGTTTACCGGCAAGGATTCAGACCCTATGATCGTGGAGTCCTGGGTTGACTCCATGGAGAAGTTGTTCTCGAACCTGCGGATAACGGATCGGGATCGAGTCGCAAGGGCAGTTCCCTTCCTCGATGGAATGGCATACCGCTGGTGGAAGACAGAGCTTGAGGGGCGGGCTAGGGCCGGCTTGCCTACGCCGATGTGGGAGGAGTTTATGGACCTCTTTTTTGCGAAGTACTTTCCCGACAGTGCCAAGCAGCAAATGGAGGAAGATTTCCAGAATCTTCATTAGGGGAGTCGCTCCGTGCAAGAGTACGAGTACGAGTTCGCTCGCATCGTCAGCTACCTTCCCTCCGTTGTGCACAGCGAGTGGGATAAGACGAGGTGTTTTGAGCGAGGCCTGCGGCCCAGTATTTATTTGAAGGTCCAGCTACTTAACATCGCGACCTATCGCGAGATTGTGGATCGCGCCCGCTTGGTGGAGCGGGGTGAGGCCGTGATGCGCCGTGACCGCGAGGCTTACGAGAAGGATAAGGAGAAAATGGGGCTCCAGAGTGGCTCTGGGGATTCAGTCGACTATCAGTGGCCCTCTAAGCAGCAGCGGCAACAGTGGCACTCTCAAGAGTTTCGAAGGCCAGTGGCACACGGGTGGTGCGTCATTTGTGGTGGACCACATCGAGCGTCGCGGTGCAAGCATCGCCGGGGGAGGTATTATAGGTGTGGCCAGCCGGGCCACATGTCCTCGGAGTGTTTTGAGGGCGTACCTCTAGCCTCAGTGACTGCAGCGATTCAGGAAGCCCCATGGCATGACTCGTTGGCTGTATTGGCCCTACCAGCAGGGCGATCGACTACACCAAGCCAATCACCGGGTGCACGGGCTTTTGCCAGTTGGGTGATAGAGGAGCCAGCCGCAAGGAATTAAGTGCCGTGGCACGGGGGCGTGACGCTCTCCGCCTGGCACGGTACGGTACGGGCATGCTTCCGTGCCAACACGTGGCACGCTTGCATGCCGATGGATACGCATGACCTCCCAGTGGCACGCTCTGGCACGGTTTTTTTTTATTTTTTTTGTTCCCAATAAGCTCTTATAATATTGTTTTGAAATATTTAGTCAAAAAATTATGAATATTGACTATATATAGCTGATTATACTCACCAATTAACATATTCATAACTTTTTTTGTATATAAAGTACAACTATACATCATAGAAAATAGAAATAATAATATAATAATAAAATTCACAAGTATAAAAAATATTTAACTATATGTTTACTGTAAAACCATGTAAAAAAAAAAAAAAAAATCTCGGCACGCTCGGCACGGCACGGGCGATACCCATTGGGTATCGCTCGCTCGAGCGATACCCAATGGGTATCGCCGAGACGGGGGAGGGGGTAGATACCCTCCCGTACCGTGCCCCTATTGTAGGGGCACGGTACGTGCCGCCCCGTGCCGCTCGGCACGGGCGGAACTTCAATCCCTGGCCAGCCGTGGACGACGACGTCGTGGCAGGTATGGATTAATTAATGCAATCGCATTTAGATCATAACCAATATGAGCATTGCATCGTGGTTAGACTAGTCGTTGCAATTGTGTGTGAGTAAGCGTCAGCTAGTCTGCTGGCAAAGTGCAACCGATTAGGTCCTGCGATGACTCGGTGAAAGACCGACTCACGAGACGATGGTGATCGCTATGTTGCGAGAGCCGAGTTGCTGTGCCCTAAGATTTAGGGCAAGAAAGACTTGTGGACCGGATGGCGACAATTCGCCCCTGGTGACGGTAATGATAAAGTGTGGCCAAATCGCCACATAGTGGTGTTAGTGAGGCCTAGAGTAAGCTTCGAGATTCGAGAACCTCGCAGTAGAGCGGGAGTTTTGGGGCGCCAGTCCGATGGATCGGTGTAATGGCAAGGGTTGCCACCGTCGAGTTGCGTGTCGATCACCAGGTTTGGTGAACCGTCCTTGCGGTGCCTCAGCCCAGATTGGGGGAGGGCATGTGAGGACCCGAATCCCCGCGATAGGATTACTGTTGGATCAGCAGCTTCTGGAGGCTTATGTTGAGTGTTGGAGGTGTTTATGCGCAAATTGGAGGTGTTTATGCGCAAATTGGACACAAGTGATGGACTCAGTGTGAAAAATGGATCACGAGTGTTTTAGGATGCCCCGCCGAATTTTAGAAGTGGAATTGGGCAAAACGGACATCGGATTTGGACTCAGCGCGCGAAAACGATGGAAATCGACTACTTGGTTGTATTTTTCTGAGTCCGGCCGCCCAAAAACGAACACCCGAAAGTTTTCTAGCGTTTTGGGTGCACGATGGACCGGTGGACCGATGGTGTGCCACGTGGCGGGTTCTGATTGGCGCCGTACGCCACGTGGCGGAGCAGGAGACGCGGCGCAGTGGGCCCGGCCCACGGGGGCGGGCGCGGGCAGCACGCGGGCCGGGCAGGCGCGCGGGCAGGCACCCGGGCGAGCGCGGTGCGCGGGGGCGGCGTGCCACGTGTCGTCTCCACGTTGGCTCGTAGGTGACAGGTGGCGGCAGCAGGTTGGTTGGCGCATCAAGCGCGGTCCACAGAGCAGGCGGGGAGGCGTCTCGGGCTGCGTGCATGTCAGGTGGCAGGCGGCGCGGCGTGGGCGCGCATGTGGGCTGGCAGGCGCGTGTTGACGCGCGGTTCCCGCGCGTGGGCGCGCCACACGTCAGCTTCCGCGGTGGGCCACGCGGCGCGGAGATGGTGGCGGGCTTCGCTGTTTGCTGTGCGGGGGTGACGTGGCGCTCCCAGGCGGTTTCGGGCGCTAGTCGGACGGGTGCGTCCGACCGGGTTTTCGGCGCCCGAATGTTTCGGGCGCCCGAATCCGGGGACACCCCGGGTATTTTTGCATTTGTTCGCCCGAGCCTATAAATAGACCCTCTTCCCCTCTGTTTCTCCGTTTTCTGGGTTTTCCAAGGCTTTTCACTGAGGGATTTCTTCAGTGAAGTTCCTCCCCTCCCTCTTCTCCACCCTTTGATGGATTCCCGAGATTTTTGGAGGCCTCGGTATTGGCGTTTTCTGCGACGCGGCGCACTTCGACGCTCCTTCGTTTTTGGCTTCTACCGCCGCTTTTCAGTCGAGAGACCCCCTGGACTACCCCGATGGACTTTTGAGCTGATTTTTGCGGCAGTGCGTTCACGAGAGATACGCCTTCGATTTCCATATTGATCACTTCGTCTCATTTTGAGTTTTTGGCATAGTTCCCGAGGCAAACTTTGACCCCTTGTACTGCTGTGAGATTTGGGACAGCGATTGAGTATTGTTGGATTTTCTCGGTCTACGAGCATCGGAATGAGGCGTTTAAGGACTCGATTGATATCTACGCTTCGGGAGGAACGCACCCGTATTTTTATCGGAATTTTTGGAGGACTCTTCGAAGGTGATAATTAAGCTTCTTTCGGACTGGTTTCCTACAGAATTTTGTCTGTGGATAGTCTGACTTACCGCGTTGTTATATTTATATCTTGGCCTACAGGTGTCGGAACGAGGTGTATAAATACTCGATTTGTATCTATTTGTCGCGAGGATCGCAGCCGTAATTTTTCTGGATTTTTCTGAGGACAAAATGCAGGTGAAAAAGGGCCCTTCTTGGTGCTGTTTTGGAAAAACAGCAAGAGTGTGTTGTGGTGTTATCTAATTGTTGGTTGTGTTGTTGGTTTGAGCAGAGGCTTGGGCGACTGAGTACCGAGGGTGCAGTTTCGGCGGATTTTGATAACGTGTAACTACGCACTTCACCGACTTCGGCTTTGCCTGCGGAAAGCGTTTCAGGTGGGTTGCTTTGTCCCCAGAACCGGTGGACGGCTCTCTAATTCAATCTGTTAGAATGCATGCATGTTTAGGGTACAATATATGTGATTGAGGGGTAAGCTTAGGAATGATAATTGTATAAGGAATTGCAAGTTAATTATTCATGTTATGACAATTGCAATAGTGGATATTCATGTTGATGATTAGTGGAAGCTTACCTAAGAGATTGTTACCCTATGTGATTATTAGCATGCCATGTTAGCACATAGCCTTTTATGAGATTGGATTATGCGATGGGGCAGGATTATGTATCTATGTGCGGGTATTACTCCGAGTAGTTATTATGGATCATGGATTATGGACAGGTGTAGTTCATTAGTGATTTTTGGCATGTTGGTTATACCCTTGTGGAGCTATTATGTGATTTACTCCCTTTCATTTTCATGAGGACAATGCATGCTTGTATGGACATCTAGATAGGCCATCATTTATTGCTACACTATCATGTTGGAACTTGACTTAGGAGAAACCGTGTTTGCTTCTTTTCTCCTTATTCGTTAGTCAGGTGTTTCATGTTGCTCGGGTTCGAGCAGGGGTTTGGAATAGTGTAGTCGAGACTTCGAGTCTGGGACAAGTTGGATTTGATTGTGGGTATCGCGGCGACCGCGGATATTGGGCGGTTGGCCGAGTGTCGGTTGTACTTGATTGGGGATGGCAGGATAGTGGGGCAACCGCAAATATTGGGCGGTTGACCGGAGGTCGGTTATGGGTCTATGGATTGTGGGGCATTACGGCAACCGCGGATACTGGGCGGTTGACCTGATATTTACTTATGCATCAAATTGGGTATCAGATTTCTCTAGTGGACGGAGTTTCCCACTTATTGAGTACTATTGCATCTGATTGAGGACCGGGGCTTTCTTTAGTGGATGGGTTTTCCCACTTTGATCAGAGTCGTGATCCAGTCCTGCTGTTTTATGATACTTATGATACTTGAAACTGAGATACTTTACTCGTGTGGGTCGCTCCCCTCGAGTGCCACTCCAGGGTGTGCGACGGACAGGCTTTGAGTACTCGAGACTCCTTTTTCTCATCGGTGCTATGCGTTGGCCAGCATACCCAATACGGCAGGCACAGCAGGCAGTACCAGTTCTTACTGGTCCATTGATTGGGTTTATTACAGGCAGGTACTTTTTTGTGCACTCGTGTCAGAGGGCTGAGTGGGGTCTAGTAGTTGTGTTTAGACCAGTGCTAGTGTTGTTGGGAACCGTTTGGGGTTAACGGTCGTCCCGAGGTCATTGTGAGTTTTTCAACCGTTGTGCGAGATGTTGAGGATCTTGAGTCTATCCGTTCTGAGAGAGAGCGTGGATTTCGACTATAGCCTGCATGTGCCACTATTCGATAGCGAGTTAGTCCGTATAGACACCCTACGTAATTCCTGCCCGGCAGTGGGAGGTGGTTGTAGGTGGGCACAGGCTTGACTGGACCAGATGTGGCAGTCAGCTCGATTGGGTCGATTGTGCACTTCATGTACGTGGTTGCATACCTTTCTTTGGTTTTCCCCATTTGAGCATTTAGATAGAGGCATGGTAGCTGTAGAGTATCTCCAGCATTGTTGTTCAGTTTTGACTGCATGGTTATCTTATGCCTCTAGTAGACTTAGTGGGCAGATCGTCGGGCCTGGTGGCGGTACCCACTGAGAACTCCCTTTTTGGTGTAGTTCTCACACCCGTTGGGGGTTTTCCCCCTCCTCTTTCCTTTCTCTCCTTTGTTTTGCAGAGTCTTAGCGGGTGTCGCTGATTCTGCGGTTGCTGTTCGAGGCGAAGGAGTCGCGAGCTAGATCCCTACCCGTCTGTGGAGAGTAGCGGTACCCCTACTTTGGAGATCCTGAGTACAGTCAGTAGATTATTTATTTTTCCGCTTTTGAGAGATCATTGTATTGTGAGGATCTGACTTGTACTGAGAGACTGTACACTGGTTTATTGTATTTGAGGATATTGTATGATTATCACTTATGGGATTATCACTTATGGGAGATGGATATTGTATCATTATTTCCAGTTGTACAGATAGTTGGTTTTAGTTTTACAGCACTTTTATTTTATAGCTCTGATATCTGTTTAGTTGTAGTCCCTTTTCTTGCAGGTAGGACACTTCGCCTATGCGGGGTTTTATATAGGCGACGGATCTGTTGGCGGGCCCGGGTCGCAGTTTCGACCCCGAGGCGTGATAGGGCACATAAACCATAGGGGTGTTCAAGCAAACTGCTTAACACTAAGGACTTTTGCGAGTTGGCATAAGGGCGTAGGACGCTCAATCTTTTAGGTGCTCGGGAAGCACATGTACCATTCAACCAGAGAGAGCTGGCTAAGTGGCACCTTAGCTTTTGCTAAGTGTGGCAAGAGTCGATAGCAAGTTTGGGTCGTAGAGTGACGACTAGTGCCTAAGTGATGCTCGGTGGAGCGTGGTAATCGCGTGACGACGATTAGTGGGTTCGCTGAGGGATGATCCGTGCCTGGACCATGTGTGAGGATTGTGGAGCCGGTAGCCATGTGGGCAAGCGCAGCCGGCTGAGAGAGGCAGCGGCCCGAGGCCTGAGGGCGGGGCATGATAGAGTTTTGGTCAAGGCGGTAGTCCGAGCGATGACCCGGGAATGTGGAAACCCACGTGTGAGCCTCGAGGCTTTTAGAGCGCCGAGTGTGTGGACGCGACCTGGCCTTAGAGCTGGTGCTGGTTGAGATATCGTTGCTCCAGTTGGAGTATGGTGCGGTAATCCTAAGTGAGGATCTAGTCGTATGATGATTGGGTCTGTGTACTGATGAGAGCCGTTATGCGGTGTCAAGTTAGAGGTCGGGTTATAGGCCTATATGGTACCGTGGTCTGTGGACCGTTGGTAATTTGAGATATACGGGATAGTTGAGAACTAGTATATTAGAGCGCTAGTGGCGTGCGGAATAGTTGAGAGTGTGGATTGGCTTTTGCCCTCCACGTTGAGCCGATGGAACGGCGGAAGAATGTGATTAAAGTAATTAGTTGCGGATGCAGCCTTGTTATGGAAAAAGGACTGCGGAATTGTCAAGGAATTCCGCAAGTCGAGATTGGGCCATTACGGGCGATAGGAGGAACAAGTGCTCGGTTGTACTTTCACCTACTTGGTGTAGTAAGACGCAAGGTCCAAGCTTCCGCGGAGTCGGGTTGAAAGTTCGCGAGCGAGGAGTTCGTGTGAGTTTGTCGAGCGGGCAAGATGATGCCCCGTGGTGGCATGTAGTAGACTCAGTATTGGGGGTGAAACTCCCTTTAATTGACGAATTTCGAGTCGAGGCTCGATTTTAGTTTCGCGGACGAAACTCCTAAACGGAAGGAGGAATGTAGTGCACCGTCTTCGCAAAATAGCAAAGTGTGGTTAAATTACTCCGAGCATGTCCAAAATGTTATTAAGAATGAGTTTGGAGTGTCTAGGTTCGAAGCAAAAGTCTTCGAATCAAAAGTGAATTGAGAATGTAGCAAACTTAAACTTGGTGTTTCGGTTTGAACTTTGACCACATTGGGCAAAGTGTGGTGAGAACATGTTTTAAAGGTGTTTCCCAGGGTGCGTGCAAAATTTCAGGCAAAACCGAGCTCATACGGTGCGAAATTGCCTTAGAAATGGACTCTGAAAGCTAAATGTGCAAAAATCTGCCTAAGTGCAAAAATTTGTACTGGGTACGGGTATGCCATTTTGGGTACCGGTACGCCATACATTTGGTGCTGAAAATTACATAGGGTACTGGTACTGAATGCTGAGTACCGGTACGCAGTGTGCCCGAGTGTAAGAAAATTGGCCAAAAATATTCTAAGTCCCTGGATATCGGTACCAAATGTTGTGTGGAGACCCGAATCCCCGCGAAAGGATTACTGTTAGTTCAGCAGCTTCTGGAGGCCTTTGTTGGGTGTTGGAGGTGTTTGGGCACGTATCGGACTCAAGAAAGGGGCTCAGTCCGTTGAATGGATCACGAGTGTATTCGGATGCCCCCGTCAAATTTTAGAAGTGGTTTCACGCGAAACGGATATCTGATTTGGATTCAGCGCGGAAAAACGATGGAAATTGACTACTTGATTGTATTTTTCTGAGTCCAGACGTCCGAGAACGGACACCCGGAAGTTTTCAGTGTTTTCGGGTGCACGGTGGACCGGTGGACCGAGGGGTGAGCCACGTGGCGGCTTCCTATTGGTGCCGTACGACACATGGCGGAGCGAGAGGCGTGGCGCAGTGGGCTCGGCCCACGGGAGCAGGTGTGGGCAAGCGCGCGGGCCGGGCAGGCCCGCGGGCAGCCGCGGCACATGGGTGACCGGTGTGCCACATGGAAGCTTCTCATTGGCCTGTTATGGACAGGTGGCAGCAGAGGATAGGTGGGTGCAGCAGGCGCGGTACACGGGGCTGGCGAGGGGGCGCCTCGGGCTGCGTGCAAGGCAGGGTGGCAGGCGGCTGGCGCAGGCGCACGTGGGCGCGGAGACCAAGCCGTTGACGCGCGGGTTCCCGCGCGCGTGGGCACGCCACGCGTCGACGCGTGGTGGGTGCGGGCCACACGGCGCAACGCGGGAGGCTGGATTGGCTGTTTGCTGTTCGGGGGCGACGTGGCGCGACAGGGGTGATCCGGGGGCTGGATGGACGGCTGCGATTGGGCGGTTTCGGCGCCCAAAAGATTCGGGTGCCCGAAACAAGGGCCCGGATTTGGGCCTTCTTCTTTGGATTTCAGCCTATAAACAGGCTTTGGGTTGGGCCTATTCGAGGTTTTGGAGTTTTCTGGGAGCCTCCCCTGTAGCAGAGCCCTCCTACATTGTGTTCTCTACTCTCCGATGGATCGTGGGTATTTTTTGAAGCCGCGGCATCGGCGTTTTCTGCGACGCGGCGCAATTCGGCGTTCCTTCGATTGTGGCTTCTACCGTCGCATTTCAGTCCGCGAGGTCCCCTAGATCACCCCGATGGAGTTTTGAGCCAATTTTTGCGGCAGCACGTTCACGAGAGGTACGCCTTCGATTTCCGTGTTGTTCACTTCGCTCCGTTTCGAGTTTTTGGTGGTGTTTCCGAGGTATCTTTTGACCCCTCGTACTGCTGCGAGTTGTTGGACAGCGGTGGAGTATTGTTGGGATTTCTCGGCCTACGGGCATCGAAACGGGACGTGTGAGGACTCGATCAGCATCTACGCTTCGAGAGGAACGCGACCGTATTTTTATCGGATTTTTCTGAGGTCGTTTCGAAGGTGATATTTAAGCTTCTTCATGGCTGATTTTCCGCAGATTTGCGATTGCGGGTAGTTTGGCTTACCGCGTTGTTTTGGGTGTAACTTGGCCTATAGGTGTCGGAACGAGGAGTTTAAATACTCGATTTGTATCTACTCGTCGCGAGGATTACAGCCGTGATTTTTCTGTATTTTTCGGAGGACTGCACGCAGGTGAAAAATCCCTTCTTTCTGTGCTGGTTTGTAAAAACAGCAAGTGGTGTTTGGGGTGTGTTTGTGGTGTTGTTTGATTGTTGGCTGTGATGTTGGTTGGAGCAGAGGCTTGCGCAACCGAGTACCGAGGGTGCGGTTTCGGCGAATTTTGATAGTGAGTGACTACGCACTTCACCGACTTCGGCTTTGCCTGCGGAAAGCGATTCAGGTGGGTTACTTCGTCTCCAGAACCGGTGGACGGTTCTCTAATTTTATCTGATAGAATATTTGCATGTTAGTGTACCCATGTATGTGATGGAGAGATAAGTTTAGTATCGGTATTTATTTGAGAACCGCATGAGTAGTATCCATATTATGTTTTAAGAGAATTGCGATAATGGATGTCATGATGATGATTAATAGAAACTTACCTTTGGGAATATTGCCCCTTTTGATTGATAGCATGCATGTTTAAATGTACAATCTCTAGGATTGAGATGTAAGCATGAGGAATGGCCTAGATTATGTGGATTGATGCTTACCCGTTATATTGTACATGCTAGATGGATATGTTTATTTCATGCTAGAGGAGATAGGAAGCATGCTTATGAGAGATGAGGATTTTCTATATGCACTATGTTAAATTACATGCTATTGTTGGAACTTGACCTAGCACCCTGTCATATGATGCATGTTGAAACTAGACTAGTAGAGAACCTTCACTTGGGCTAGGTTCCTTATTGCTTTAGACATCCCACACCTTGCTTATTTCCTGGACTTAGTGTTTCCTCACCCGGGTAGTGGGCCGAGAAGTCAGGTTGTTGTGGGACGTATGTCGCACTCGTGCCTGGGGGCTGAGTGGAGTCTGGTAGCTGAGCTTAGATCAGTACTAGTGTTGTTGGGAGCCGTTTGGGTAGACGGTGATCCCGGGCCGTAGAGTATCTTCCGATCGGTGTTGTTAGGAGCCGTTTGGGTAGACGGTGATCCCGGGCCGTAGAGCATCTTCCGGTCAGCGTTGTTGGGAACCGTTTGGGTGACGGTGATCCCAGGTCGTTGCGTGTCGTCCGACCAGTTTTGTTAGACCTCGAGTTGCGGGTCGATCCCGGCTGTAGAGTATCTCCAGCCAGTGTGTTTAAAGAGGCGAGTTGGGTGCCTCGTTTTGGGAGCCGTTCAGGTCGACGGTGGTCCCGGCTGTGGAGTATCTCCAGCCAGTGAGTTCTGCGTCACGAGTAGTTGTGTCGCTAGTGTCTCGGGATTCGTGAGAGCTTTATTAGCTGCGTCGTTGAGAGTACTCCGACCTTGTACGAGATGTTGAGGATCCCGAGTTTATCCGTTCTGGGAGAGAGAGCGTGGATTTTGACTATAGCCTGTATGTGCCACTGTTTGATACTCTATACCGCGCCGTTTTTCTCAGCTGGGGGAGCACCCCGTGAGATGCCGCAGTGGATGCTATGTTTGGCCTGTTGAGACAGTTTTGCGCGAGAGGTGAGTTAGTCCGATTGGACACCCTACGTTGATACACTAGGGGACCCTACGTTGATACACTAGGGAGGCGCAGGCTTGACTGGGCCAGATGTGGCAGTCAGCTCGATTGGGTCGATTGTGCACCTCGTGTGCGAGTGGTTGCATGTCTTTCTTGGTTTTTCCCTTTGAGCATTTAGATAGAGGCATAGTAGCTGTAGAATATCTCCAGTTTTTCTTGTTCAGTTTTTACTGCATTGTTATCTTTTGCCTCTAGTAGACTTAGTGGGCAGACCGTCGGGCTTGGTGGCGGTACCCACTGAGAACTACGTGTTGATGTAGTTGTAGTACACTAAACTTTAGCAAATTGCAAAGTTCTAGTGTGTGAAGGGTTAAATGATACCCTTCGAATGTTTTAGTAAGCTTCCGGAAGGTTGTAGAAGGTTTTCGGAGAGTTTGGGCGCAAATCGAAAATTTTCGAAAAATTTGAAAATTTGAGGTTTTTGGCTTCGGGGTCCGGACCGTCCGGGGAGAGTCCGGACTGTCCGCGCGAATCAGGAATTTCCACCTTCGGGGTCCGGACCGTTTTGGGGCAGTCCGGACCGTTTTGGTCTGGACAGCACAGTAAGAAATGTAATAACATTTCTTGCAGGGGGCTTTTGGGCTTTTGTTATATTAGGGTTTTTAACCCTCTTCACCTTCTCTTTTCCTCTCATTTGGAGAGAGCAAGAGAAAGTGTTAGAGAGAGAGAGAGAGAGAGAGAGAGAAAGAGATCTTGGATTTCCTTCTCCAACACCTCTCTCTACTTGGGTTCTTCTTCAACCTCCTCTTCTCCACCATTGAAGCTTGCTACAAGAGCTTGGAGGAAGACAAGGGCTTGAAGGAGAAGGAAGTTTGGAGCTCTAGTTCCTATCCTTTGCATTTTTAAGGTGGGATTTGAGCTAAAAGAGGTTTGGAACACTTCTTTTCCATTTTCTTTTGGGATATTTGTAGGAAAACCTAGTTTTTGGAAAACTAGGGTTTATTTGGAGCTTTTTTGATTTCTAGCTTTTGGGGTGGAATTGATGGGTGTAGAACACTCTTGTAGGTTGGTTTTGAAGCTTTTCTTGTTTGGATTTCAAGATTTAGCAAGATCTCCCAACCTAAGGTATTTTCCACCTATTTTCCTTATGATTTTTAAGAAATTTTGTGATTGGTTTTTTGTGATGTTTTAACCCATTAGAAACTTCTCTTAGGGCATAAGGGGAAGTGTGGGCTTCTTGGTTGGGATCCTTCACAAGGATTTGGCAACTATCCGATGGGTCTGACCTCACCGAAATGGGTGAACTCCCCCTATGTCTTCTATAGACTTTTAGGGCATCATTGCTATACTAAACATGCATCGTTTGATTTATCATGATTTATGATCATGCATTTGAACCCCTTCATGTGTAGAAAATTTCATACTCTATGTAGTAGAGGTAAACATTATAGGTGCATGGGCACTTTAAGGGGGGATTGAATAGGAATTTTCGTGAACTTAAGCTTTTGGATATGGATATAGAATAACTATACCTGTTATAGAATTTTTGGGACATGTTAAACACTTGATCATGTGTAAATGGACATTATGACATTAGGGCCATCTAGTGTTGCGAGATACAAGTAGAAAACTTCTAAACTTGTACAATCAAGATGAAATAGTTAGATTCCATGTTTGAGACATGACGACAACTTGTAAATGTTTTACTCTTTCATTATGCAAGATAATGTTAATATTGTATATGAAACATTGACACTTGAGATACTATACCCCGACCTAAAGGTCGATGATGCTATTCCGTGTTTTAGACACGATGATTGCTATTCCGTGTTTTAGACACGATAATCGAGACTTGCTTGCTTGCCGTTTGTGCTCATTCGCACATGCTTGGTAGGGTCGCTCCCTCCAAGCCGGCACTCCGGAGTTGGCCATTTGCGACATCATGATCGCCGTGCGGGATTGGGTGCCGATTGGGACGCCGTTGGATTGGCATAGCTCCTTGGGGGGTGCCACCACGGGACCATGAGGCGTGGCTCAAGCTTAGACTCCAAGAAAGTCTTCAAGAGGAAATGATTGTGTTAACTAAACTTGACATTGAATATCACCTAGATGATATTTCTTATGGTAGTTGGACATACATGATAGCAAACTTGACATTGGACACCACATAAGTAATACTACTCATTGTAGTTGGACATTATGATAGCATGATAGATTCATATCATCATCACCTTGTACATGAGCATAGAGGCATGATAGTAGTAAAGTACTTTACTTTACTTCAGTTGTTTATTTTCTGCATTTCATTTCAGCAGTTTTACTATCTTATGCCTCAGTTGACCTAGTGGTGTATTTCGCTCCTCTCGGCGGCTTACCCACTGGGAACTATTGATTAATAGTTCTCACCCCATTTTGGTTGTTGTTTTTTATAGCCATCCGCAGCGGGAGGGGCTCGGGACCGTGGCAAGGGGTTATCGCATAGCTAGCTTGTCCCCGTCGCACCACTCGAGGTGGTTACAGGGCACCTTTTCTTTTGTTTTTCTTGGAGAGGTGTTAGTGTATTTTGGCATAGAAACTACCCATGTATTTTGATAGGTTGTATTTGAGGGGACCACATTTGTATAATGGATTTTAACTTCTTGTATGATAGTTGTTATCTACTTTCCTCTTTTATGTATAGTTTAGTTGTGTTGTGCTCTGATTACTAGTAGGATGTGTATATTGCTTCCTTTCCGCTTTGTTGTTGTAGACGCCTTGTGTGTACCGGTGGGTACCTTGTGCACACGACGGGCGGGTCTGTGCACGTGCCGGGTAGGCTTCCGCTGGGGCCTGGGGCGTGACAGTAGTTCTCACACCCATTGGGGGTTCTTCCCCTCCTTTTTCTTTCCTCTCCTTTGTTTTGCAGAGTCATTGCGGGAGTTGCTGATTCTGCTGTTGCTGTTCGAGGCGAGGGAGTCACGAGCTAGATCCCTACCTGTCTTTGGAGAGTAGCGGTACCCACATTGGAGATTTGTAGTACAGTCAGTAGATTATTTTATTTTCACCTTTGAGAGACTGGTGTATTGTGAGGATCTGACTTGTACTGAGAGCCTGTATACTGATGTATTATTTTAGCTTACCTCCCTATTTGAGTTCTTGGTTATTGTATCAGAGGATATTGTATGTTGATCATTTATGGGAGATGGATATTGTATCGTTATTTCCAGTTCTACAGTGGATGGATGTGAGATTTACAGCAGTTTATTTTATAGCTCTGATATTTGTTTAGCTGTAGATTTTTCTTTGCAGGTTGGACGCTTCGCCTATGCGGGGTTTTTGTATAGGCGGCGGATCTGTTGGCGAGCCCGGGTCGCAGTTTTGATCCCGGGGCGTGACATGTTGGGTACCGGTACCCCATGCAAAACAGAAAATTCCAACCCTCGGGTTGAAGATTTCGTAGGTTTAGTACCGGAACACGAAGCTCGGTACCGGAACTAAAGGCCGTGTACTGGTACGCAAACCCGAGTACCGGTACCCAGTGCTAAGAATGCTGGGACAGTGAGATGAATTCTTTTGTAAGTGGGGGGTAGTTTGGTAAATTCACCCCACCAGCTACCCCAATGCATAAAACCCCTCTCCCTCTCTCTACTCATTCTCACTCTCTTCTCCCTCTCCCTGCGTGAGAAACTAGAGAAAGAAATGAGAAGAAGGAGAAGAAGGAAAAGAAGAAGAAGAAGAAGAAGATGAAGAGGAGGCTAGGGTTTGGGACTTGATCTCCCAAGAAGCTTGGGGATTTCGTGGAAGGCCTCAAGGGAGCTTTCCAAATGAGCTCCAACCCTTTTCCCTCTCTCTTTTGGCCAAGAACTCAAGAGGAAGGTATGTGAAAAATCTAGGGTTTTCCTCTTTTGAAATTATATGGGTTTTAAAAGAGATAGAAATGATCTCTTATGGTTCTAAACCTATATCTAGGGATTTTCTTGGAGGTTTGAGGGATCAAACCCTAGTTCTTGCAACAAAAACATCAAGGTGGGGGATTCTTCCGAAAATGGGTGACCTCTCCCTTTTGTCCTTTGATTTTCTGACATAGAAGCATGTTAGTAAGCATGTTATGGTATTAGGACCATGTATGTGATAATGAGGGCCTAACCCTAAAAGAGGATTATATAAAACCTATTGTAGGTTAATTTATGCATGAGTATAAAGAGCAAAGAATTTATGTGTAGTGTGATCATGATAGGGTATAACCCTAGAAAATTGTGTAAATGAATTTAGAGAAAAATGTACGATGGGTGTAAAACTAGGAGAAAACCTAGATTAAGGATTTAATGAGTGGCATGTCAATCTAAGAGTTAACCCTAGATGAACGAGTGGCGTCATCTTAGGAAATAACCTAAGATTGATTATAGAGTATTTAACATAGAGTCTATGAACTCTAGGTTAAGTGAAGTATGGAAAAACATAGAGTGAATAAGCTCTAGGTGATAATGTAAAGTGGAACCTAGAGTCGAGAAACTCTAGGGTAAAAATGATGTGGAGTTTAAATTAGAGTTAATAAACTCTAGGAATAAGTTGCATGCAAATAGAGTTAATAAACTCTAGGCCAAATGTAAAGTGAATGTAGAGTTAACAACTCTAGGACAGGGAAATTGAAAAGGTTAATGTCCTTGTGACATAGTGAAACCCTAAGGTTAATTATGAACATAGGGTTGTGAAATAAGAATAAAGAAAAGTTTAAAAAGGGCTAAAGAGCTAAGAAAATTGCCAAGTGGCAATATTAAGTGTAAATATAACGGAACAAGATGTTCAAATCTAAATTGGTGTTAGAGACACCCAACTTATCGTAGAGTAAAGAACTTAGGATAAAAGAGAAAAGTAAAAGAGAAAAGTATTGAGGCATGAATGCTAACGGGAGGGTTGAGCATATGTCATTCCCGGGTGGATGAGTGCCACGATACTTTAAACTCATCTGAAAATAAAGTGTAAAGAAAATGCATAAAGAGCAAAAGAAAATAAATGCTTAATTGAATGAAAGAAAGAAATGCATAAAGAAAGGTAAAAAGAAAAGGAAACAAAGTACATTGGGCTGAGCACTACGGGAGGCGGTGCTTGCAACCTGTTCTTGTTTGATTGGGGTTGTAGGCATCCGTCTTTTGGAACCCTCGGACCCGGAAAATGGTAAATTTATAAAGAAAAGTCTAAATGGCTAATGGGAGGGTTGAGCATAGGTCACTCCCAAGTGAATTAAAAAATTAAAGGCATATTGCCAACGGGGGGGTTGAGCATATTTCACTCCCGGGGCAAATGTGTGAGCAAGACTCAGCTTCCCAAAGGAAAGGCAAGGTAAAGAGCTAAAAGAAAATAAAGAAAAGAAAAGAAAAAGATAAAACGGACGTACCTTTGGAGGTGAAACGTAGCTCTTGTCGGAACCAAGGGCAGTGTCCCTCTCCCGGGCAGTGACCCGTATGACAAGTTCCCCGTTGGGCGGGGTAGCACTTGCGGGTGCTATCGGCAACCTTGAAATTCTTGTCTTGTGGTGTAGCATGATTACCGAGCTGGGGCCCTTTGGGCAAGAATTTTCGAGGGTTCGACAACTTGAACTAAAGCACAAGACTATGAAAAAGGTAAAGAGGAAAATAGAGTGGCCTAGGTGGCTGGGTTAGTATAACCCATTTGTAGCAGCATAGTGGCCGAGTTTTGGATAGTGGCCCAGAGGGGCAAGATTGATAGCAGTGAGACAGGGAACACACACAGATAGTGTAGAGTTAATCATACATGTTTATGATCCTGTTAGTTAGCATTTGCAGTTATTTTAGCATGTATTATCTTGCTATCCTACTTCCATTGGACCAAGTGGTGTAGAATATTTTTTCTCGGTGGTTGAACCACTGGGAACTTTTAGTTCTCACACCCTTGGGTGACCATTTTTTCAGGTTCAGGTACATCGACCGAGGCGCACGTCAGAGGCAAGGGCCCAGCGGCATAGAGACCTAGAGGGTCTAGAAGATGTATTCCTTTTTATATTTTGAGTGAACTATGTATTGTGAGGAAAAAGAATGTAAATTTGTTATATTGTTTAAGTTTCAAGTTCAGAGATGGAAATGTAATAAATTTATATTATGGTTCACTTATGTATGCTTTCATTTATGATTTAAACTGGTTGTTTAATGAATGAAAGTTTTTAATTAGTACTGAATTTTAGTACTCTGATATTGAGCTTCCGCATACACTTGATGTGTTGTTTTGGATGTTACCGTTCCTTTTGGGTATAGAGAGGTCATGCCCGATTGGCGGGTCTGTTGGCGCGCCCGAACCGACCAAATTGGCGGCCTCGAGGCATGACACAAGTTCCCAAAAAGGTTACTAGAGAAGCTGGGTCTTCCAGGACTAGGGGGTAGACCACTTCAAGAACCCAAGAGTGGGTTAGGTTAAAGAGAAGCTTCCGATTCTGGTGCAACCCTTTTTCCCGAGCTCTTCTGCCTCTGAGCCCTCAAGTGACTTTGATCTTCATCTTGTTTTGCATCTTGCGAAGGAGTTTCGGAATTTTTGGAGGCCGCGGCATCGATGTCTTCGGCGAGTTAGCGCAGTGCGACGTTCTTTCATTGGTGGCCCATTTCCGTCGCGTTTCGGTCCACGAGGTCCACAGAGCTATCCCGAGGGAATTTTTGGACGATTTTCGCGGCATCGTATTCACGAGAGGTAAATCTATGATTTTCGTATTTTCCACTCCTCCTAGATTTGAGTTTTTTAAGGGGTTTCGGGTAC
Organism: Tillandsia leiboldiana; assembly: GCA_029204045.2. Classification (NCBI taxonomy): domain Eukaryota; kingdom Viridiplantae; phylum Streptophyta; class Magnoliopsida; order Poales; family Bromeliaceae; genus Tillandsia; species Tillandsia leiboldiana. The sequence goes on from CM055069.1 coordinate 10,127,389, forward strand.
TTTTTTTAGCCCTATTTTGCTGGTGGTTATTCCTGGACAGCAGCACCTTGTTGGATTTTTATCTCTGCACTCGAGTATCGGAATTCGACATTTAGGGACTCGATTGACATCGACGCATCGCGAGGATCGCTGTCGTATTTTTATTGGAATTTTTGGAGTTTTTCTCGCAGGTGATAATTAAGCCTCTCTGGGACTGAAATTTCAGCAAACTGTACACTTGAAAATTTTGTGTTGACTGTAACTTTGGACTATATCTTTGTACCCAGGAGGAGTTTTTGAGTGCTTTTGGTGTAATGAACCGGAATTTTGGTATATAAATAAATGTAAATAAAATGGTATGAAATGCTATTTTATTGAATTTATTGAGGTAAAGGATGACCTGGAAACGAATTGGGCCCAAATTGGGATTAGAACGTGAGATCTTGAATCTTACATGAGAAAGTGGGCCCAGATTGTAAGTGAAAAATTCGCAGTCTCGGAAAATTCCGAGAAAATTACGGGAGTTCCGTAAATATCTTTTAAGGCCACAGTAAAAGTGTCGCGTTGATCGGACACCCGGATAGAGAGAACGGGCTCCGCCAGCGAATTCGAATATAGTGGGACTTTTGGCAACCCAGAGAGGGTCTAAACTGAAAAGTTTAAGTGCCAGGAGGTAAATTAAGTTAAACTGTGGCTGCCCGTCAAATTTGAGCGAAAACGGACGAAAACGGACGAAACTGGGCTTGGACCCAAGTTTCGGGCGCCCGAAGTGGGAACCGGGCGCCCGGAAAGTACTGTAGCAATCAAGCTTTTGTGGGCTGCAGCGAACCGGGCTGCACTGTAGCGAACCCGGTTCACTGTAGCAGCCCGGTCCGGTGGTGGGTGCGCCCGGAAGTTACTGTAGCGCGCCCGAATCCCGAGTTGGCACGGATCCTGAGGCAACTGGCACGGATCCCGAGGCGTTGGCACGAATCCCGAGGCAGCGGGCGCGAATCCCGAGGCAAGTTTTTCGCGCGCGGCCCGAGGCGCGTGGTAGGTGGGGAAGCACCACATGGCGTCTCCCCATTGGACGCCCTGACCGAGGGAGCAGGCGTGCACGGGGAAGGCGCGCGGGCACTCTAGCGGGTCAGCGGGGACAGGCCACGTGTCGGCCTCCCATTGGCCGGTCAGCACGATGTGACGTGCTGACGCGACGCGACACTGCAGGCGGGCGTCAGAGCAGGCGTGGGTGCGGTCCACGTGGCGGCCCCTGATTGGCCGCCACGTTTCCGTGGTCGCGGTGCACGGGTCCAGGGACACGTGTCACGCTCGGGTTGGCCGAGCGTGGTGACGTGGCGCTGAGCTGGCGCGCCGTGGACCGTGGACCGCGTTGGGGGGCGGTTACTGTAGCCGCCCGGAAATTTTCGGGCGCCAGGAAATTTTCGGGCGCCCGGAAAGTGCGCCCGAAAGTCCGGTTTCGGCCTATATGGGCCCGAAACGGCTCATTTTTCCTCTTTTTTCCCTCTTGGGCTTCACCCGAGCGTACCAGGAGAAGGAATGGGCGATTTTCGCCCGGGCTTTTCGAGGCGCACGAGCGCGCCGTGGACTCCGTGGAGCGCGCAAGATGTTTCAAAAAGGGCTGATGGGCACGTTGGACGACGCGACGATGTTGAGGTAGGTCCCGTATGCCATTTTGCGGTATTTTTGTCGTAGTTTTTACATTTCCTTTTGGATTTTGGATTTGACCCCCATGCCTATGTGCGTGATAGGGACCAAGTTTTTACTGTGCCGTTTTACTGCACGAGTTTCGCGGGCATTTTGGGCGCGCCTCGTTTTGCGTGCCGCTCGTGGAGATATGCACCGTTTTGCGTGCGGATTCGACAAGTATGCGCAGTTTTGGGCGTAGGCTCGGAAGATATGCACCGTTTTGCATGCAAAGTTGAAAAAGGAACGTGCACCGTTTTGCGTGCCAATACAAGGTATGTGCTCCGTTTTGCGTGCGGGTTGGACCAATGCGCGCAGTTTCACGTGTAGAATCTGATGGTTTGCATCATTTTCGTGCAGGGCTAGGGAAAAATCTGCACCGTTTTGCATGCAACCCTATAGTCAGATGTGCACCGTTTTGCGTGCAGTTTCGAGGTACGTGCACCGTTTCGCGTGCAGTTTGTGTTGTCGCGCACAGTTTTGCGTGCCGATCCTAATATTGTGCGTCATTTTTCGTGCAAGGCTAGGAAAAATATGCACCATTTTGCGTGCAACCCTACAGTCAGATGTGCACCGTTTTGCGTGCAGATTTGAGGTACGTGCACCGTTTCGCGTGCAGATCGTGTTGCCGCGCATCGTTTTGCGTGCCGGCTGAAGTGGCACACACCATTTTACATATAGGTTTTAATGACATGCATCGTTTTGCGTGCAGGATTGTAGGACGTGCACCGTTTTGCGTGCGGACTCGAGGGAGGTGCACCGTTTTGCGTGCAAGCTCGAGGAGACAAGTGGAATCGCGCAGGGACCAATTGCAAGTGTCTACAAGCAATTGGGGACACCACAAGGTGGGGAATTCTGCCGAAATTGGGTGATCTCTCCCCTTGCTCCCTTGCTTTTTGATTCGAAGCATGATAGTAGCTTGTTAAAGGCGTTAGGTAATTATGATATTGATTACCTGTATAGATGGATCCAGATGAAAATGAGCAACTGTTGGTTGCCAGAGATAGGGGAATAATTGTGCATGTGCAAAGAGACACAGAGGAAAAGTGCAACTGATGGTTGCCAAACATATATGATGAATATGCATGCGTTGAGATAATTATTATTTTATGAATGAGATGAAAATAATTGCATGCATGAAAATGATTAGCTATTCATGATTATGAGTATGTTAAGGCATAACCCTAGGAAACACGTGACATAAGGGAGCAACAGTTGTTGGTAGTAAGACTAGGAGAAAACCTAGTATAGGGGTTTGACGAGTGACATCAACTTAGGAGTTATCCTAGGGAGGATGAGTGGCATGGTCTTAGGTGACAACCTAAGGACACTGGATAGAGTGATCAACACAGAGTCAGGGAACTCTAGGACAAGTATGACATGGGAGTTAGGTAAAGAGAACCTAAGGTGAACTAGTGGTCAGCATAGAGTCAAGGAACTCTAGGACAAGTATGATATGGAACTTAGGTAAAGGGAACCTAGGTTGAGCTAGAAGAGTTTAAACTCACAGACAGAAAAGTTAGAGTCAAGTTGACTCTAGGATTTAGTAAGGAATTCAAGAGAATAAAAAAATGGATCAAATGTGGAGACATGAAAGGGAGAACAGGAAATTAGAGTCGATGTAACTCTAAGTTAATAGTGGAACAGGAAAATAGAGTTAAGTTAACTCTAGGATTCAATGAGGAATCAGGAAAGTGGGATGAGATCCCAAGGTTAAAGAATTAAATAAATATAACCCTAGAAAGTCATAGGGTGGTTGGGCGAATGAACGATAACTTTAACTTCAATTTGAGTTAAGTAAAGAGAGGTGAAATGTTTAAGAGTCCAGGAGACTCTCTGGTTACCCGTGTGGCAAGGCCTAGGGTAAGGGATGGAAAATTGGTTAATAAGCAAGACAAGCAAATTGCTCAAGATAGAGCTAAAATTTGGTTAATAAGCAAGACAAGCAAATTGCTCAAGATAGAGCTAAAATTTGGTTAATAAGCAAGACAAGCAAATTGCTTAAGATAAAGAGAATGAAAAGAGAAAGTAAATGACGCCTTCGAATTTGAGACTCGTCAAGTGGAGCAGGACTCCCTGGGCAGTGACCCGTCGGACGAGGTACTTTCGAAAGGCTTAAAGTGAAAGCAAAGAGCTAAATACTCAAAGAAAAGAGAAAGGGATTTGCCAGTGGCAAAAAGGGAGCTATAAGCTCGAATAAGAAAGAAAATCAAGTGTTCTAAGGCAAAGAGGCTAAGAACTAAAGTAAAAAGAGAAAGAAAAAGAAAAGAAAAAAAGAAAATATAAAGATAAAACGGGCGTACCTGCGGGGAGGAAACGTGTATTTGCAAGTTCAGAAATGTAAAGTGTAATAAATTTAAGTTATGATTCACTCTGGTATGCTTTCATTTCCGCATTAACTAATTGTTATTGAATGAAAGTTTTAAATTTGTAGTGATTTTTAGTACTCTGATATTGAGCTTCCGCATACACTTGTTGTGTTATTATGGATGTTACCGTTCCTTTCGGGTAGGAAAAGGTCTTACCCGATTGGCGGGTCTGTTAGCGTGCCCGAACCGTACAAATTGGCGGACTCGGGGCGTGACATTTGGACCCGTTGGAATTGTGGGAATTGGAGGATTATTCCTATGTAGTTTCAGCTTTTTGATCTTTGGACAGCTTTGCACTTCCAGGTGGGTTGCTTCGTCTTCAAAACCGGTGGATTGATCATTAATTCTATATTGTAGTGAACATGCATGATTGTGAGATGTATTAGGAAGCATGCTAGAAGGAGAGAATTGATGTTCTTTGTGTTGCTATGATGATCATATTGATTTATTGCTTCGTAAATATGTTCAATCAAATGCAATCTTTGGAACTTGACCTAGCACCCCGTCATTTGCTGCATGTTTACCATGACTAGTAGAAAACTCCAACTTGGGCTAGGTTTATTTATGCTTTAGACATCCACACGTTATACTCTATTCCTGAACTTAGGGTTTCTCCTCGCCCGGGTAGTGGGCCGAGTGGTCGGGATTTATTGTTAGTGAGGGATGCATGTTACACTCGTACTTGGGAGCAGAGTGGAGTCTGGTAGATGTAGCTGGTCTTTTATCTGTGGCGGGAGCCGTTTGGGTGAACGGTGGTCCCGGGATGTCTTGTTTCTCTGGTTATGTGTCGCCACAGTGTTAGTGGCAGTAGTATACCAGTCATAGCAGGACCATGAACCCAGAACCTTTTTGGACACACATGATTTTAGTCAACTAATGTTTTTCTTCCAAACATCGAAGGGTCACCGGAGTTTGTTCTTGTTTGATTGGACGAAGGCATTAGCCCTTCGGGGTTTGGGTATAAAAACTTATTTTCTACCTGTTTTTCCTAAAGAACTAAAAATCATTAAAAAATGGGTTTTCCTCAAATTAAGATGGTTTTTTTCAAAAATGAACTACATTTAGTCCTCACCCCGCGTGGGTTTGAGTGAAAAATGGTTTTCAGTAATAAATGTCACATTTTTTCCTGTAAACTTCCCCACTCGAGAGGATTCGAGTGGTCTGGGTTTTAAGGGCTGCCTTTTTCTTTGGGTCGTGAACAACGAAAGGCTATGCCTAGAGCCTATTCTTGTTTGATTTGGGTTGTAGGTTCTAGTCTTTCGGGGTTCCCGGACCCTTCATTGTTGTTGGCTGTGGAGTATACCCAGCTAGTGAGTTTACATGTGGAGTTGATGTTCTTTTTGGAGAGCCGTTGGGTTGACAGCGGTCCCGACTGTTCGAGTGGTTCCTGTTAGTGAGTTAGAGAGGTGATTTGGGTACTGTCGATCTTGTTGATCGTGGATTGGACTATAGCCTGCATGAGCCATATTAAGCTCGACAGAGATGCGCGGATACTTTCCTCGGTGGGGTCGCGCCCCTCGAGTGCCACTCCGGAGTTGGGCCTGTTACTTTGCTATCGCGACTTGTCGACGCAGTCCCTCTGGCTGGGCCAGTTTTGGCAGTCACGGACGCCCTACGTAAATCCGGTCCTCCTTGGATGTAACGGCCGTAGGTGGGCGCAGGTTTGACTGGACCCTATGTGGCAGTCAGTATAGATTGGGTGATTATGTTTGAGAGATAGTAGATGCTTCATGTTTCCATCTGTTCCACTTCTTGAGCATTTAGATAGAGGCATAGTAGCTGTAGAGTTATTTTCCAGCCTTTACTTTCAGTACTACATTTCTTACTTTATGCCTCTAGTAGACTTAGTGGGCAGACCGTCGGGCTTGTTGGCGGTACCCACTGAGAACTACTGTGGGATGTAGTTCTCACACCCGCCGTGGTAATTTTTCCCCAGGGACCTCTACTCCAGTTCCTGCTGCTCCAGTTGCTGATCCTGCTGATCGAGGTAAGGGAGTCGCGAGCTAGATCCCTACCAGTCTTCTTCCTGTGAGAGTAGATGTACCCTTTTGGTGATGTACTAGTGCTGACAGTGATTTTGGAATGTATCATGTATATTTTACTTTTGAGAGCTTTAGTTTTGGAGTGGCTTATGTATTTTGATGACCTGGCATGTACTATTTGAGGATTTGTATATTTTATTTATTTATTTCAGTAGTTTATTTTTCAGCTCTGATATCTGTATAGCTTTAGTATTCTTCTTTTGCAGGTTAGACGCTTCGTCTATATAGGGCTTCCCGTATGGGTGGCGGATCTGTTGGCGGGCCCGGGTTGCAGTTTCGACCCCGGGGCGTCACAATAGTAGCATGTTAGAGGCGTTAGAGAATCATGATAAAAATCCGGGTATAACCCAAATTGAGATTGATAATGAACTTGATACAGATAAAGATTGCATGTGTAGATGAATACAGATGAAAAGTGCCAAATTTATGATTTACCCGAAATAGGGGATATACTTGTATGTGTAGATGAACACAGATGAAAAGTGCAACTTTGAGTTGCCAAAAGGAGATAATAAATTTGCATGTGTGAAAGGGCTTGGGAGAAAAAAAAAATGCAATTTTTTATTTATCTAAATAGATGATAATTGCATGCGTAAAAGTGATTAATTATTTTATGATTGTGATCATGTTGGGGTGTAACCCTAGAAATCATGTAAAACATAAGGGAAAAGAGCATGTTTGGTAGTAAAACTATGAGAAAATCTAGATTAAGGGTTCAACGAGTGGCATGATGTCCTAGGAGTTAAACCTAGATGAACGAGTGACATTGTCTTAGGGGATAACCTAAGATTGAGAATAAAGTATATATAACATAGAGTCAATGAACTCTAGGTTAAGCATGGTATAAAACTTAGGTAAAGGAAACTTAAGGTGAACTAGTGGGGTTTTACTCTCAAGTAATGAATTAGAGTCAATGTAACTCTAAGTTAAAAGTGGAACAGGAAAATAGAGTTAATGTTGTTGGGTCGTATATAATACGGATCTAAATAGGGGAAGAAACACCTAGAGGGGGGTGAATAGGTGTAAACGTATAAACACTCAAAAATCGTTGCGATAAAAAACCCAATGCGGAAATGAAAATAACTCGCAAGATTTTTACGTGGAAAACTCCATCACCGGAGTAAAAAACCACGGGACCGATAACACGGCAGAAATCCACTAGAATTAAAACACGTACAAGGTGATTTACCGTACACACTTACGACTCAACCTTTTCCATACGCTCCTAGAGGATCTTCTCCGCTCGCTCCAGACGCTTCTCGAATCCACGATCTGCGCCCAACGCCGAATCCACGGCGTCCAACGTCGAATCCACGACGTCCGACCGAATCCACGGTCTTCACCCAATAGCACCCTTCGAATCCACGAACGTGCCTCGCTCCGAATCCACGAGAGCGAATGAACCTTGAATCCACAAGGACACGCGAATCCACGCGCCGATTTTGGGGTAATCGTTGTTTTTGGGTGGTGATGATCCGCCGAATACTTAGATCAAAGATAGATCGGAAATACCATCTAAGTATTCATTAGTTTGATTCAACTCAAGATGTGAGTATGAAAACCTAGAATCAAACTAATCAATATAGATGAAGAAACATAGAGTATTCTCTAATGATTTCCTTTCTTCTCTATATGTGGATCTATAGCCGTATAAGATGATATATGAAAATGACGGCTATGTGGATTGACCCTAGAAAGAAAGACATAGGGTCTATTTATAGGTTAGAAACCCTAGGAAGGAGATAAGAATCAAAAACCTGCCATTTCTGGAATTTTACGGACGGCGATCCGGATCGTGATAACTGAGATCCGGATCGTCATAACGAAACAGCCAATTCCAGAAAAACGAAGGTTCGGGATCCGGATCATGTGACTACGATCCGGATCGTTCATACAGTTCACCAAACATCAACGTTCGGGATCCGGATTGCGAAGCAAGATCCGGATCGTTCAAGGTAGATGGTAAACTCAACGTTCGGGATCCGGATCAAGAGACTACGATCCGGATTGCGACGATGTATGAACGAACCACCTTCGGGATCCGGATCGAACAGCCTGATCCGGATCCTGAACATGTCCCAAGTCCAGTTTTTGATTTTTATGCAATGAAAGATTCTTCCAAGTGTTTCTACACTACAAGAAGTATTCGGATCACACAAATTCTTTAGTTAAACATACCTGATCCTTTTGAATTCTTCTTTCTTGAGATTGAGTTAAACGATCCAACTTTCTTCACCTTCAATCTTCAAGACTTGAGACTTTCACGAAACTACGCCAACTCAAATTCCGTAACAATCTCCCCCTTTGGCGGTTTCGTGACAAAACATAGATCCACTAAAGAAAATTCAAAAAGATATTTTTGTTGCTATCACCATACAACAAAAATTTACAATGGAGATCCAAAATACAATACATGAGTTAAACTCCTAAAACAGACTCTAGACTTAGACATCTGTACTCTCTGCAAAAAGAAATCATTCTTGACAAAAGAAATCGTTAGATACCTCAAGAATTTTGTATTATTCAAAAACCACAAACAGAGATAAAGTTTAAACTCATTTATACTTACCATGACATTTATATTCAGATATGTAAACTGATCATAGTTAAAAAAACACCAACATATCTTCTTTGCACGTAAAAACCAAATGTCATGAACATGTTTGTGACAAACTAATATATATATAGATATGTAATTGATCAGAGTTAAGAACCAACATATCTTCTATGCAATCAAAAACCAAGTGTCACAAACTTGTTAGTGAACATCAACTTGTTAGTTATATTAAATGCCCAAATAGTTAGCAAATAGTTAGTCGAGGCATGCATTCATACAGCTGAAAAACCTCAAGTTGAGAATGGAAGTTGGAGTAATACTTACCTTGATATTCATCCAGTTTTCATATCAAACATTGTTCACTTACCTTGATGTTTCATGCAGTCAACATTGTTCAAAGTTCTCTCTAACTCTCTCCCCCTTTTTGTCACAAAACAAAGCCAAAATGTAGTTAAGACTACGAAATGTTAGGAGAGTGAAAAAGTTCCAATAAAACGTAAAACCTGAGAACTAAGCTAAAAGTAAGTATAAGACTAAATCCTAAAATCAAAATCCTGCACAAAAAGAAAAGAAAAAAATGAATCAAAAGTAATCAGATGTCAGAATCTGAGTCTTCAGAGCTTGTGCAACCCATCTTAGAGAGTATCTTTCGCATCCGTTTGTCCATTGAATTGATCTTCTTCGTTATTGTAATGTGAGCTGCCGTGGTAATCTCAAGCTCATTGGTAATTCTTTGTTGTTCCTTCAAAATTTGTTCTTGCTTAACAGATAGTCGCTGTTGTTCCTTGATAATCGATGTCATTGATGCTTCATCATCTGTGCTGGGTGCTTGTCGAGATGGTGATGCGTTAGTGTTTGTACTGCGCTTCGTTCCAGATGCAGGAACTGGAGTGACATGCGGCAACTTATGGAGGGATTTGACAATGGTAGACTCATCTATCATGCTCAGACATTGATGATAAGTTGTTGAAGTAATGTCAACCTGAAATTTCTTTAAAATCCTCATTATAATCAAGGGAAATGGAATTCTCTCAGTGGGATGAGGATGCTCAACATATCGCGCCATTCTATTCCAGATAATGTACGGAATGTTGATATTCAATGCCGTTGCCTCTGATGGATGTCCTATAAGATACAAAAACAACAACCGGTCCCATCTCACAACCTTTGTCTGCATATTTGGAAGTATATTGTAACATGTGATGAAGTTTAAGAAGCGATATTCAAGACGAAGTTCTTTAGACCGAACAGATTTTTCGGTTGATTGTGTTCCCTCGAGACAAATTCCCTCTATAACTTTTTGCCATAATGTGTTTGTCAAATTTACCCCCTTCAAGTAGTGAACTCCTTTCTTGCTGGCTTCCATTCCCAAAACCTCGCCAATCAATTCTGGAGTAATCTTAAACCTTGTGCCTTGGATATTCGTGTAGAACTCCATAGGACCGTTCTCAGACTCTCGAAGATGCCGTGCATTAGTATAGAAGGTCCTCACAAGATGCAAACAGTAGCCAAGAGTTTCTGGGAAACGACATACTTGAATAAGGTTGGCTTGTTCAATCAGAAGACCAAAACCAGGGGAGTGACCTTGCAGAGCCTCAATGTTAACATGCCTTTCACCAATGCATTCGCGATGTGCAAAGGCTCGAAGACGATCAGTGTTAACGAATACTTCTTCCAAGCGATGTGGGGAGTCAGGAGCTATCGGCGTGTCAACATTATTGTCCTGTCGTAGCCCACGGCGTTTAGTTATTCTCTTTCTTTTCAAGGAGATGGTTGGTGCTACCACTGATGCTTTTCCTGGTACCTTAGTTGCCTTTTCTTTTGGTTTAACAGACGCCTTTCTCCTTGAACCATCAGACGGTTCTTGTTCATACATTGAGTCATCATCATCCGTCAATGCCGCCCAGTCAATCTCATGACAATCTACCTCTGTGTCACTGACCTCGACAAATTCACCTTTTTGTTGGAGGTTCTTGGCCCTCTTTAGTTTATTTGTAGGGCGAGTGTGTACCATTGAGACCAGGAGAAGGATTAACCAAGAGAAACACATTGAATTAAGTGCCATTGATCAAAGTGCTTGAGTTCAGAAGGTGTCCTGTGAAAACCAACTCAAGAACACAAAAATTCTTAGTTTTCAAAAATTGGAAAAATTGTACCCAAACAATCATAATCATGTAGTGAGACTAAGAATCAAATTAGTTTTGCAAAAGGACTTTTAAAAATAGATCAATTGCATGAATTTCGAAAATCCTTATTATATGCCCTAAAACCGAAATTTTAGAAATCGAAGCCTAAAAATCCGTTAATCAGGAGAAAACCTAGCATATAATCAAAACTAAACAACCCAGAGTTCTTAGTTCAAAAGAAATTTGATCAAAAACCATCCACAAACAAAATCGATCCAAGAATTTCGTACGTTTGAGGAGGAAAAGAGAAAAACGGTGAAAAACCGAGATTTTGATCAATAAAACTTACTTGGAACTGAAGAACTTGAGTTAGAAAGCTTCCAAGGCGGATGAAATCTAGAGAGAGAGGCTCTGGAAACTTCGGAACAAAAGATTGGAGTAAAGAAATCAAAAACCCCTTTCGTTCCTTATAAAACCTAGCCGCGATCCGGATCAGTTCATAACTGCGATCCGGATCGGCTACCCGCAGTGAGAAAACTGCGTTCGGGATCCGGATCGGCAGATACAATCCGGATCGTCAGCCCGCAGAAAAATTCCTGCGTTCGGGATCCGGATCACCTTGCCCGATCCGGATCGGCCCCAACTTTTTCTTTAGAAAAATTTCAGAGAAATTCAAGAAAAACCAGAAAAAGATTGTAAGCACAAAGGTGTATCAACTTTAAACAAAAAGCATCGTTTCACACAACAAGAATTAGATTATGCCAAATCTATCAGTAATATCCAAAAATGAAACGAAAATTTACAAGAATTAAATCCCTTAAAGTTGAACACCTTCAATCACATCTAACTTGATCTTATGAGTAATGCCTTTATCAAATCATCAATTCAGTAAAGAAAATGAAATACAAAGATCAATAGATGTTTGAAATCCCAATATGGTAGATAATATTTCTAGACAATCTGTTGAAGAGAGTGGCTCTTTGAGCATCTTTCTTTAAAATCCCACCTTATACCAACCTTGAAATTTGACAGAGTCAAGTATTTCAACATGCATTTTACTTAATCAAAAATTTGAACAACCATGCTTGGTATACATGTGGTAGCTGCACACAATACTCGGACGACCGAGGTGGTAGCTCTTTCCTCCATGTGGTGGTAGTTTTCACACTCCTCATTGGGATGTAACTCTTTCCACATCTTTTGAGCATTTTTCATTATCTTTGACTCCCCCTCAATTGGCTATCAATTATTTAAGATATAAAGTATTCAACCAAATATTGATCTCGATTTCATACTCGACTAAGCAGTCAAATAAGATAATGACTATACCAAGAGATCATAGAGAGAGAGAAATTGACTTTGATCACTTTAGAAGATGATTTAATTAACATAAATGATCATTGCAACAGTGAAATATTATGATGGCAAAAGCATAATAAATTTCTAAATGTGCGAAAAGATGCAATTAAAGTCAATTATGATCTATGCTCAATTAATGTCCTATGTACAAACATAGATAAAGAACAAAACAAAAACAAATACAAAACCTATCCTAAGCAAAGATTTCAAAAAGAAGATTATTTCAAGGAAAGCATCCCAATTGCTTTTCGTAAATGAATAAAACGTTTTTGATCCAAAGGTTTTGTTAGAATGTCAGCTAATTGATCCTCAGTTGAAATATATGAAAGTTGAAGAGTATTTGATTCAACTAGCTCTCTAAGAAAATGATATCTAAGTTCAATATGTTTTGTTCTAGAGTGCAACACAGGATTTTTAGAAATGTTAATTGCACTTGTGTTGTCACAAAGAATTGTTACCGAAGATGCTGAAATGCGGAAGTCACTCAATACGCTTTTCATCCAAATGAGTTGAGTTGAGCAACTTCCAGCTGAAATGTATTCCGCTTCGGCAGTCGAGAGTGCTATGCAATTCTGCTTTTTACTGTGCCATGCAACAAGGCAATGGCCAAGATAGAAGCATGCACCACTCGTACTTTTCCGATCATCCACTGATCCTGCCCAATCGGCATCTGAGTATCCAACAATGTCCAGACTTGTTCCCATAGGATACCAAATTCCGAAATTAATTGATCCTTTGATGTACCGGATGATCCGTTTCACCGCTTTCAGGTGAACCTCCTTTGGTGCTGATTGATATCTCGCGCAAATCCCAACACTAAAGGATATATCCGGGCGACTAGCCGTGAGGTAAAGTAGACTTCCAATCATACTTCTATACAGTTTCTCGTCTACATTCTCACTATGTGATTCACTTCCAAGTCCCTTGTGGCTAGTTCCCATTGGAGTTGGAAAATCTTTACAATTTTCTAGATCAAACTTTTTGACCAACTCCAGTGCATACTTGGATTGACTCAAGTGAATACCTTCATCATTTTGTTTAATTTGCAACCCAAGAAAATAAGACAGTTCGCCCATCATGGACATCTCAAATTCGCTTTCCATGGTCTCCGCGAATTTAGAAGCATCATTATCTTTTGTTGCACCAAATACAATGTCATCGACATAGATTTGTGCTACAATGAAATTATTTTGATAATGCTTCACAAAGAGAGTCCTGTCAGCTCCCCCTCGAGTATAGCCCTTCTCCAAAAGGTGCTTTGTTAACCTTTCGTACCATGCTCGCGGTGCTTGTTTCAGACCGTAAAGAGCCTTTTTCAAACGAAAAACATGGTTAGGTTGTTTATGATCTACAAAACCTTTCGGTTGAGCTACATAAACTTCCTCATTTAAAAACCCATTTAGAAATGCGCTCTTGACGTCCATTTGAAATAATTTGATTTTAAAATGACAAGCAATAGCAAACAATATACGAATGGACTCGAGTCTAGCTACAGGGGCGAAAGTTTCGTCAAAGTCTATACCTTCTACTTGAGAGTAGCCTTGAGCAACTAGTCGTGCCTTGTTCCTGATGATAGTACCATCTTCATCTTTCTTGTTCTTGAAGATCCATTTGGTACCTATCACATTATGTTGCTTTGGAGGCTTCGTTAATTCCCAGACTTTGTTTCGCTCAAATTGATGGAGCTCTTCTTGCATTGCTTTAATCCAGTAGTCATCCTGAAGAGCTTCATCTATTGTCTTTGGTTCGATTAAAGATACGTAGCAAGCAAATCCGCAAACCAACTGCCTTCGAGTTCTAACTCCTTCTTGTGGATCTCCAATGATGTTCGATTCCGGATGATCCTTGGAGATTCGTAGCGTTTGTTGAAACGGAGTACTCGGAGGTACACGAGATGATTCCTGCACATCAGATAAACTAGAAGAACCATTAGATGCATCATTAATATTGGAAGTATTATTATGAGAAGATGCACTAGCAGGAGAATCATCATCTAGAGAGATATCGAGGGTAGATTTTTCAGATTCAAAATGAGAAGCTTCATCTACTTTAACATTTATAGATTCTACGATCGTTTTAGATTCAATGTTAAATACTCGATATGCTCTGCTATTCGTAGAATAACCCAAAAAGATCCCTTCATCACTTCGAGAGTCGAACTTTCCAAGATTTTCACGGTCACGTAAGATGTAACATCGACTCCCGAAGATACGAAAGTACTTGATATCCGGTTTTCTACTAAACCACAGCTCATATGGTGTATTCAAGGTTCCTGGGCGCAAATACACTCTGTTAATGACATAGACAGCGGTGTTCACAGCTTCAGCCCAAAAATGTAGCGGTAATTTCCGGCTATGAAGCATCACACGCGCCATCTCTTGAACAACCCTGTTTTTGCGCTCAACAACACCATTCTGCTGAGGTGTATAGGGTGCCGAGAATTCATGTTTAATGCCATTTGAAGTACAAAAGTCAATGAATTTTGAATTTATGAATTCTCCACCCCTATCACTTCTAACACGAATGATCTTTTCATTCTTTTCAATCATAATTACGATGGCAAATCTCATGAAAAGAGTCAAACGTATCAGCTTTCTCTCTCAAAAATGCTACCCAAGAAAACCGAGAGAAAAACATCAACCAATAAGAAAAATATACAATTTACCTTGCAAGGATGGTTGACGAGTTGGCCAAAAGAAAAAGAAGAAAAGAAAATAGTCTACACAAACTATACAAGATTTAATCGTAGAACGATTAAGGACAAGGAGGGGTTTCACCTTTGCATACCCAAACCTTTTGAGTTTGGAGTATGTTGGTAAAGGTTGAGAGATTCTCCTTGAAGACGACGTCTTGTATGATTGATCTTTTTCCTTTGTCATCGTCTTGTTTGAGGTGCTACCAATGTTCTTTCCTTTTGAAAAATCCTTCCTTGAATTCCGGGAAGTGAGCTTATTGGTAGCAATTGCAAGATGTGGTTGATTTGTTCTTTGAGCTCCAATCTCGCAATTTCTTTCGATGTGCCCTGCAAAATTACAACGAAAACATACCTTTGAGCTTGACGATTCCGAAGAGGATGAGGTAGGTTTGTTGTCGTTGTTTGTCTTGAATTCCGATGTCGGAGGAGGAGATACCGACTGAGGCACAAAGACTGTCCCACTCGAACTTGGACTGTTTCCAGTTTGAGTGTACCCGAGGCCGAACCGATTTGTTTGACCAAGACCAAGGAGTTTATCCAACTTACTCCTTCCTAAAGAGAATTGCTGTAAGTCATCCTTGAGTTGGAGAATGGTCTCTGTCATTTCCCGTCTTTCCTGTCGGCCCTCGCCATAGAGCTTCAAGAAGTAGTTTGCTTTGTTCACCATATCTATATAGTTCTTCTCGAGCTGCTCATTGGACTCTTGAAGGGAAACATTTGCTTTTATCAAACTATCCCTTTCCACTTCAAGATCGGTCGAGAGAGAAGTTACCCTTTTTACTTCTTCTTCGAGATCCTGCAATCTCCCTCTCAACCCCTTGTTTTGCTTAGCCGGTTTCTTTAAATCCTGTAAAGATCTGTGATAGGCTAGAGCAAACTCTTCACCTTCCGAATCATCCGATTCATTGTCCATTGCATTCTTTTCAACAGTGGGGTTGGACAATGATTCAGACGTACTTGCCATAAAGCACATGAATGGTGAAGATGTGGACGCGTGGAATGCCGTGGAGCTTTTTTCTTCATCACTTGAAGACGACTCATTTGACGTTGAGTTGTCATCCCAAGTGACGACTTGCATCGCCTTCTTCTTTGCCGGATACTTGTTAGGACACTCCGTTGCAATGTGGCCGTAGCCTCGACATTTGAAGCATTGCAGTTGTCCTTCTGAACTTTTCTTATCCTTTGAGAAGTTCTCCTGCTTTCTTGACTTGTGACTTGGAGTACCCTTGCCTTTGTTCCACTTTCTGAAAGATGGAGATTTGCTTGAATTATCCCTTCGAAAGTTGCGGCGAAAATTCCTTGTCAGAGAGGCGAGCTGCTTCTCAATTCCTCCATAGAAGGTTCTCGTCATCGTCCGAGGAGGATGTATCCGCGTCTTCTTCCTTAGTTGTTTTCAACGCATAACCTGAAGACTTAGAAGTGGATGCTTTTCCAGAAGAATTGTTAGTATTAAAAGTCATTTCATATGTTTGTAATGAACCAACTAATTCTTCTACACGTATTTCGTCCGGGTGTTTAATAGTTTCAATGGCAGTAACCCTTTGGGCGAAATCGTTCAGGAAGAGTTCTTAAGATTTTTCTTACAATCTTAAATTCTGGAATCTTCTCTCCCAGATTAGCACATGAGTTTACGATGTCTTGCAATCGTGTATAGTAGTCCGTGAAGATTCATTTTCTGCCATCAAAATAGAGTCAAACTTGCTCGTAAGCATCTGCAGTTTCTGAATCTTCACGAGGTTAGTTCCCTCATGTGTAACCTGGAGAACATCCCAGATTTCTTTCGCAGTCTCACATGCCGAGACGCGAGAGAATTCAGTTTGAGATAAGGCATTAAAAATAGCATTAATTCCCTTGCCATTGTAAGAAGATAACTCAAACTCTTCCTTGGTCCATTTCGACCTAGGTTTTAAGGTGTGAACATCAGAGATAAGTTCAGTTGGATTAGTCCATCCTGATTCAATTGAATGCCACACCCTTTCGTCGATGGAAGATAAAAAGGCTTTCATCCGTACTTTCCAGTACGCATAATTGTTCCATCAAAGAAAGGGGGTCGATTGATGTTTCCACCTTCAACCATTGTTCACAACCCCTATTCCCGCTCCGATACACTTGTTGGGTCGTATATAATACGGATCTAAATAGGGGAAGAAACACCTAGAGGGGGGTGAATAGGTGTAAACGTATAAACACTCAAAAATCGTTGCGATAAAAACCCAATGCGGAAATGAAAATAACTCGCAAGATTTTTACGTGGAAAACTCCATCACCGGAGTAAAAAACCACGGGACCGATAACACGGCAGAAATCCACTAGAATTAAAACACGTACAAGGTGATTTACCGTACACACTTACGACTCAACCTTTTCCATACGCTCCTAGAGGATCTTCTCCGCTCGCTCCAGACGCTTCTCGAATCCACGATCTGCGCCCAACGCCGAATCCACGGCGTCCAACGTCGAATCCACGACGTCCGACCGAATCCACGGTCTTCACCCAATAGCACCCTTCGAATCCACGAACGTGCCTCGCTCCGAATCCACGAGAGCGAATGAACCTTGAATCCACAAGGACACGCGAATCCACGCGCCGATTTTGGGGTAATCGTTGTTTTTGGGTGGTGATGATCCGCCGAATACTTAGATCAAAGATAGATCGGAAATACCATCTAAGTATTCATTAGTTTGATTCAACTCAAGATGTGAGTATGAAAACCTAGAATCAAACTAATCAATATAGATGAAGAAACATAGAGTATTCTCTAATGATTTCCTTTCTTCTCTATATGTGGATCTATAGCCGTATAAGATGATATATGAAAATGACGGCTATGTGGATTGACCCTAGAAAGAAAGACATAGGGTCTATTTATAGGTTAGAAACCCTAGGAAGGAGATAAGAATCAAAAACCTGCCATTTCTGGAATTTTACGGACGGCGATCCGGATCGTGATAACTGAGATCCGGATCGTCATAACGAAACAGCCAATTCCAGAAAAACGAAGGTTCGGGATCCGGATCATGTGACTACGATCCGGATCGTTCATACAGTTCACCAAACATCAACGTTCGGGATCCGGATTGCGAAGCAAGATCCGGATCGTTCAGGTAGATGGTAAACTCAACGTTCGGGATCCGGATCAAGAGACTACGATCCGGATTGCGACGATGTATGAACGAACCACCTTCGGGATCCGGATCGAACAGCCTGATCCGGATCCTGAACATGTCCCAAGTCCAGTTTTTGATTTTTATGCAATGAAAGATTCTTCCAAGTGTTTCTACACTACAAGAAGTATTCGGATCACCACAAATTCTTTAGTTAAACATACCTGATCCTTTTGAATTCTTCTTTCTTGAGATTGAGTTAAATGATTCAACTTTCTTCACCTTCAATCTTCAGGACTTGAAACTTTCACGAAACTACGCCAACTCAATTCCGTAACAA
>CM055069.1:10145743-10187936 GCA_029204045.2 Tillandsia leiboldiana
TCCTAAGCAAAGATTTCAAAAAGAAGATTATTTCAAGGAAAGCATCCCAATTGCTTTTCGTAAATGAATAAAACGTTTTTTGATCCAAAGGTTTTGTTAGAATGTCAGCTAATTGATCCTCAGTTGAAATATATGAAAGTTGAAGAGTATTTGATTCAACTAGCTCTCTAAGAAAATGATATCTAAGTTCAATATGTTTTGTTCTAGAGTGCAACACAGGATTTTTAGAAATGTTAATTGCACTTGTGTTGTCACAAAGAATTGTTACCGAAGATGCTGAAATGCGGAAGTCACTCAATACGCTTTTCATCCAAATGAGTTGAGTTGAGCAACTTCCAGCTGAAATGTATTCCGCTTCGGCAGTCGAGAGTGCTATGCAATTCTGCTTTTTACTGTGCCATGCAACAAGGCAATGGCCAAGATAGAAGCATGCACCACTCGTACTTTTCCGATCATCCACTGATCCTGCCAATCGGCATCTGAGTATCCAACAATGTCCAGACTTGTTCCCATAGGATACCAAATTCCGAAATTAATTGATCCTTTGATGTACCGGATGATCCGTTTCACCGCTTTCAGGTGAACCTCCTTTGGTGCTGATTGATATCTCGCGCAAATCCCAACACTAAAGGATATATCCGGGCGACTAGCCGTGAGGTAAAGTAGACTTCCAATCATACTTCTATACAGTTTCTCGTCTACATTCTCACTATGTGATTCACTTCCAAGTCCCTTGTGGCTAGTTCCCATTGGAGTTGGAAAATCTTTACAATTTTCTAGATCAAACTTTTTGACCAACTCCAGTGCATACTTGGATTGACTCAAGTGAATACCTTCATCATTTTGTTTAATTTGCAACCCAAGAAAATAAGACAGTTCGCCCATCATGGACATCTCAAATTCGCTTTCCATGGTCTCCGCGAATTTAGAAGCATCATTATCTTTTGTTGCACCAAATACAATGTCATCGACATAGATTTGTGCTACAATGAAATTATTTTGATAATGCTTCACAAAGAGAGTCCTGTCAGCTCCCCCTCGAGTATAGCCCTTCTCCAAAAGGTGCTTTGTTAACCTTTCGTACCATGCTCGCGGTGCTTGTTTCAGACCGTAAAGAGCCTTTTTCAAACGAAAAACATGGTTAGGTTGTTTATGATCTACAAAACCTTTCGGTTGAGCTACATAAACTTCCTCATTTAAAAACCCATTTAGAAATGCGCTCTTGACGTCCATTTGAAATAATTTGATTTTAAAATGACAAGCAATAGCAAACAATATACGAATGGACTCGAGTCTAGCTACAGGGGCGAAAGTTTCGTCAAAGTCTATACCTTCTACTTGAGAGTAGCCTTGAGCAACTAGTCGTGCCTTGTTCCTGATGATAGTACCATCTTCATCTTTCTTGTTCTTGAAGATCCATTTGGTACCTATCACATTATGTTGCTTTGGAGGCTTCGTTAATTCCCAGACTTTGTTTCGCTCAAATTGATGGAGCTCTTCTTGCATTGCTTTAATCCAGTAGTCATCCTGAAGAGCTTCATCTATTGTCTTTGGTTCGATTAAAGATACGTAGCAAGCAAATCCGCAAACCAACTGCCTTCGAGTTCTAACTCCTTCTTGTGGATCTCCAATGATGTTCGATTCCGGATGATCCTTGGAGATTCGTAGCGTTTGTTGAAACGGAGTACTCGGAGGTACACGAGATGATTCCTGCACATCAGATAAACTAGAAGAACCATTAGATGCATCATTAATATTGGAAGTATTATTATGAGAAGATGCACTAGCAGGAGAATCATCATCTAGAGAGATATCGAGGGTAGATTTTTCAGATTCAAAATGAGAAGCTTCATCTACTTTAACATTTATAGATTCTACGATCGTTTTAGATTCAATGTTAAATACTCGATATGCTCTGCTATTCGTAGAATAACCCAAAAAGATCCCTTCATCACTTCGAGAGTCGAACTTTCCAAGATTTTCACGGTCACGTAAGATGTAACATCGACTCCCGAAGATACGAAAGTACTTGATATCCGGTTTTCTACTAAACCACAGCTCATATGGTGTATTCAAGGTTCCTGGGCGCAAATACACTCTGTTAATGACATAGACAGCGGTGTTCACAGCTTCAGCCCAAAAATGTAGCGGTAATTTCCGGCTATGAAGCATCACACGCGCCATCTCTTGAACAACCCTGTTTTTGCGCTCAACAACACCATTCTGCTGAGGTGTATAGGGTGCCGAGAATTCATGTTTAATGCCATTTGAAGTACAAAAGTCAATGAATTTTGAATTTATGAATTCTCCACCCCTATCACTTCTAACACGAATGATCTTTTCATTCTTTTCAATCATAATACGATGGCAAATCTCATGAAAAGAGTCAAACGTATCAGCTTTCTCTCTCAAAAATGCTACCCAAGAAAACCGAGAGAAAACATCAACCAATAAGAAAAATATACAATTTACCTTGCAAGGATGGTTGACGAGTTGGCCAAAAGAAAAAGAAGAAAAGAAAATAGTCTACACAAACTATACAAGATTTAATCGTAGAACGATTAAGGACAAGGAGGGGTTTCACCTTTGCATACCCAAACCTTTTGAGTTTTGGAGTATGTTGGTAAAGGTTGAGAGATTCTCCTTGAAGACGACGTCTTGTATGATTGATCTTTTTCCTTTGTCATCGTCTTGTTTGAGGTGCTACCAATGTTCTTTCCTTTTGAAAAATCCTTCCTTGAATTCCGGGAAGTGAGCTTATTGGTAGCAATTGCAAGATGTGGTTGATTTGTTCTTTGAGCTCCAATCTCGCAATTTCTTTCGATGTGCCCTGCAAAATTACAACGAAAACATACCTTTGAGCTTGACGATTCCGAAGAGGATGAGGTAGGTTTGTTGTCGTTGTTTGTCTTGAATTCCGATGTCGGAGGAGGAGATACCGACTGAGGCACAAAGACTGTCCCACTCGAACTTGGACTGTTTCCAGTTTGAGTGTACCCGAGGCCGAACCGATTTGTTTGACCAAGACCAAGGAGTTTATCCAACTTACTCCTTCCTAAAGAGAATTGCTGTAAGTCATCCTTGAGTTGGAGAATGGTCTCTGTCATTTCCCGTCTTTCCTGTCGGCCCTCGCCATAGAGCTTCAAGAAGTAGTTTGCTTTGTTCACCATATCTATATAGTTCTTCTCGAGCTGCTCATTGGACTCTTGAAGGGAAACATTTGCTTTTATCAAACTATCCCTTTCCACTTCAAGATCGGTCGAGAGAGAAGTTACCCTTTTTACTTCTTCTTCGAGATCCTGCAATCTCCCTCTCAACCCCTTGTTTTGCTTAGCCGGTTTCTTTAAATCCTGTAAAGATCTGTGATAGGCTAGAGCAAACTCTTCACCTTCCGAATCATCCGATTCATTGTCCATTGCATTCTTTTCAACAGTGGGGTTGGACAATGATTCAGACGTACTTGCCATAAAGCACATGAATGGTGAAGATGTGGACGCGTGGAATGCCGTGGAGCTTTTTTCTTCATCACTTGAAGACGACTCATTTGACGTTGAGTTGTCATCCCAAGTGACGACTTGCATCGCCTTCTTCTTTGCCGGATACTTGTTAGGACACTCCGTTGCAATGTGGCCGTAGCCTCGACATTTGAAGCATTGCAGTTGTCCTTCTGAACTTTTCTTATCCTTTGAGAAGTTCTCCTGCTTTCTTGACTTGTGACTTGGAGTACCCTTGCCTTTGTTCCACTTTCTGAAAGATGGAGATTTGCTTGAATTATCCCTTCGAAAGTTGCGGCGAAAATTCCTTGTCAAGAGAGCGAGCTGCTTCTCAAATTCCTCCATAGAAAGGTTCTCGTCATCGTCCGAGGAGGATGTATCCGCGTCTTCTTCCTTAGTTGTTTTCAACGCATAACCTGAAGACTTAGAAGTGGATGCTTTTCCAGAAGAATTGTTAGTATTAAAAGTCATTTCATATGTTTGTAATGAACCAACTAATTCTTCTACACGTATTTCGTCCGGGTGTTTAATAGTTTCAATGGCAGTAACCTTTGGGCGAAATCGTTCAGGAAGAGTTCTTAAGATTTTTCTTACAATCTTAAATTCTGGAATCTTCTCTCCCAGATTAGCACATGAGTTTACGATGTCTTGCAATCGTGTATAGTAGTCCGTGAAAGATTCATTTTCTGCCATCAAAATAGAGTCAAACTTGCTCGTAAGCATCTGCAGTTTCTGAATCTTCACGAGGTTAGTTCCCTCATGTGTAACCTGGAGAACATCCCAGATTTCTTTCGCAGTCTCACATGCCGAGACGCGAGAGAATTCAGTTTGAGATAAGGCATTAAAAATAGCATTAATTCCCTTGCCATTGTAAGAAGATAACTCAAACTCTTCCTTGGTCCATTTCGACCTAGGTTTTAAGGTGTGAACATCAGAGATAAGTTCAGTTGGATTAGTCCATCCTGATTCAATTGAATGCCACACCCTTTCGTCGATGGAAGATAAAAAGGCTTTCATCCGTACTTTCCAGTACGCATAATTTGTTCCATCAAAGAAAGGGGGTCGATTGATGTTTCCACCTTCAACCATTGTTCACAACCCTATTCCCGCTCCGATACCACTTGTTGGGTCGTATATAATACGGATCTAAATAGGGGAAGAAACACCTAGAGGGGGGTGAATAGGTGTAAACGTATAAACACTCAAAAATCGTTGCGATAAAAAACCCAATGCGGAAATGAAAATAACTCGCAAGATTTTTACGTGGAAAACTCCATCACCGGAGTAAAAAACCACGGGACCGATAACACGGCAGAAATCCACTAGAATTAAAACACGTACAAGGTGATTTACCGTACACACTTACGACTCAACCTTTTCCATACGCTCCTAGAGGATCTTCTCCGCTCGCTCCAGACGCTTCTCGAATCCACGATCTGCGCCCAACGCCGAATCCACGGCGTCCAACGTCGAATCCACGACGTCCGACCGAATCCACGGTCTTCACCCAATAGCACCCTTCGAATCCACGAACGTGCCTCGCTCCGAATCCACGAGAGCGAATGAACCTTGAATCCACAAGGACACGCGAATCCACGCGCCGATTTTGGGGTAATCGTTGTTTTTGGGTGGTGATGATCCGCCGAATACTTAGATCAAAGATAGATCGGAAATACCATCTAAGTATTCATTAGTTTGATTCAACTCAAGATGTGAGTATGAAAACCTAGAATCAAACTAATCAATATAGATGAAGAAACATAGAGTATTCTCTAATGATTTCCTTTCTTCTCTATATGTGGATCTATAGCCGTATAAGATGATATATGAAAATGACGGCTATGTGGATTGACCCTAGAAAGAAAGACATAGGGTCTATTTATAGGTTAGAAACCCTAGGAAGGAGATAAGAATCAAAAACCTGCCATTTCTGGAATTTTACGGACGGCGATCCGGATCGTGATAACTGAGATCCGGATCGTCATAACGAAACAGCCAATTCCAGAAAAACGAAGGTTCGGGATCCGGATCATGTGACTACGATCCGGATCGTTCATACAGTTCACCAAACATCAACGTTCGGGATCCGGATTGCGAAGCAAGATCCGGATCGTTCAAGGTAGATGGTAAACTCAACGTTCGGGATCCGGATCAAGAGACTACGATCCGGATTGCGACGATGTATGAACGAACCACCTTCGGGATCCGGATCGAACAGCCTGATCCGGATCCTGAACATGTCCCAAGTCCAGTTTTTGATTTTTATGCAATGAAAGATTCTTCCAAGTGTTTCTACACTACAAGAAGTATTCGGATCACACAAATTCTTTAGTTAAACATACCTGATCCTTTTGAATTCTTCTTTCTTGAGATTGAGTTAAACGATCCAACTTTCTTCACCTTCAATCTTCAAGACTTGAGACTTTCACGAAACTACGCCAACTCAAATTCCGTAACAATCTCCCCCTTTGGCGGTTTCGTGACAAAACATAGATCCACTAAAGAAAATTCAAAAAGATATTTTTGTTGCTATCACCATACAACAAAAATTTACAATGGAGATCCAAAATACAATACATGAGTTAAACTCCTAAAACAGACTCTAGACTTAGACATCTGTACTCTCTGCAAAAAGAAATCATTCTTGACAAAAGAAATCGTTAGATACCTCAAGAATTTTGTATTATTCAAAAACCACAAACAGAGATGAAGTTTAAACTCATTTATACTTACCATGACATTTATATTCAGATATGTAAACTGATCATAGTTAAAAAAACACCAACATATCTTCTTTGCACGTAAAAACCAAATGTCATGAACATGTTTGTGACAAACTAATATATATATAGATATGTAATTGATCAGAGTTAAGAACCAACATATCTTCTATGCAATCAAAAACCAAGTGTCACAAACTTGTTAGTGAACATCAACTTGTTAGTTATATTACATGCCCAAATAGTTAGCAAATAGTTAGTCGAGGCATGCATTCATACAGCTGAAAAACCTCAAGTTGAGAATGGAAGTTGGAGTAATACTTACCTTGATATTCATCCAGTTTTCATATCAAACATTGTTCACTTACCTTGATGTTTCATGCAGTCAACATTGTTCAAAGTTCTCTCTAACTCTCTCCCCCTTTTTGTCACAAAACAAAGCCAAAATGTAGTTAAGACTACGAAATGTTAGGAGAGTGAAAAAGTTCCAATAAAACGTAAAACCTGAGAACTAAGCTAAAAGTAAGTATAAGACTAAATCCTAAAATCAAAATCCTGCACAAAAAGAAAAGAAAAAAATGAATCAAAAGTAATCAGATGTCAGAATCTGAGTCTTCAGAGCTTGTGCAACCCATCTTAGAGAGTATCTTTCGCATCCGTTTGTCCATTGAATTGATCTTCTTCGTTATTGTAATGTGAGCTGCCGTGGTAATCTCAAGCTCATTGGTAATTCTTTGTTGTTCCTTCAAAATTTGTTCTTGCTTAACAGATAGTCGCTGTTGTTCCTTGATAATCGATGTCATTGATGCTTCATCATCTGTGCTGGGTGCTTGTCGAGATGGTGATGCGTTAGTGTTTGTACTGTGCTTCGTTCCAGATGCAGGAACTGGAGTGACATGCGGCAACTTATGGAGGGATTTGACAATGGTAGACTCATCTATCATGCTCAGACATTGATGATAAGTTGTTGAAGTAATGTCAACCTGAAATTTCTTTAAAATCCTCATTATAATCAAGGGAAATGGAATTCTCTCAGTGGGATGAGGATGCTCAACATATCGCGCCATTCTATTCCAGATAATGTACGGAATGTTGATATTCAATGCCGTTGCCTCTGATGGATGTCCTATAAGATACAAAAACAACAACCGGTCCCATCTCACAACCTTTGTCTGCATATTTGGAAGTATATTGTAACATGTGATGAAGTTTAAGAAGCGATATTCAAGACGAAGTTCTTTAGACCGAACAGATTTTTCGGTTGATTGTGTTCCCTCGAGACAAATTTCCTCTATAACTTTTTGCCATAATGTGTTTGTCAAATTTACCCCCTTCAAGTAGTGAACTCCTTTCTTGCTGGCTTCCATTCCCAAAACCTCGCCAATCAATTCTGGAGTAATCTTAAACCTTGTGCCTTGGATATTCGTGTAGAACTCCATAGGACCGTTCTCAGACTCTCGAAGATGCCGTGCATTAGTATAGAAGGTCCTCACAAGATGCAAACAGTAGCCAAGAGTTTCTGGGAAACGACATACTTGAATAAGGTT
Source organism: Tillandsia leiboldiana (assembly GCA_029204045.2). Taxonomy (NCBI): domain Eukaryota; kingdom Viridiplantae; phylum Streptophyta; class Magnoliopsida; order Poales; family Bromeliaceae; genus Tillandsia; species Tillandsia leiboldiana. Next base: position 10,153,505 of record CM055069.1, read on the forward strand.
GGCTTGTTCAATCAGAAGACCAAAACCAGGGGAGTGACCTTGCAGAGCCTCAATGTTAACATGCCTTTCACCAATGCATTCGCGATGTGCAAAGGCTCGAAGACGATCAGTGTTAACGAATACTTCTTCCAAGCGATGTGGGGAGTCAGGAGCTATCGGCGTGTCAACATTATTGTCCTGTCGTAGCCCACGGCGTTTAGTTATTCTCTTTCTTTTCAAGGAGATGGTTGGTGCTACCACTGATGCTTTTCCTGGTACCTTAGTTGCCTTTTCTTTTGGTTTAACAGACGCCTTTCTCCTTGAACCATCAGACGGTTCTTGTTCATACATTGAGTCATCATCATCCGTCAATGCCGCCCAGTCAATCTCATGACAATCTACCTCTGTGTCACTGACCTCGACAAATTCACCTTTTTGTTGGAGGTTCTTGGCCCTCTTTAGTTTATTTGTAGGGCGAGTGTGTACCATTGAGACCAGGAGAAGGATTAACCAAGAGAAACACATTGAATTAAGTGCCATTGATCAAAGTGCTTGAGTTCAGAAGGTGTCCTGTGAAAACCAACTCAAGAACACAAAAATTCTTAGTTTTCAAAAATTGGAAAAATTGTACCCAAACAATCATAATCATGTAGTGAGACTAAGAATCAAATTAGTTTTGCAAAAGGACTTTTAAAAATAGATCAATTGCATGAATTTCGAAAATCCTTATTATATGCCCTAAAACCGAAATTTTAGAAATCGAAGCCTAAAAATCCGTTAATCAGGAGAAAACCTAGCATATAATCAAAACTAAACAACCCAGAGTTCTTAGTTCAAAAGAAATTTGATCAAAAACCATCCACAAACAAAATCGATCCAAGAATTTCGTACGTTTGAGGAGGAAAAGAGAAAAACGGTGAAAAACCGAGATTTTGATCAATAAAACTTACTTGGAACTGAAGAACTTGAGTTAGAAAGCTTCCAAGGCGGATGAAATCTAGAGAGAGAGGCTCTGGAAACTTCGGAACAAAAGATTGGAGTAAAGAAATCAAAAACCCCTTTCGTTCCTTATAAAACCTAGCCGCGATCCGGATCAGTTCATAACTGCGATCCGGATCGGCTACCCGCAGTGAGAAAACTGCGTTCGGGATCCGGATCGGCAGATACAATCCGGATCGTCAGCCCGCAGAAAAATTCCTGCGTTCGGGATCCGGATCACCTTGCCCGATCCGGATCGGCCCCAACTTTTTCTTTAGAAAAATTTCAGAGAAATTCAAGAAAAACCAGAAAAAGATTGTAAGCACAAAGGTGTATCAACTTTAAACAAAAAGCATCGTTTCACACAACAAGAATTAGATTATGCCAAATCTATCAGTAATATCCAAAAATGAAACGAAAATTTACAAGAATTAAATCCCTTAAAGTTGAACACCTTCAATCACATCTAACTTGATCTTATGAGTAATGCCTTTATCAAATCATCAATTCAGTAAAGAAAATGAAATACAAAGATCAATAGATGTTTGAAATCCCAAATATGGTAGATAATATTTCTAGACAATCTGTTGAAGAGAGTGGCTCTTTGAGCATCTTTCTTTAAAATCCCACCTTATACCAACCTTGAAATTTGACAGAGTCAAGTATTTCAACATGCATTTTACTTAATCAAAAATTTGAACAACCATGCTTGGTATACATGTGGTAGCTGCACACAATACTCGGACGACCGAGGTGGTAGCTCTTTCCTCCATGTGGTGGTAGTTTTCACACTCCTCATTGGGATGTAACTCTTTCCACATCTTTTGAGCATTTTTCATTATCTTTGACTCCCCCTCAATTGGCTATCAATTATTTAAGATATAAAGTATTCAACCAAATATTGATCTCGATTTCATACTCGACTAAGCAGTCAAATAAGATAATGACTATACCAAGAGATCATAGAGAGAGAGAAATTAACTTTGATCACTTTAGAAGATGATTTAATTAACATAAATGATCATTGCAACAGTGAAATATTATGATGGCAAAAGCATAATAAATTTCTAAATGTGCGAAAAGATGCAATTAAAGTCAATTATGATCTATGCTCAATTAATGTCCTATGTACAAACATAGATAAAGAACAAAACAAAAACAAATACAAAACCTATCCTAAGCAAAGATTTCAAAAAGAAGATTATTTCAAGGAAAGCATCCCAATTGCTTTTCGTAAATGAATAAAACGTTTTTGATCCAAAGGTTTTGTTAGAATGTCAGCTAATTGATCCTCAGTTGAAATATATGAAAGTTGAAGAGTATTTGATTCAACTAGCTCTCTAAGAAAATGATATCTAAGTTCAATATGTTTTGTTCTAGAGTGCAACACAGGATTTTTAGAAATGTTAATTGCACTTGTGTTGTCACAAAGAATTGTTACCGAAGATGCTGAAATGCGGAAGTCACTCAATACGCTTTTCATCCAAATGAGTTGAGTTGAGCAACTTCCAGCTGAAATGTATTCCGCTTCGGCAGTCGAGAGTGCTATGCAATTCTGCTTTTTACTGTGCCATGCAACAAGGCAATGGCCAAGATAGAAGCATGCACCACTCGTACTTTTCCGATCATCCACTGATCCTGCCCAATCGGCATCTGAGTATCCAACAATGTCCAGACTTGTTCCCATAGGATACCAAATTCCGAAATTAATTGATCCTTTGATGTACCGGATGATCCGTTTCACCGCTTTCAGGTGAACCTCCTTTGGTGCTGATTGATATCTCGCGCAAATCCCAACACTAAAGGATATATCCGGGCGACTAGCCGTGAGGTAAAGTAGACTTCCAATCATACTTCTATACAGTTTCTCGTCTACATTCTCACTATGTGATTCACTTCCAAGTCCCTTGTGGCTAGTTCCCATTGGAGTTGGAAAATCTTTACAATTTTCTAGATCAAACTTTTTGACCAACTCCAGTGCATACTTGGATTGACTCAAGTGAATACCTTCATCATTTTGTTTAATTTGCAACCCAAGAAAATAAGACAGTTCGCCCATCATGGACATCTCAAATTCGCTTTCCATGGTCTCCGCGAATTTAGAAGCATCATTATCTTTTGTTGCACCAAATACAATGTCATCGACATAGATTTGTGCTACAATGAAATTATTTTGATAATGCTTCACAAAGAGAGTCCTGTCAGCTCCCCCTCGAGTATAGCCCTTCTCCAAAAGGTGCTTTGTTAACCTTTCGTACCATGCTCGCGGTGCTTGTTTCAGACCGTAAAGAGCCTTTTTCAAACGAAAAACATGGTTAGGTTGTTTATGATCTACAAAACCTTTCGGTTGAGCTACATAAACTTCCTCATTTAAAAACCCATTTAGAAATGCGCTCTTGACGTCCATTTGAAATAATTTGATTTTAAAATGACAAGCAATAGCAAACAATATACGAATGGACTCGAGTCTAGCTACAGGGGCGAAAGTTTCGTCAAAGTCTATACCTTCTACTTGAGAGTAGCCTTGAGCAACTAGTCGTGCCTTGTTCCTGATGATAGTACCATCTTCATCTTTCTTGTTCTTGAAGATCCATTTGGTACCTATCACATTATGTTGCTTTGGAGGCTTCGTTAATTCCCAGACTTTGTTTCGCTCAAATTGATGGAGCTCTTCTTGCATTGCTTTAATCCAGTAGTCATCCTGAAGAGCTTCATCTATTGTCTTTGGTTCGATTAAAGATACGTAGCAAGCAAATCCGCAAACCAACTGCCTTCGAGTTCTAACTCCTTCTTGTGGATCTCCAATGATGTTCGATTCCGGATGATCCTTGGAGATTCGTAGCGTTTGTTGAAACGGAGTACTCGGAGGTACACGAGATGATTCCTGCACATCAGATAAACTAGAAGAACCATTAGATGCATCATTAATATTGGAAGTATTATTATGAGAAGATGCACTAGCAGGAGAATCATCATCTAGAGAGATATCGAGGGTAGATTTTTCAGATTCAAAATGAGAAGCTTCATCTACTTTAACATTTATAGATTCTACGATCGTTTTAGATTCAATGTTAAATACTCGATATGCTCTGCTATTCGTAGAATAACCCAAAAAGATCCCTTCATCACTTCGAGAGTCGAACTTTCCAAGATTTTCACGGTCACGTAAGATGTAACATCGACTCCCGAAGATACGAAAGTACTTGATATCCGGTTTTCTACTAAACCACAGCTCATATGGTGTATTCAAGGTTCCTGGGCGCAAATACACTCTGTTAATGACATAGACAGCGGTGTTCACAGCTTCAGCCCAAAAATGTAGCGGTAATTTCCGGCTATGAAGCATCACACGCGCCATCTCTTGAACAACCCTGTTTTTGCGCTCAACAACACCATTCTGCTGAGGTGTATAGGGTGCCGAGAATTCATGTTTAATGCCATTTGAAGTACAAAAGTCAATGAATTTTGAATTTATGAATTCTCCACCCCTATCACTTCTAACACGAATGATCTTTTCATTCTTTTCAATCATAATACGATGGCAAATCTCATGAAAAGAGTCAAACGTATCAGCTTTCTCTCTCAAAAATGCTACCCAAGAAAACCGAGAGAAAACATCAACCAATAAGAAAAATATACAATTTACCTTGCAAGGATGGTTGACGAGTTGGCCAAAAGAAAAAGAAGAAAAGAAAATAGTCTACACAAACTATACAAGATTTAATCGTAGAACGATTAAGGACAAGGAGGGGTTTCACCTTTGCATACCCAAACCTTTTGAGTTTTGGAGTATGTTGGTAAAGGTTGAGAGATTCTCCTTGAAGACGACGTCTTGTATGATTGATCTTTTTCCTTTGTCATCGTCTTGTTTGAGGTGCTACCAATGTTCTTTCCTTTTGAAAAATCCTTCCTTGAATTCCGGGAAGTGAGCTTATTGGTAGCAATTGCAAGATGTGGTTGATTTGTTCTTTGAGCTCCAATCTCGCAATTTCTTTCGATGTGCCCTGCAAAATTACAACGAAAACATACCTTTGAGCTTGACGATTCCGAAGAGGATGAGGTAGGTTTGTTGTCGTTGTTTGTCTTGAATTCCGATGTCGGAGGAGGAGATACCGACTGAGGCACAAAGACTGTCCCACTCGAACTTGGACTGTTTCCAGTTTGAGTGTACCCGAGGCCGAACCGATTTGTTTGACCAAGACCAAGGAGTTTATCCAACTTACTCCTTCCTAAAGAGAATTGCTGTAAGTCATCCTTGAGTTGGAGAATGGTCTCTGTCATTTCCCGTCTTTCCTGTCGGCCCTCGCCATAGAGCTTCAAGAAGTAGTTTGCTTTGTTCACCATATCTATATAGTTCTTCTCGAGCTGCTCATTGGACTCTTGAAGGGAAACATTTGCTTTTATCAAACTATCCCTTTCCACTTCAAGATCGGTCGAGAGAGAAGTTACCCTTTTTACTTCTTCTTCGAGATCCTGCAATCTCCCTCTCAACCCCTTGTTTTGCTTAGCCGGTTTCTTTAAATCCTGTAAAGATCTGTGATAGGCTAGAGCAAACTCTTCACCTTCCGAATCATCCGATTCATTGTCCATTGCATTCTTTTCAACAGTGGGGTTGGACAATGATTCAGACGTACTTGCCATAAAGCACATGAATGGTGAAGATGTGGACGCGTGGAATGCCGTGGAGCTTTTTTCTTCATCACTTGAAGACGACTCATTTGACGTTGAGTTGTCATCCCAAGTGACGACTTGCATCGCCTTCTTCTTTGCCGGATACTTGTTAGGACACTCCGTTGCAATGTGGCCGTAGCCTCGACATTTGAAGCATTGCAGTTGTCCTTCTGAACTTTTCTTATCCTTTGAGAAGTTCTCCTGCTTTCTTGACTTGTGACTTGGAGTACCCTTGCCTTTGTTCCACTTTCTGAAAGATGGAGATTTGCTTGAATTATCCCTTCGAAAGTTGCGGCGAAAATTCCTTGTCAAGAGAGCGAGCTGCTTCTCAAATTCCTCCATAGAAAGGTTCTCGTCATCGTCCGAGGAGGATGTATCCGCGTCTTCTTCCTTAGTTGTTTTCAACGCATAACCTGAAGACTTAGAAGTGGATGCTTTTCCAGAAGAATTGTTAGTATTAAAAGTCATTTCATATGTTTGTAATGAACCAACTAATTCTTCTACACGTATTTCGTCCGGGTGTTTAATAGTTTCAATGGCAGTAACCTTTGGGCGAAATCGTTCAGGAAGAGTTCTTAAGATTTTTCTTACAATCTTAAATTCTGGAATCTTCTCTCCCAGATTAGCACATGAGTTTACGATGTCTTGCAATCGTGTATAGTAGTCCGTGAAAGATTCATTTTCTGCCATCAAAATAGAGTCAAACTTGCTCGTAAGCATCTGCAGTTTCTGAATCTTCACGAGGTTAGTTCCCTCATGTGTAACCTGGAGAACATCCCAGATTTCTTTCGCAGTCTCACATGCCGAGACGCGAGAGAATTCAGTTTGAGATAAGGCATTAAAAATAGCATTAATTCCCTTGCCATTGTAAGAAGATAACTCAAACTCTTCCTTGGTCCATTTCGACCTAGGTTTTAAGGTGTGAACATCAGAGATAAGTTCAGTTGGATTAGTCCATCCTGATTCAATTGAATGCCACACCCTTTCGTCGATGGAAGATAAAAAGGCTTTCATCCGTACTTTCCAGTACGCATAATTTGTTCCATCAAAGAAAGGGGGTCGATTGATGTTTCCACCTTCAACCATTGTTCACAACCCTATTCCCGCTCCGATACCACTTGTTGGGTCGTATATAATACGGATCTAAATAGGGGAAGAAACACCTAGAGGGGGGTGAATAGGTGTAAACGTATAAACACTCAAAAATCGTTGCGATAAAAAACCCAATGCGGAAATGAAAATAACTCGCAAGATTTTTACGTGGAAAACTCCATCACCGGAGTAAAAAACCACGGGACCGATAACACGGCAGAAATCCACTAGAATTAAAACACGTACAAGGTGATTTACCGTACACACTTACGACTCAACCTTTTCCATACGCTCCTAGAGGATCTTCTCCGCTCGCTCCAGACGCTTCTCGAATCCACGATCTGCACCCAACGCCGAATCCACGGCGTCCAACGTCGAATCCACGACGTCCGACCGAATCCACGGTCTTCACCCAATAGCACCCTTCGAATCCACGAACGTGCCTCGCTCCGAATCCACGAGAGCGAATGAACCTTGAATCCACAAGGACACGCGAATCCACGCGCCGATTTTGGGGTAATCGTTGTTTTTGGGTGGTGATGATCCGCCGAATACTTAGATCAAAGATAGATCGGAAATACCATCTAAGTATTCATTAGTTTGATTCAACTCAAGATGTGAGTATGAAAACCTAGAATCAAACTAATCAATATAGATGAAGAAACATAGAGTATTCTCTAATGATTTCCTTTCTTCTCTATATGTGGATCTATAGCCGTATAAGATGATATATGAAAATGACGGCTATGTGGATTGACCCTAGAAAGAAAGACATAGGGTCTATTTATAGGTTAGAAACCCTAGGAAGGAGATAAGAATCAAAAACCTGCCATTTCTGGAATTTTACGGACGGCGATCCGGATCGTGATAACTGAGATCCGGATCGTCATAACGAAACAGCCAATTCCAGAAAAACGAAGGTTCGGGATCCGGATCATGTGACTACGATCCGGATCGTTCATACAGTTCACCAAACATCAACGTTCGGGATCCGGATTGCGAAGCAAGATCCGGATCGTTCAAGGTAGATGGTAAACTCAACGTTCGGGATCCGGATCAAGAGACTACGATCCGGATTGCGACGATGTATGAACGAACCACCTTCGGGATCCGGATCGAACAGCCTGATCCGGATCCTGAACATGTCCCAAGTCCAGTTTTTGATTTTTATGCAATGAAAGATTCTTCCAAGTGTTTCTACACTACAAGAAGTATTCGGATCACACAAATTCTTTAGTTAAACATACCTGATCCTTTTGAATTCTTCTTTCTTGAGATTGAGTTAAACGATCCAACTTTCTTCACCTTCAATCTTCAAGACTTGAGACTTTCACGAAACTACGCCAACTCAAATTCCGTAACAAATGTAACTCCAGGTTCAACGTGGAATAAGAAAAAGAGTAAGTAACCACAAAGTTAAAGAGTTAAACAAATAAAATCCCTAGAGTTGGTCTTAGGGAGTTGGGTAAAATAAACCCTCACTTCAACTTCAACTTGAGCTAGAATGCGAGGAAGAGAATGAAAGTTCAATGGACTTGAGGTTACCTTAAGGCAAGGACCTAGGGTAAAAAGGAAGATAATGAGAAAAGAATTGCATATGTCAAAGTTTAACTTAAGGGTATGTCGATATACCAACATATAGAGAGGAGCTCTAAAAACCATAAATATGGTGTCGTGTGTTAGTAACTTAGGGTCACAACTCTAAGGATCGAATTATTGGTTGAGACAAAAAGAAAGAAATGAAATGCTAACCCTAGATCGTGGTCTTATGGTGTTTGGGTAAAAGAAAGGGATGTTCACTTTAACTTCAATGTGAGTTAATAAAAGAAAGTGAAATATTTAAAAGTCCAAGAGACTTTCATTTCACCCTTGGGGAATGGTGTAGTAGCCCCGATCCCCGTTTAGCTTCTCCCATGACCCACGATGTGGAACACCTATTATTGGTGTATCGGACCTGCAACGCGTCAAATGGACTCGTTGGACGGACTCTGTGAGGCCTCTGGATTGAGCCTTCCCTTCGGCTGTTTTTGTCGGAATTTAGAAAGGGGTTTAGGCTAATCGGAGGTCATATTTGGATTCAGCGCGAAAAAACGTCGAAAATCGGCTATTTACTTGCCTTTTTCGGAGTCTGGATGCCCAAAAACAGACCCCCGGAAGTTTTTCGCGCATTTTGGTGCATGGGGGAAGCCGTGGACCGGCCTAGTGCCACGTGGCAGCCTCGGATTGGCCGGCGCACGCGGCGCGGCCCACAGAGGAATTGCGCTAGTGCATGGACCGAGCGGGGGGGACACGTGGCAACCTCGGATTCCCGGGCTCACGCAGCGCGGTCCACGACGTCGAGCAGGTCGGCGCATGGACCGGGGCGGGCCACGTGTCGGCCGGTGAGTGGCCGGTTCTGGAACGCGCGGTCCACGCACTGAGCGGAGCAGGCGGGGCAGGTGGGGGCAGGTGGCGGCCGTACACGGGGTGCCACGTGGCGTCTTGCGATTGGCCGGCGCCACCCACCCCACCGACCCCGGGCTGGCCAGGTGGCGCGAATCCACTGGCCCCGCACACGCTGTCCGCTGTTCGGGACACGTGTCGGGGCCAGGGTGATTCGGGCGCTGGTCGTGGGCCGGGCCGGGGTGCGTTTCCGTGCAATGTAGCCGCCCGAATCTTTTCGGGCGCCCGAAATTGGGGCCCGAAAGCCCAATAGTTGATCTTTTTTGGGTTCTTTTGGTGAGGCCTATAAATAGGCCGTGTTCTTTGGCCTGTTACCCTTTTTTTCCCAAGCTCCTCTGCCTCTGAGCCCTCAAGTGACTTTGATCTTCATCTTGTTTTGCATCTTGCGAAGGAGTTTCGGAATTTTTGGAGGCCGCGGCATTGACGTCTTCGGCGAGTTAGCGCAGTGCGACGTTCTTTCGTTGGTGGCCCATTTCCGTCGCGTTTCGGTCCACGAGGTCCACAGAGCTACCCCGACAGAATTTTTGGACGATTTTCGCGGCGTCGGATTCACGAGAGGTAAATCTACGATTTTCGTATTTTCCACTCCTCCCAGATTTGAGTTTTTTTAGGGGTTTCGGGTACATTTTTTAGCCCTATTTTGCTGGTGGTTATTCCTGGACAGCAGCACCTTGTTGGATTTTTATCTCTGCACTCGAGTATCGGAATTCGACATTTAAGGACTCGATTGACATCTACGCATCGCGGGGATCGCTGTCGTATTTTTATTGGAATTTTTGGAGTTTTCTCGCAGGTGATAATTAAGCTTCTCTGGGACTGAAATTTCAGCAAACTGTACACTTAGAAATTTTGTGTAGACTGTAACTTTGGACTATATCTTTGTACCCAGGAGGAGTTTTTGAGTGCTTTTGGACCCGTTGGAATTGTCGGAATTTGAGGATTATTTCCGTGTAGTTTTAGTTTTTTGGACTTTGAACAGCTTTGCACTTGCAGGTGGGTTGCTTCGTCTTCAAAACCGGTGGATTGATCATTAATTTTATATTGTAGTGAACATGCATGATTGTGAGATGTATTAGGAAGCATGCTAGAAGGAGAGAATTGATGTTCTTTGTGTTGCTATGATGATCATATTGATTTATCGCTTCCTAAATATGTTCAATCAAACGCCTTCTTTGGAACTTGACCTAGCACCCCGTCATTTGCTGCATGTTTAACCTGACTAGTGGAAAACTCCAACTTGGGCTAGGTTTATTTATGCTTTAGACATCCACACGTTATAATCTATTCCTGGACTTAGGGTTTCTCCTCGCCCGGGTAGTGGGCCGAGTGGTCGGGATTTATTGTTAGTGTGGGATGCATGTTACACTCGTGCTTGGGAGCAGAATGGAGTCTGATAGATGTAGCTGGTCTTTTATCTGTGGCGGGAGCCGTTTGGGTGAACGGTGGTCCTGGGATGTCTTGTTTCTCTGGTTATGTGTCGCCACAGTGTTAGTGGCAGTAGTATACCAGTCATAGCAGGACCTTGAACCCAGAACCTTTTTGGACACACATGATTTTAGTCAACCAATGTTTTTCTTCCAAACATCGAAGGGTCGCCGGAGTCTGTTTTTGTTTGATTGGACGAAGGCATTAGCCCTTCGGGGTTTGGGTATAAAAACTTGTTTTCTAACTGTTTATCCTAAAAGAACTAAAAATCATTAAAAAATGGGTTTTCCTCAAATCAAGATTTTTTTTTCAAAAAGGAACTACATTTAGTCCTCACCCCGCGTGGGTTTGAGTGAAAAATGGTTTTCAATAATAAATGTCACATTTTTTCCTGTAAACTTCCCCACTCGAGAGGATTCGAGTGGTCTGGGTTCTAAGGGTTGCCTTTTTCTTTGGGTCGAGAACAACGGAAGGCTATGCCTAGAGCCTGTTCTTGTTTGATTGGGTTGTAGGTTCTAGTCTTTCGGGGTTCCCGGACCCTTCACTGTTGTTGGCTGTGGAGTATACCCAGCTAGTGAGTTTACATGTGGAGTTGATGTTCTTTTTGGGGAGCCGTTGGGTTGACAGCGGTCCCGACTGTTCGAGTGGTTCCTATTAGTGAGTTAGAGAGGTGATTTGGGTACTGTCGATCTTGTTGATCGTGGATTGGACTATAGCCTGCATGAGCCATATTGAGCTCGACAGAGATGCGCGGATACTTTCCTCGGTGGGGTCGCGTCCCTCAAGTGCCACTCCGGAGTTGGGCCTGTTACTTTGCTATCGCGACTTGTCGACGCAGTCCCTCTGGCTGTGCCAGTTTTGGCAGTCACGGACGCCCTACGTAAGTCCGGTCCTCCTTGGATGTAACGGTCGTAGGTGGGCGCAGGTTTGACTGGACCCTATGTGGCAGTCAGTATAGATTGGGTGATTATGTTTGAGAGATAGTAGATGCATCATGTTTCCATCTGTTCCACTTCTTGAGCATTTAGATAGAGGCATAGTAGCTGTAGAGTTATTTTCCAGCCTTTACTTTCAGTACTACATTTCTTACTTTATGCCTCTAGTAGACTTAGTGGGCAGACCGTCGGGCTTATTGGCGGTACCCACTGAGAACTACTGTGGGATGTAGTTCTCACACCCGCGGTGGTGATTTTTCCCCAGGGACCTCTACTCCAGTTCTTGCTGCTCCAGTTGCTGATCCTGCTGATCGAGGTAAGGGAGTCGCGAGCTAGATCCCTACTAGTCTTCTTCCTGTGAGAGTAGATGTACCCTTTTGGTGATGTACTAGTACTGTCAGTGATTTTGGGATGTATCATGTATATTTTACTTTTGAGAGCTTTAGCTTTGGAGTGACTTATGTATTTTGAGGACCTGGCATGTACTATTTGAGGATTTGTATATTTTATTTATTTATTTCAACAGTTTACTTTTTAGCTCTGATATCTGTATAGTTTTAGTATCCTTCTTTTGCAGGTTAGACGCTTCGTCTATACGGGGCTTCCCGTATGGGCGGCGGATCTGTTGGCGGGCCCGGATCGTAGTTTCGACCCCGGGGCGTGACAAATGGACCTAGGACAAGGGTTGAATGAATAAAAGATAATGCTTGATGAGCATAATAAGCTAAAAGCTTAAGTGAATGAGAATGCATAAAGTGCAAAAAGGGGCTAAATGCCAAAGTAAAAGAAAAGAAAAGAGAAAAGAAAATGGACGCACCACGGAGGTAGAACTCGTATTGGAGGATAATGGAATGGACCACCTCCTGGGCAATGACCCTTATGAAAGAGTTCCCCGTGGGCGGGATAGCACTTGCGGGTGCTATCGGCAACCTTAGAAATCTTGTCTTGTGGCAGCATGACTGCCAGGCTAGGGCCGTTGGACAAGAATTTTCGAGGGTTAACTTTAACTAAAGCACAAGAATGTGAAAAGAGTAAAAAGAAATAGAGTGGCCAAGGTGGCCGGGTTAGTTTAACCCTTTATAAAGCAGCTTAGTGGCCGAGTTTGTGGATAGTAGCCTGGTACGGCTGGACAGAGTAGTATTGGGACGATGAGTATACACAAATAGTGTAGTGATATATTATATGCATATCAGTATTTCTATATTGAGGTTTATAGTTTTCCTAGCATTCTATTATTAGTGCTTCCATTGGACCAAGCAGTGTAGAACATTCTTTCTCGGTGGTTGAACCTACTGGGAACTTTGTTGTAGTTCTCACACCCTCGGGTGACCATTTTTCCAGGTCCGGATACAACGGTCGAGACAGACGACAGGGGCAAGGGCCCAGCAGCATAGAGACCTAAAGGGTCTAGCAGATGCAAGGTTTTAAGTATCCATCGGCACGGGCCGTATCTACCGTGCCGTACCGTGCCAACAAGATACCGGCACGATACAGTTCCCGTGCCGATGACACAGTTCAAAACATTTTTTTCTTAAAATTATTAAGTAATTTTCTTAATAAAGTTCAAAATATTTGATAAAGATATATAATAAGCAATTAAAAAATTTTGTTGCTAAAGAAATTAAATATTTCATGTCATTATGTGTCGGCACGCATGTATTTTTTGTGACCGACACTCATCGGCACGGCTCGGCACGCACCGTGCCGTACCGTGCCGGCAAGTTTTCGACACGACCCCGTGCCACGACACTTAAATCCTTGAGCAGATGTACCATTTTATATTCTGAGTGAACTATGTATTGTGAGGAAATGATGTAAAAAAATTGTAATATTATTCAATTGCAAGTTGAGAAATGGAGATGTAATAAAATTATTTTTAGTTCACTCTTATCCTGCTTTCATTTTTAGTTTAAACTTATTATTTATTGAATGAAAGTTTTAAATTACTAGCGATTTTTACTCTGATATTGTATCTCATCATACACATTGTTTTGTTGGAGATGGATGTTACCGTTCCTTTCGGGTAGTGAGAGGTCATGCCCGATTGGCGGGTCATACCCCGTGGTTTCCATTTTTTTTTACAAATCCAAGTACAGCCGGAGAGGCACGCGACAGGGGCAAGGGCCCGGCAGTATAGTGAACCTAGAGGGTCTAGCTTTTTGGTTTACCTTTCTGTATTACAGAGTGAACATTGTATTTTGGTGAGGAACATGAAAAGAAAATTGTAAATAACTAAGTATTTAGATTTTATTCTGTGTATTATCTTTCATTTTTATCATGTGTGTTGTATGTTTAAAGTTGAAAGTTTTAGTTTTCGCACTCTAATACTGTTATCACATTGTTTATCTTGTGATTGTTGGTATAGTGTTCCTTTCGGGTATAGGAAAGGTTATGCCCGATTGGCGGATCTGTTGGCGTGCCCGAACCGACCAAATTGGCAGTCTCGGAGCGTGACAAATAAGAGTGGTATCAGAGCCTAGGAGTGGTTCTAGGCGGCTAGCAAACCTTAGGAATACCCTAAGAATTAGGCGTGTGAGAGTGTATGGATTTGGACGAAAATCATGGATTGGTATTGTGATGTTCCCAAAAGAGATGTTGGGAATAGATCGAGGGAAATGGTTCCAGAACGATATGTTGGGTGGCCGACAACATAACGTTGGGAGTTAAAGAAAGTGTCCCTTAGGGACTTTCGCATGATTGGGTCGACGGACCTCGTGTTCGGTTTTAAATTGCGTTTGGTCCGAACCATTGGATTTGGACTAATATTTTCGTTATGGTGTGCAAAAGTCTATGGCACCATGCAAGGAGACACGAATGACGCGAGTGGAGCCGTCGAAGGGCTTGACATCTAGAAGTGTGCCTAAACTGCGCGAACAGGTGGCTGCGCTCATTGGCGTGGTCCAACAGCAGGCGGAGGCCTCTCATCGTCAAGAAAAGGCTTCCCGCCGTCAGGAGGAGGCGTCGAAGCATCAGGCGAAGCAAATTCAAAGGCTCCAAGAGATGATTGCGCAGCAGGCTGAGATTGTGCAGACGACACAGGAGCACGCGGAGTCGCCGCATCCGGGGGCGACAGCAGAGGGAGTTGCAATGACGGCCGAGCCTATGTCTGCGCGCCCTGCACCATCGATTGGGGCCACTAGGGAGATGCCCCGGCGGGCCGACTCGAGCAAATCTGAAGCCGAGTATGTGGCCTAGAAGGTGGAGCAGGAAAGGACGATGGAGAGCCTTGCCAACTTCAAGAAGTTCAATCCGCCGATGTTCATCGGCGAGGGCTCCGACCCGATAGTAGTGAAGTCGTGGGTCAACTCCATGAAGCAACTGTTCAAGAACCTCCGGGTACCGAAGAGGGACCAAGTTTCGCTAGCGGTCCCTTTCCTCGACAAAATGGCACACCGATGGTGGAAGGCCGTGGGAGGCCGCCCGATGCCGCCTTGCCTCCACCGACTTGAGGGAGGAGTTCTAGGGACTTCTATTCGCCACGTACTTCCCCGATAATGCGAAGCAACAAATGGAGGATTTTAAGAACCTCAAACAAGGGAACCATACCGTTCAGGAGTACGAGCAGGAGTTCTCCAAGATTGAGAGTTGCCTCCCCTCCGTCGTGCGAAGCGAGTGGGATAAGGCACGGTGCTTCGAGCGGGGCCTTCGACCCGGCATATACTCGAAGGTCCAGCTACTGAACATCCAGACTTTCAGGGAGCTCGTTGACCATTCCCGTCTTGTTGAGCGAGGCGAGGCAGTCGTGCTGTCACGCCCCGGGGTCGAAACTGCGACCCGGGCTCTCCAACAGATCCGCCACCTAAACGGAAAAGTCCGCATAGGCGAAGCGTCCAACCTGCAAAGATAAAACTACAGCTAAGAACTCAAACAGGGAGTTAAACTAAAATAATACAACAGTATACAGGCTCTCAATACAAGTCAAATCCTCTCAATACAACAGTCTCTCAAATGTAAAAACAAACAATCTACTGACTGTACTATAGATCTCCAACAACATCTACTCTCCAAAGACAAGTAGGGATCTAGCTCGCGACTTCCTCGCCTCGAACAACAACAGCAGAATCAGCATCTCCCGCAGATGACTCTGCAAAACAAAGAAGAGGAAAGAAAAATGAGGGGAAGAACCCCCAACGGGTGTGAGAACTACATCAACACGTAGTTCTCAGTGGGTACCGCCACCAAGCCCGACGATCTGCCCACTAAGTCTACTAGAGGCATAAGATAACGATGCAGTAAAGACTGAATAAGAAAAGCTGGAGATACTCTACAGCTACCATGCCTCTATCTAAATGCTCAATGGGAAAAACCGATGAAAGATATGCAACCACTCGCACACGAGGTGCTCAATCGACCCAATCGAGCTGACTGCCACATCTGGTCCAGTCAAGCCTGCACCTCCCTAGTGTATCAACGTAGGGTGTCCAATCGGACTAACTCGCTAACGAACAGTGGCACATGCAGGCTATAGTCGAAATCCACGCTCTCTCTCTCAGAACGGATAGACTCAAGATCGTCAAACATCTCGCACAACAGTCGAAGTACTCACAACGATCCCGGGACCACCGTCAACGCAACAATTCCCAACAACACTAGGACTGGTCTAATCACAGCTACCAGACTCCACTCAGTCCCCAGGCACGAGTGCAATAATAAAAGTATCTGCCTGAATAAACCCAATCCAACCACCAGTAAAAACCGGTACTGCCTGCTCTGCCTGCCACATCGGGTATGCCAGCCTACGCATAACACCGATGTAAAGGAGTCTCAAGAACTCAATAGCGGGATCGGCACACATGGCTCGAATCCGCGAGATCGGCACACATGGCTCGCATCCCAATATTAGTAACAGACCAGCACACATGGCTCGGTCATAAGCCTACCTCCTGAGTGGCACTCGAGGGGAGCGACCCACACGAGTAAAATATCTCTGTCACAAGTATCACGATATAGTAGGACTGGATCACGACTCTGATCGAAGTGGGAAAATCCTTCCACTAAAGAAAACCTGATCCCCTATCTGATGCACAAGTAAACATCCGGTCAACCGCCCAATGTCCGCGGTCGCCGCAATACCCCACAAGTCCACAATCAAGTCCAACCTGTCCCAAACTCAAAGTCTCAACTACACTATCCCAAACCCCTGCTCGAACCCGAGCAACATAAATCACGTCTGACTAAAAAGAAGAAAAGAAGCAAATATGGTTTCTCCTAAGTCAAGTCCTAATATGATAGTGTAGCAGTAAAAGATGGCCTATCTAGATGTCCATACAAGCATGCAATTGTCCTCAAGGAAGATAAAAAAGAGTATATCAAATAGTGGCTCCACATAAGTATAACCAACATGCCAAAATCACTAATCATCTACACTGTCCATAATCCATGATCCATAATAAATCATCAGAGTAGTACCCACACATAGATATATCATCATGTCCCCTCGAATAATCAATTCTCATGAAAGGTTATGTGCTAACATGGCATGCTAATAATCACCACTATAGTATATCAATCCCGCATACATAGGCCAATGATTAATCAGGATAATGAATCAAGCATGATTTCTATCTCATCTAACATAACCATCTACAATATGCTAGATCTCAAATCCACCAAGAACATGTACAATAATCAAGTAAGCATCGATCCACATGATCTAGGCCATTTCCCATGCTTACATCTCAATCCTATTGGTTGTACATTAAATCATGCATGCTATCAATCACAAAGGGTAACATTCCCTTAGGTAAGCTTACATCAACCATCACATGGATATCCACTATTGCAATTGTCATAAGACATAACATGAATATAAACCTTGCAATTCCTTATACAATTACCACCCCTCAATCACATATATTGTACCCTAAACATGCATGCATTCTAACAGATAGAATTAGAGAACCGTCCACCGGTTCTGGAGACGAAGCAACCCACCTGAATCGCTTTCCGCAGACAAAGCCGAAATCGCACCCTCGGTACACGGTCGCACAAGCCTCTGCTCAAATCAACATCACAGCCAACAACACAATCAACACCCCAACAATCCACCAAACAGCACTTGCTGTTTTGCCAAAACAGCACAAAGAAGCAGATTTTTCACCTGCGTGCAGCCCTCCGAAAAATCCAAAAAAATCACGCTTGCGATCCTCGCGACGAGTAGATGTAAATCGAGTATTTAAACTCCTCATTCCGACACCTGTAGGCCAAGACACAATCAAATCATCGCGGTAAGCCAAACTCCATCACAAACACAAGTCTGCGGAATCAGTCCCAAAGAAGCTTAAACATCACCTTCGAAGAGTCCTCCAAAAATTCCGATAAAAATACGGTTGCGTTTGTTACGGAATTTGAGTTGGCGTAGTTTCGTGAAAGTCTCAAGTCTTGAAGATTGAAGGTGAAGAAAGTTGGATCATTTAACTCAATCTCAAGAAAGAAGAATTCAAAAGGATCAGGTATGTTTAACTAAAGAATTTGTGTGATCCGAATACTTCTTGTAGTGTAGAAACACTTGGAAGAATCTTTCATTGCATAAAAATCAAAAACTGGACTTGGGACATGTTCAGGATCCGGATCAGGTTGTTCGATCCGGATCCCGAAGGTGGTTCGTTCATACATCGTCGCAATCCGGATCGTAGTCTCTTGATCCGGATCCCGAACGTTGATGTTTGGTGAACTGTATGAACGATCCGGATCGTAGTCACATGATCCGGATCCCGAACCTTCGTTTTTCTGGAATTGGCTGTTTCGTTGTGACGATCCGGATCCTAGCTATCACGATCCGGATCGCCGTCCGTAAAAATCCAGAAATGGCAGGTTTTTGATTCTTATCTCCTTCCTAGGATTTCTAACCTATAAATACACCCTATGACTCCTTTTCTAGGGTGAATCCACATAGCCGTCATTTTCATATATCATCTTATACGGCTATAGATCCACATATAGAGAAGAAAGGAAATCATTAGAGAATACTCTATGTTTCTTCATCTATATTGATTAGTTTGATTCTAGGTTTTCATACTCACATCTTGAGTTGAATCAAACTAATGAATACTTAGATGGTATTTCCGATCTATCTTTGATCTAAGTATTCGGCGGATCATCACCACCCAAAAACAACGATTTACCCCAAAAATCGGCGCGTGGATTCGCGTGTCCTTGTGGATTCAAGGTTCATTCGCTCTCGTGGATTCGGAGCGAGGCACGTTCGTGGATTCGAAGGGTGCTATTGGGTGAAGACCGTGGATTCGGTCGGACGTCGTGGATTCGACGTTGGAGGCCGTGGATTCGGCGTTGGGCGCAGATCGTGGATTCGAGAAGCGTCTGGAGCGAGCGGAGAAGATCCTCTAGGAGCGTATGGAAAAGGTTGAGTCGTAAGTGTGTACGGTAAATCACCTTGTACGTGTTTTAATTCTAGTGGATTTCTGCCGTGTTATCGGTCCCGTGGTTTTTTACTCCGGTGATGGAGTTTTCCACGTAAAAATCTTGCGAGTTATTTTCATTTCCGCATTGGGTTTTTATCGCAACGATTTTTGGAGTGTTTATACGTTTACACCTATTCACCCCCCTCTAGGTGTTTCTTCCCCTATTTAGATCCGTATTATATACGACCCAACAAGTGGTATCAGAGAGGGAATAGGGTTGTGAACAATGGTTGAAGGTGGAAACATCAATCGACCCCCTTTCTTTGATGGAACAAATTATGCGTACTGGAAAGTACGGATGAAAGCCTTTTTATCTTCCATCGACGAAAGGGTGTGGCATTCAATTGAATCAGGATGGACTAATCCAACTGAACTTATCTCTGATGTTCACACCTTAAAACCTAGGTCGAAATGGACCAAGGAAGAGTTTGAGTTATCTTCTTACAATGGCAAGGGAATTAATGCTATTTTTAATGCCTTATCTCAAACTGAATTCTCTCGCGTCTCGGCATGTGAGACTGCGAAAGAAATCGGGATGTTCTCCAGGTTACACATGAGGGAACTAACCTCGTGAAGATTCAGAAACTGCAAATGCTTACGAGCAAGTTTGACTCTATTTTGATGGCAGAAAATGAATCTTTCACGGACTACTATACACGATTGCAAGACATCGTAAACTCATGTGCTAATCTGGGAGAGAAGATTCCAGAATTTAAGATTGTAAGAAAAATCTTAAGAACTCTTCCTGAACGATTTCGCCCAAAGGTTACTGCCATTGAAACTATTAAACACCCGGACGAAATACGTGTAGAAGAATTAGTTGGTTCGTTACAAACTTATGAAATGACTTTTAATACTAACAATTCTTCTGGAAAAGCATCCACTTCTAAGTCTTCAGGTTATGCGTTGAAAACAACTAAGGAAGAAGACGCGGATACATCCTCCTCGGACGATGACGAGAACCTTTCTATGGAGGAATTTGAGAAGCAGCTCGCTTTCTTGACAAGGAATTTTCGCCGCAACTTTCGAAGGGGTAATTCAAGTAAATCTCCATCCTTCGGAAAGTGGAACAAAGGCAAGGGTACTCCAAGTTACAAGTCAAGAAAGCAGGAGAACTTCTCAAAGGATAAGAAAAGTTCAGAAGGACAACTGCAATGCTTCAAATGTCGAGGCTACGGCCACATTGCAACGGAGTGTCCTAACAAGTATCCGGCAAAGAAGAAGGCGATGCAAGTCGTCACTTGGGATGACAACTCAACGTCAAATGAGTCGTCTTCAAGTGATGAAGAAAAGAGCTCCACGGCATTCCACGCGTCCGTATCTTCACCCTTCATGTGCTTTATGGCAAATACATCTGAGTCGTTGTCCAACTCCACTGTTGAAAAGAACGCAACGGACAACGAATCGGATGATTCGGAAGGTGAAGATTTTGCTCTAGCCTACCACAGACTTTTGAGGGACTCAAAGAAAGTGGCTAAGCAAAACAAGAGTTTGAGAGGGAGAGTGCATGATCTCGAAGAAGAAGCAAAAAGAGCGACTTCTCTCTCAAACGCTCTTGAAGTGGAAAGGGAAAACCTGATAAAAGAAAATGCTTCCCTTCAAGAGTCCAATGAGCAACTTGAGAAGGAACATACAAATCTGGTGGATAACGCGAATCACTTCTCAAAGCTCTACAACGAGGCTCGACAGGATAACCTGGAAATGACAAAGACCATTTTCCAACTCAAGAATGACTTACAGCGATTCTCTTCAGGAAGGAGTAAGTTGGATAGACTTCTTGGTCTTGGTCAATCAAATAGGTTCGGCCTCGGATACACTCAAACTGGAAACAGTCCAAGTTTGAGTGGGACAGTTTTTGTGCCTCAGTCGGTATCTCCTCCTCCGACACCGGAATTCAAGACAAACAACGACAACAAACCTACTTCATCCTCTTTGGGATCGTCAAGATCTAAGGTATGTTTTCGTTGTGGTGTTTCAGGGCACATAAGAAGATATTGCAAGACGGGAGTCGAACGCTCATCTCAAGCACCTCTTGCATCAACTACCAAAAAGGCTCCTTTCCGGAAATCAAAGCAAAACTTTTCAAATGAAAAGAGACTTGGTAGTTCACCGCACAAGACGACTTCATCAAGGAGCAACAATCGTTTTAACAAGACGCTTTCACCTAGGCACAAAACTTCACGACCATTACAGACGCATTCCAAAAAGGTTTGGGTGCGCAAAGGTGAAATTTTCCCTTGTCTTGTTTCCAATATTTCCTTGCATGCATATGATAGCTCGTCTTGGTATCTGGATAGCGGGTGTTCCCGTCACATGACCGGTGACAAAAATAGTTTTCAAAATCTTGAGAAAATCTCCGGAGGACACGTTGTTTTCGGAGACGGTCGATCTTCCAAAATTGTTGGAAAAGGGACGGTAGCTATTCCAGATGGCCCGATTTTGAAAAATGTCTTATTTGTTGATGGCCTTAAGACTAATCTCATAAGCATAAGTCAACTTTGCGACAATGGTTTTTCAGTTAACTTTTCATCGGTTGAATGCGTTGTAACTGATAAGGACCATGTCTTCTTTCTAAAAGGGGTTAGATCTGAAAACAATTGTTATGTTGTTCCTAACAAATTTTCTGAAAATTGTAACTTAGCCGTTTTGAATAATGAAACTCTTTGGCACGAAAGGCTAGGTCACTTAAATTTTAAGGAACTTACTAGAATTTCAAACAAGGACGTGGTCAAGGGGATTCCAAAGCTTTTATTTAAACAAAACGTTGTGTGTGGTGGTTGCCAAAAGGGAAAACAGTCTAGGACTGCACACAAGAACTTGAACCACGTTGGTACAAAACGGCCCTTGGAACTTTTGCACATGGACTTAATGGGGCCGACCCGTCAACCATCTTTGGGAGGTAAATGGTACATCTTTTTATTGGTTGATGATTTCTCTCGGTTTTCTTGGGTAGCATTTTTGAGAGAGAAAGCTGATACGTTTGACTCTTTTCATGAGATTTGCCATCGTATTATGATTGAAAAGAATGAAAAGATCATTCGTGTTAGAAGTGATAGGGGTGGAGAATTCATAAATTCAAAATTCATTGACTTTTGTACTTCAAATGGCATTAAACATGAATTCTCGGCACCCTATACACCTCAGCAGAATGGTGTTGTTGAGCGCAAAAACAGGGTTGTTCAAGAGATGGCACGTGTGATGCTTCATAGCCGGAAATTACCGCTACATTTTTGGGCTGAAGCTGTGAACACCGCTGTCTATGTCATTAACAGAGTGTATTTGCGCCCAGGAACCTTGAATACACCATATGAGCTGTAGTTTAGTAGAAAACCGGATATCAAGTACTTTCGTATCTTCGGGAGTCGATGTTACATCTTACGTGACCGTGAAAATCTCGGAAAGTTCGACTCTCGAAGTGATGAAGGGATCTTTTTGGGTTATTCTACGAATAGCAGAGCATATCGAGTATTTAACATTGAATCTAAGACGATCGTATAATCTATAAATGTTAAAGTAGATGAAGCTTCTCATTTTGAATCTGAAAAATCTACCCTCGATATCTCTCTAGATGATGATTCTCCTGCTAGTGCATCTTCTCATAATAATACTTCCAATATTAATGATGCATCTAATGGTTCTTCTAGTTTATCTGATGTGCAGGAATCATCTCGTGTACCTCCGAGTACTCCGTTTCAACAAACGCTACGAATCTCCAAGGATCATCCGGAATCGAACATCATTGGAGATCCACAAGAAGGAGTTAGAACTCGAAGGCAGTTGGTTTGCGGATTTGCTTGCTACGTATCTTAAATCGAACCAAAGACAATAGATGAAGCTCTTCAGGATGACTACTGGATTAAAGCAATGCAGGAAGAGCTTCATCAATTTGAGCGAAACAAAGTCTGGGAATTAACGAAGCCTCCAAAGCAACATAATGTGATAGGTACCAAATGGATCTTCAAGAACAAGAAAGATGAAGATGGTACTATCATCAGGAACAAGGCACGACTAGTTGCTCAAGGCTACTCTCAAGTAGAAGGTATAGACTTTGACGAAACTTTCGCCCCTGTAGCTAGACTCGAGTCCATTCGTATATTGTTTGCTATTGCTTGTCATTTTAAAATCAAATTATTTCAAATGGACGTCAAGAGCGCATTTCTAAATGGGTTTTTAAATGAGGAAGTTTATGTAGCTCAACCGAAAGGTTTTGTAGATCATAAACAACCTAACCATGTTTTTCGTTTGAAAAAGGCTCTTTACGGTCTGAAACAAGCACCGCGAGCATGGTACGAAAGGTTAACAAAGCACCTTTTGGAGAAGGGCTATACTCGAGGGGGAGCTGATAGGACTCTCTTTGTGAAGCATTATCAAAATAATTTCATTGTAGCACAAATCTATGTCGATGACATTGTATTTGGTGCAACAAAAGATAATGATGCTTCTAAATTCGCGGAGACCATGGAAAGCGAATTTGAGATGTCCATGATGGGCGAACTGTCTTATTTTCTTGGATTGCAAATTAAACAAAATGATGAAGGTATTCACTTGAGTCAATCCAAGTATGCACTGGAGTTGGTCAAAAAGTTTGATCTAGAAAATTGTAAAGATTTTCCAACTCCAATGGGAACTAGCCACAAGGGACTTGGAAGTGAATCACATAGTGAGAATGTAGACGAGAAACTGTATAGAAGTATGATTGGAAGTCTACTTTACCTCACGGCTAGTCGCCCGGATATATCCTTTAGTGTTGGGATTTGCGCGAGATATCAATCAGCACCAAAGGAGGTTCACCTGAAAGCGGTGAAACGGATCATCCGGTACATCAAAGGATCAATTAATTTCGGAATTTGGTATCCTATGGGAACAAGTCTGGACATTGTTGGATACTCAGATGCCGATTGGGCAGGATCAGTGGATGATCGGAAAAGCACGAGTGGTGCATGCTTCTATCTTGGCCATTGCCTTGTTGCATGGCACAGTAAAAAGCAGAATTGCATAGCACTCTCGACTGCCGAAGCGGAATACATTTCAGCTGGAAGTTGCTCAACTCAACTCATTTGGATGAAAAGCGTATTGAGTGACTTCCGCATTTCAGCATCTTCGGTAACAATTCTTTGTGACAACACAAGTGCAATTAACATTTCTAAAAACCCTGTGTTGCACTCTAGAACAAAACATATTGAACTTAGATATCATTTTCTTAGAGAGCTAGTTGAATCAAATACTCTTCAACTTTCATATATTTCAACTGAGGATCAATTAGCTGACATTCTAACAAAACCTTTGGATCAAAAACGTTTTATTCATTTACGAAAAGCAATTGGGATGCTTTCCTTGAAATAATCTTCTTTTTGAAATCTTTGCTTAGGATAGGTTTTGTATTTGTTTTTGTTTTGTTCTTTATCTATGTTTGTACATAGGACATTAATTGAGCATAGATCATAATTGACTTTAATTGCATCTTTTCGCACATTTAGAAATTTATTATGCTTTTGCCATCATAATATTTCACTGTTGCAATGATCATTTATGTTAATTAAATCATCTTCTAAAGTGATCAAAGTCAATTTCTCTCTCTCAATGATCTCTTGGTATAGTCATTATCTTATTTGACTGTTTAGTCGAGTATGAAATCGAGATCAATTTTTGGTTGAATACTTTATATCTTAAATAATTGATAGCCAATTGAGGGGGAGTCAAAGATAATGTAAAATGCTCAAAAGATGTGGAAAGAGTTACATCCCAATGAGGAGTGTGAAAACTACCACCACATGGAGGAAAGAGCTACCACCTCGGTCGTCCGAGTATTGTGTGCAGCTACCACATGTATACCAAGCATGGTTGTTCAAATTTTTGATTAAGTAAAATGCATATTGAAATACTTGACTCTGTCAAATTTCAAGGTTGGTATAAGGTGGGATTTTAAAGAAAGATGCTCAAAGAGCCACTCTCTTCAACAGATTGTCTAGAAATATTATCTACCATATTTGGGATTTCAAACATCTATTGATCTTTGTATTTCATTTTCTTTACCGAATTGATGATTTGATAAAGGCATTACTCATAAGATCAAGTTAGATGTGATTGAAGGTGTTCAACTTTAAGGGATTTAATTTTTGTAAATTTTCGTTTCATTTTTGGATATTATTGATAGATTTGGCATAATCTAATTCTTGTTGTGTGAAACGATGCTTTTTGTTTAAAGTTAATACACCTTTGTGCTTACAATCTTTTTCTGGTGTTTCTTGAATTTCTCTGAAATTTTTCTAAAGAAAAAGTTGGGGCCGATCCGGATCGGGCAAGGTGATCCGGATCCCGAACGCAGAAATTCTTCTGCGGGCTGACGATCCGGATTGCATCTACCGATCCGGATCCCGAACGCAGTTTCTTACTGCGGGTAGCCGATCCGGATCGCAGTTATGAACTGATCCGGATCGCGGCTAGGTTTTATAAGGAACGAAAGGGGTTTTTGATTTCTTTACTCCAATCTTTTGTTCCGAAGTTTCCAGAGCGCTTCTCTCTAGATTTCATCCTCCTTGGAAGCTTTCTAACTCAAGTTCTTCTGTTCCAAGTAAGTTTTATTGATCAAAATCTCGGTTTTTCACCGTTTTTCTCTTTTCCTCCTCAAACGCACGAATTTCTTGGATCAACTTTGTTTGTGGATGGTTTTTGATCAAATTTCTTTTGAAATAAGAACTCTGGGTTGTTTAGTTTTGATTATATGCTAGGTTTTCTCCTGATTAACGGATTTTTAGGCTTCGATTTCTAAAATTTCGGTTTTAGGGCATATAATAAGGATTTTCGAAAATCATGCAATTGATCTATCTTTAAAAGTCCTTTTGCAAAACTAACTTGATTCTTAGTCTCTCTACATGATTATGGTTGTTTGGGTACAATTTTTTCAATTTTTGAAAACTAAGAATTTTTGTGTTCTTGAGTTGGTTTTTCACAGGACTTCAATCTTCTTAAGGCATTTGGATCAATGGAATTCTCATGGATCATTCTTTTGTTGGTCACAATAGTGCACACTCGGGCCACAAACAAATTAAAGAGAGCTAAGAAAACACAACAAAAAGGTGAATTTGTCGAGGTCAGTGATACAGAGGTGGATTGTCACGAGATAGATTGGACTGCATTGACAGATGATGATGAATCATTGCCTGAACAAAAGGCGTCCGATGCTTCGAAAGGAAAAGCACCCATGGACAAAGGAAAAGCGCCTATGACTAAACCAACCATCTCTGTGAAAAGGAAACGAGTAACTAGACGTTTTGGACTACGACGAGACGCTGATTTTAACACACCGATAGTTCCTGACTCCCCGCCTCGCGTGGAAGGAGTGTTCGTCAGCATGGATCGCGTTCGAGCGTTTGAACGTCGTGAATGCATCGGTGAACGTCATGTCAACATTGAAGCTCTCCGAAATCACTCACCTGAGTTTGGAATCTTGATTGAGCAAGCTAATCTCATCCAAGTCTGCCGATTCCCCGAACTACTTGGGTATTGTTTGTATCGTGTAAGAACCTTTTACACGAATGCAAGACATCTTCGAGAAGATGAAAATGGATCAATGCATTTCTATACAAATATCCAAGGGATGAAACTTAAAATCACTCCGCAGCTAATTGGCGAAGTCCTTGGAATGGAATCTAACACATCGGGACTCAACTTTTTGAAAGGAAGAAGTTTGACGAATGCCTTGTGGCGAACAGTGATAGATAAAATTTGTTTGGAAGGAACGAATTCAGCTAATGGTAAAAGTGTAAAATCCAAACATCTTCGACTGGAGTACCGATTTCTAAATTTCATCACGTGTTACAACATTCTACCTAACATGCAGACTAAGGTCGTGAGATGGGAGAGACTGCTGTTCCTATATCTCTTAGGTCATCCCTCTGAGGCTGTAGGATTGAACATGAATATCCCCTACATAATTTGGAATAGAATGTCAAGATATATTGTACATCCTCATCCTTCTGAGCGACTTCCGTTTCCGTTAATCATCATGAGGATCTTACAAAAGTTTGACATTGATATAAGCTCGACATCTTATCAACACTGTTGGGGGATGATAGATGAGTCAACGATTGTGAAGTCACTTCATAAATTACCACATGTTACTCCGACACATTCCACTGGAAAGAAACCTTGTGTCGGCACCTCGGCCTCACCGTCTCAACAAGCATCAGAACAAAGGCGAATGTCTGAAGAACTCGAGATCATAACGGCATCCCAAATTACATTGACCAAGAAAGTAAATTCAATGAGGAAATTGATCAAGAACATGTTCACTAAGATGGGATATAGTGCGTCTGAGGACTCAGACTCGGATGACTAATTTGTGCTTTAACAATTTTTGTGCAGATTTGTGCAGGATTTTATCTCTTTAGACTTTAGTTCAGCTTTTAGGACTTACTTTTAGTTCTAGTTCTTATTTTTCGGAACAATTTTTGAAATCTTTAACTCTCCTTAAATTTTTGTGTTTTTGGCTAATTTTGTGACAAAAAGGGGGAGAGAGTTTATAGAGAACTTGAACAATGATTGATTGAACATGATGATGTGTTGGAACATCAAAGGTAAGTTGAAACACAAAGGTAAGTAGAACTTCAACTTTTGGTTTTTCCATTTGTTTGAATGCATGCCTCGACTAACTATTTGCTAACTATTTGGGCATGTAATATAACTAACAAGTTGATGTTCACTAACAAGTTTGTGACACTTGGTTTTTGATTGCATAGAAGATATGTTGGTTCTTAACTCTGATCAATTACATATCTATATATATATAAGTTTGTCACAAACATGTTCATGACAGTTGGTTTTTACGTGCAAAGAAGATATGTTGGTGTTTTTTAACTATGATCAGTTTACATATCTGAATATAAATGTCATGGTAAGTATAAATGAGTTTAAACTTCATCTCTGTTTGTGGTTTTTGAATGATACAAAATTCTTGAGGTATCTAACGATTTCTTTTGTCAAGAATGATTTCTTTTTGCAGAGAGTACAGATGTCTAAGTCTAGAGTCTGTTTTAGGAGTTTAACTCATGTATTGTATTTTGGATCTCCATTGTAAATTTTTGTTGTATGGTGATAGCAACAAAAATATCTTTTTGAATTTTCTTTAGTGGATCTATGTTTTGTCACGAAACCGCCAAAGGGGGAGATTGTTACGGAATTTGAGTTGGCGTAGTTTCGTGAAAGTCTCAAGTCTTGAAGATTGAAGGTGAAGAAAGTTGGATCATTTAACTCAATCTCAAGAAAGAAGAATTCAAAAGGATCAGGTATGTTTAACTAAAGAATTTGTGTGATCCGAATACTTCTTGTAGTGTAGAAACACTTGGAAGAATCTTTCATTGCATAAAAATCAAAAACTGGACTTGGGACATGTTCAGGATCCGGATCAGGTTGTTCGATCCGGATCCCGAAGGTGGTTCGTTCATACATCGTCGCAATCCGGATCGTAGTCTCTTGATCCGGATCCCGAACGTTGATGTTTGGTGAACTGTATGAACGATCCGGATCGTAGTCACATGATCCGGATCCCGAACCTTCGTTTTTCTGGAATTGGCTGTTTCGTTGTGACGATCCGGATCCTAGCTATCACGATCCGGATCGCCGTCCGTAAAAATCCAGAAATGGCAGGTTTTTGATTCTTATCTCCTTCCTAGGGTTTCTAACCTATAAATACACCCTATGACTCCTTTTCTAGGGTGAATCCACATAGCCGTCATTTTCATATATCATCTTATACGGCTATAGATCCACATATAGAGAAGAAAGGAAATCATTAGAGAATACTCTATGTTTCTTCATCTATATTGATTAGTTTGATTCTAGGTTTTCATACTCACATCTTGAGTTGAATCAAACTAATGAATACTTAGATGGTATTTCCGATCTATCTTTGATCTAAGTATTCGGCGGATCATCACCACCCAAAAACAACGATTTACCCCAAAAATCGGCGCGTGGATTCGCGTGTCCTTGTGGATTCAAGGTTCATTCGCTCTCGTGGATTCGGAGCGAGGCACGTTCGTGGATTCGAAGGGTGCTATTGGGTGAAGACCGTGGATTCGGTCGGACGTCGTGGATTCGACGTTGGAGGCCGTGGATTCGGCGTTGGGCGCAGATCGTGGATTCGAGAAGCGTCTGGAGCGAGCGGAGAAGATCCTCTAGGAGCGTATGGAAAAGGTTGAGTCGTAAGTGTGTACGGTAAATCACCTTGTACGTGTTTTAATTCTAGTGGATTTCTGCCGTGTTATCGGTCCCCGTGGTTTTTTACTCCGGTGATGGAGTTTTCCACGTAAAAATCTTGCGAGTTATTTTCATTTCCGCATTGGGTTTTTATCGCAACGATTTTTGGAGTGTTTATACGTTTACACCTATTCACCCCCCTCTAGGTGTTTCTTCCCCTATTTAGATCCGTATTATATACGACCCAACAGCGTTCCTCTCGAAGCGTAGATGTCGATCGAGTCCTCAAACGTCCCGTTCCGATACCCGTAGGCCGAGAAATCCCAACAATACTCCACCGCTGTCCCACACATCACAGCAGTACAATGGGTCAAAAGATACCTCGGGAACACCACCAAAAACTCGAAACGGAGCAATGTGATCAACACAGAAATCGAAGGCGTACCTCTCGTGAACGCGCTACCCCAAAAATCAGCTCAAAACTCCATCTGGGTAGTCTAGGGGACCTCGCGGACTGAAATGCGACGGTTGAAGCCACAATCGAAGGAGCGTCGAAGCGCGCCGCGTCGCAAAAAAACGCCGATGCCGCGGCCTCCAAAAAATCTCACAATCCATGGAAGAGTAGAGGACAAAGTGGTGAAGAGCTCTGCTAAAGGAGAGGCTCCCAGAATCTCCAAAAAAACACGCACTCGAGCTCCCACTGCCTATTTATAGGCTGAAATTCAAGGGGAAAAACACACTTCGGGGGACACTTTCCGGGCGCCCGAATCTTTCGGGCGCCTACAGTACCCCGAAAAATCCCCCAAACCATCGGCGCGCCCGAATCGCTCCCATCGCGCCACATCGCCCATAACAGCAAACAGCGGAACCGGCCTACCCGGCCGCGACGCATGGCCCGCACCCAGCGCTCGGGTGGTTGGCGCCCGCCAACCACGCGCTGACGCGTGGCCGCGCCCACGAGACCGTCTCCCCTGCGTCAACGCATCGGTCGCCGCGCCCACGTGCGCCCGCGCCGGGCTGCCTGCCCCCTGCCACGCGCGCATCCCGAGGCGGCCCCCGACACCTCCGTGGACCGCGCCTACTGCACTAGCCAATCCCCTGCTGGCACCTGTCCAAAGCGCGCCAACAGGAAGCCGCCACCTGGCACACCAGCCCCCATGCGCCGCGGCTGCCAGCGCGCCTGCCCGGTCCACGCGCGCTGCCCGCGCCTGCTCCCGTGGGCCGAGCCCGCTGCGCAGCGCCTCCCGCTCCGCCACGTGGCGTACGGCACCAAAGGGAAGCCGCCACGTGGCACACTCCTCGGTCCACCGGTCCACCATGCACCCGAAAACACAAAAAACTTCCGGGTGTCCGTTTTCGGGTGTCCAGACTCAGAAAAATACATCCAAGTAGTCAATTTCCATCATTTTTTCCGCACTGAATCTAAATCCGATGTCCGTTTCGCGCGAAACCACTTCTAAAATTTGACAGGGGCATCTGAATACACTCGTGATCCATTTTAACCTGCAAGTAAGATCTATAGCTAAACAAATATCAGAGCTGAAATGAAACTAAAGCTACAGAAAACATAAACTGAACATCTGAACCCACATAAATCCAAAATATCCAAAATACAAAGTTCTCTCACTATGAAAAATAAATACAATCCCAGACTATCCAGTACAAAAGTGAAAACTCAAAAATGCAGGGTACCTCTACCTCTGACTCTCAGACAGACTCAGGTAAGAAACTAGTCGGCCACGCCCTTACCTCGATCTGCTGTCTCCGCACGAGCTGAAGCCGAAACAGCCGCCTCAGGAAACCTGTCACCACAGCGGGTGTGAGAACTACTGCAAAAGGTAGTTCTCAGTGGGTACCGTCACCATATCCACTGGAGGCAAAACAAATAGGTATGCAGATAGATAAAATGAAAGCTGGAATAAAACTACAGCTAATATGCCTCAAGTATCATGCTCAAAGAAAAAAACTCAACTAAGAACATGCTATGCATCCACTCGCTCACATAACCCAATCTCAGTGACTGCCACATCGGATCCAGTCAAGCCTGCACCCCCTAGTGTATCAACCATGGCATCCCATCGGACTATCTCAGTATCACGCAAAGCGACCTCTAGTGTATCAACTAGGCACATCATCATCATCACATCCGGAGCGTAACTCGAGGGGAGCGACCCCACCGAGCTCAAGCGTGTCTCGTCTGGCATAAAAAAGCGGCATCTGCAGGCTACAATCCACGATCAAACAGATCGGAAACTCAAATGCCAACATCCCACACTCATGTCTAGGTCAGAGAACACTCCACGACTCAATCTGATATGCCCCCAAAAACCCCAAGACACTAGCAATACATCCTCTAAGTCAAATAAAATCCACTCGACCCCCAGGCGCGAGGACATATGCACCCTGAACCCATGCCACCCTCTCTAGCGATCTCAAAATTTAAAAACCATTCTTAAAATGCTGATTTTCCTTAAAACGGATTTTCTTGATTTTTAAAACGGTCCAGGTGCAAGTATGATGCCAACTAACCATGAAATCTAGTGTCATGCAGTACCAGGAGTATACTAAAAATAATCTGGGGTTCCGATAAATTTTCTGTAATTTCCTAGGCAACTATCAGATTTATCAACTATAAAAATAGACATACTAGACATTATCAACATGCATACAGAAGCATTAGAGGGCATTCCATACAGTTTGGAAGAATTTCCAACCCACCTAGAATGCTTTCCGTAGGCAAAGCCGAAGTCGGGGAAACGCCGAACCCACAATCTGCCGAAACTGCACCTCGCGCGCGCGCACACATGTCGAGTGCCTCGGAAAAATCCCCTGAAGCTCACAGTAGCCTCCCAAGTCCCTCTGCAAGATCCCTGCGTGCTCCGGCCCACTCCGCTGCCAGCCCACAGCACGCACGCATGCAACCCTCGTCGGCTCCGCGCAGTGCAACTCCGGAAACCACAGCCAACGCAGCAAGCGGCTCCTCATGGCGAAGTGAAAAAAGAGAAAAGGAAAGAAACAAATCCAAGCTCAAATCCTACTCAAAATCCAAAGAAGAACCA
The DNA here is from genome assembly GCA_029204045.2 of Tillandsia leiboldiana. Lineage (NCBI taxonomy): Eukaryota > Viridiplantae > Streptophyta > Magnoliopsida > Poales > Bromeliaceae > Tillandsia > Tillandsia leiboldiana. Next base: position 10,185,704 of record CM055069.1, read on the forward strand.
AAAATCCAAGCTTGAGAAGTAATCAAACTCACCTTGGATGCTGCCATCGCGAGCGCGCACATCCGCTCGATCACCTCACAGCAGGACAAGGACCATCCACAAGATCTCCCTCTATTCTCTTCTCTTCTCTCCTCTGGTTGTAATGGAGAAGAAGGGTGGTGGCTGGGCTATTTAAATGAAGGTGGCAGGGTGTGGGTGACGGAGCAGGGGGTAGCTGGGAAGTGAAAAGACGCAAAAACCCTCACTCGAAACAAGAAATCACCACAGATCCCGAAATCTGGAGACTGGGTACAGTATCCCCCTTTCAGTACCGGTACCCACCACCCGGTTTCCGGAACACAAGGCCCGGTTCCGGAACCAAACCTTCAGTTCCGGAACCCCAGCGCCCAGTTCCGGAACTCCAAGCCTCCCAGGTCAAACCGCAGGCTGAAGCTCCTGTTGTCGACGCCGCCAACTCACTTTTCACCCTGGAGGCTCCCGCATCGATCCGAAACCTCCCAAACTCCACTGTAATCACAAAATACACATGTCCCAAGTTGGTATCCACCCACCATGCTCACTACGGAGTCAGTGCTTCTACACCCACCCCGGTACTCTACATTCCGCTGGATTGGGTCGAATGGTTGTTGTGTCCTGATTGTTTGTGTTATTGTGCAGTGGACTACGATGCCCCTGAGACGTCGTGCAGTGAGTAGGGCACATCCCGCATATGATGAGTAACCCCGAGCAGCGGGAGGTAAGAGCTATCAGAGCAGAGCGAGACCCAGGAATTATGGGCCCAGATGGCACAGATATCGGAGGCTGTCCGACGCCAGGAGAAGGCCATGGAACGTTTGATGCGCCTGTCGGAGCAGAGAGCACAGCCAGTTGCAGCACCGCCTGAGTGTCCTCTAGCACTTTCTTCCCATGCAGTGGCATCTCCAGCTATACCAGTGGCACCGATTGAGCGAGCAGCCCCCTCCGTGTCGATGAGTAGTACCGAGGCACTGAGGCTGTAGAGTACCGGGCTTCGTATAGTGCACCGACCTCGTAGATGGCGTGGCGCGGAGATCACCTTGGGCGTGTCTATTTATGTTTACAGATGAGTTCGGGTTGTTTTCGGATCGACGGAAAAGCCCCAGCTTGAATCGGCATTTTCAGGGCATTGCGCACCTGTAGAGTATTGGATTGGATAGAGTACCGACTCCGCCGTGGTGCACAGAAAAATTGGAAAATGTTGGAACAAGTGTATTTTATGTTTACAGTGGAGTTCGAGAGGTTTGTTCAGAGTGATGCGGAAGTTTCCGGGGCGAAAAGTGAGTTGGCGCAAAGGAATCTGATGTTTCAGACGAATTTTTGAGTGTTTGGGCATTGGGTTCCGGAACCAAGCTGCTGGTTCCGGAACTGCATGCTGGGTTCCGGAACCAGATGCTTGGTTCGGAACCAAACTGGTTTTGGTACCGGTACCCAACTATGGGTACCGGTACCCAACATCACAGGGAGCCGGATTTTGTGCTGAGGTGGATTTTATTTGGAGGGGCACTATGGTCTTTTCACTTCCCAAGTGTTTTTGCCCCACACCACCTTCTATAAAGAGCCCAGCCACCCTGCCTTCTTCTCCACGACAGCTTGAGGAAAAAGCAAGGAAAAGAGAAAGAAAGAGGAGAGATTGAGAGAATGAGTTAGAGAGGGAGTGGTGTGGATTTTGGTGGAGTGTTCTTCGCGCCGAAGCTTCGGATACCGTTTGAGAACGCGTTGGAGAGCGTGAGACCGGTTTGAGGAGAGCTCGGATGGAGCTCGCGCCGCGTGCGGACAGCCAGTAGAGGTTAGTACTGTGCGTTTCCGAGTTGTCGGATTTTCGATTTTTCGCAGATTTTTCGGTTTTGGACAGGGAATGGATTTTGAGCTTGAGTGGAATTTTTCTGTGTTTGTTTCTTCCCTGTGTTGAGGAGAGCAGCAGAGTGCTGCCCGTGCCACGAGGAGCGCGCGAGGGCCTTGCGCACTGTGCGGAGCCGCGGCAGAGCGCGGTCAGTTGTGCGCAAGGTAGGCCCGCAGCATGGATTTTTGTGTTGACCGCGGAGTTGACCGGCGCTGTTGGAGCATCCTAGAGGCCATTGGAGTGTGCTGTGAGCTCGCAGGATTTTTCTGGACACTTTGGAGAAGTGCGGCGCGGGGCGAGGAGCCGAGGTGCCATTTTTTGGCGAAATTGACAGTGAGCGTTCGCGCTTCGCCGACTTCACCTTGGGCTGTTTTT
>CM055069.1:10188009-10211906 GCA_029204045.2 Tillandsia leiboldiana
TAAAACGGTCCAGGTGCAAGTATGATGCCAACTAACCATGAAATCTAGTGTCATGCAGTACCAGGAGTATACTAAAAATAATCTGGGGTTCCGATAAATTTTCTGTAATTTCCTAGGCAACTATCAGATTTATCAACTATAAAAATAGACATACTAGACATTATCAACATGCATACAGAAGCATTAGAGGGCATTCCATACAGTTTGGAAGAATTTCCAACCCACCTAGAATGCTTTCCGTAGGCAAAGCCGAAGTCGGGGAAACGCCGAACCCACAATCTGCCGAAACTGCACCTCGCGCGCGCGCACACTGTCGAGTGCCTCGGAAAATCCCCTGAAGCTCACAGTAGCCTCCCAAGTCCCTCTGCAAGATCCCTGCGTGCTCCGGCCCACTCCGCTGCCAGCCCACAGCACGCACGCATGCACCCTCGTCGGCTCCGCGCAGTGCAACTCCGGAAACCACAGCCAACGCAGCAAGCTGCTCCTCATGGCGAAGTGAAAAAAGAGAAAAGGAAAGAAACAAAATCCAAGCTCAAAATCCTACTCAAAATCCAAAGAAGAACCCAAAAATCCAAGCTTGGAGAAGTATCAAACTCACCTTGGATGCTGCCAGCGCGAGCGCGCACTCCGCTCGATCACCTCACAGCAGGACAAGGACCATCCACAAGATCTCCCTCTATTCTCTTCTCTTCTCTTCCTCTGGTTGTAATGGAGAAGAAGGGTGGTGGCTGGGCTATTTAATGAAGGTGGCAGGGTGTGGTGACGGAGCAGGGGGTAGCTGGGAAGTGAAAAGACGCAAAAACCCTCACTCGAAACAAGAAATCACCAAAATCCCGAAATCTGGAGACTGGGGTACAGGTATCCCCCTTTCAGTACCGGTACCCACCACCCGGTTCCGGAACACAAGGCCCGGTTCCGGAACCAAACCTTCAGTTCCGGAACCCAGCGCCCAGTTCCGGAACTCCAAGCCTCCCAGGTCAAACCGCAGGCTGAAGCTCCTGTTGTCGACGCCGCCAACTCACTTTTCACCCTGGAGGCTCCCGCATCGATCCGAAACCTCCCAAACTCCACTGTAATCACAAAATACACATGTCCCAAGTGGTATCCACCCACCATGCTCAACTACGGAGTCAGTGCTCTACACCCAACCCCGGTACTCTACATTCGCTGGATTGGGTCGAATGGTTGTTGTGTCCTGATGTTTGTTATTGTGCAGTGGACTACGATGCCCCTGAGACGTCGTGCAGTGAGTAGGGCACATCCCGCATATGATGAGTAACCCGAGCAGCGGGAGGTAGAGCTATCAGAGCAGAGCGAGACCCAGGAATTATGGGCCCAGATGGCACAGATATCGGAGGCTGTCCGACGCCAGGAGAAGGCCATGGAACGTTTGATGCGCCTGTCGGAGCAGAGAGCACAGCCAGTTGCAGCACCGCCTGAGTGTCCTCTAGCACTTTCTTCCCATGCAGTGGCATCTCCAGCTATACCAGTGGCACCGATTGAGCGAGCAGCCCCCTCCGTGTCGATGAGTAGTACCGAGGCACTGAGGCTGTAGAGTACCGGGGCTTCGTATAGTGCACCGACCTCGTAAGATGGCGTGGCGCGGAGAAATCACCTTGGGCGTGTTCTATTTATGTTTACAGATGAGTTCGGGTTGTTTCGGATCGACGGAAAAGCCCCAGCTTGAATCGGCATTTTCAGGGCATTGCGCACCTGTAGAGTATTGGATTGGATAGAGTACCGACTCCGCCGTGGTGCACAGAAAAATTGGAAAATGTTTGGAACAAGTGTATTTTATGTTTACAGTGGAGTTCGAGAGGTTTCAGAGTGATGCGGAAGTTTCCGGGGCGAAAAGTGAGTTGGCGGCAAAGGAATCTGATGTTTCAGACGAATTTTTGAGTGTTTGGGCATTGGGTTCCGGAACCAAGCTGCTGGTTCCGGAACTGCATGCTGGGTTCCGGAACCAGATGCTTGGTTCCGGAACCAAACTGGTTTGGTACCGGTACCCAACTATGGGTACCGGTACCCAACATCACAGGGAGCCGGATTTGTGCTGAGGTGGATTTTATTTGGAGGGGCACTATGGTCTTTTCACTTCCCAAGTGTTTTGCCCCACACCACCTTCTATAAAGAGCCCAGCCACCCTGCCTTCTTCTCCACGACAGCTTGAGGAAAAAGCAAGGAAAAGAGAAAGAAAGAGGAGGATTGAGAGAATGAGTTAGAGAGGGAGTGGTGTGGATTTTGGTGGAGTGTTCTTCGCGCCGAAGCTTCGGATACCGTTTGAGAACGCGTTGGAGAGCGTGACCGGTTTGAGGAGAGCTCGGATGGAGCTCGCGCGCGTGCGGACAGCCAGTAGAGGTTAGTACTGTGCGTTTCCGAGTTGTCGGATTTTCGGATTTTTCGCAGATTTTCGGTTTTGGACAGGGAATGGATTTTGAGCTTGAGTGGAATTTTTCTGTGTTTGTTTCTTCCCTGTGTTGAGGAGAGCAGCAGAGTGCTGCCCGTGCCACGAGGAGTGCGCGCGAGGGCCTTGCGCACTGTGCGGAGCCGCGGCAGAGCGCGGGCAGTGTGCGCAGGTAGGCCGGCAGCATGGATTTTTGTGTTGACCGCGGAGTTGACCGAGCGCTGTTGGAGCATCCTAGAGGCCATTGGAGTGTGCTGTGAGCTCTCAGGATTTTTCTGGACACTTGGCAGAAGTGCGCGCGGCGAGGAGCCGAGGTGCAGTTTTTGGCGAAATTTGACAGTGAGCGGGTTCGCGCTTCGCCGACTTCACCTTGGGCTGTTTTTGGTTTGGGCAGCACACCTTGTTTTGGCCACTGCCGACTATCCGTGTCACGCCCCGGGGTCGAAACTGCGACCCGGGCTCGCCAACAGATCCGCCGTCCATACGGTGAACCCCGTATAGACGAAGCGTCAAACCTGAAAAAGGAAAATACTATACTAAACAGATATCAGAGGTGAAAGTAAACTGCTAGAAATAAAAACAATAAATACAAGTCCAATTGATACAATCCAAGTCCTCACCAAAAAAATACAAAAGTCTCTCTCAGCAATAAAGGAAAGTACAACTCTATACCTCACTACAAAGGTCTCTCAAACAAGAAACTCTCAAAATAATAAGGGTACATCTACTCTCTGGACGACGACTGGTAGGGATCTAGCTCGCGACTCCCTTACCTCGATCTGAAGAAGCAGCAACTGGAGCAGCAGGAACAGGAGCAGACGTCCCTGGGGAAAAAATACACCACGACGGGTGTGAAAACTACATCCCACAGTAGTTCTCAGTGGGTGTCGTCAACAAGCCCAACGGTCTGCCCACTAATAAGTCTACTAGAGGCATGCTGTAACAAATGAAATACTGAAGGAAAGAGCTGGAAATGAATAACCCTACAGCTACTATGCCCCTATCTAGATGTTCAAAAAGTGGAACAGATGATAACATGGTGCATCTACTATCCCTCAACTCAGATCACCCAATCTACCTGACTACCTCCTCGGGTCCAGTCAAACCTGCGCCTACCTACTGCCGTTACATCCCGGAGGACCGGACTGACGTAGGTATGTCCGTAGCTGCCAAAACTGGCTCAGCCAGAGGGACTGCGTCCGTAACTGCCAAAACTGGCTCAGTCAGAGGAACGGCGTCCGTAACTGCCAAAACTGGCTCAGTCAGAGGGACGGCGTCGACAAGTCGCGATACCAAAGTGCAGACCCACCCCGGACGTGGCACTCGAGGGGAGCGACCCTAACGAGGACAGAGGTATCCGCGCACTCTGTCGAGCTGGCACTGCAGGTTATAGTCAAGATCCACGCTCACGCTCTGAACAAAACAAACTCAGGATCCTCAAACATCTCGCACCAACTGCCTCAACAGGCCAACATCGCATCCAATGCGGAAAACTGCCTCAACAGGCCAACATCGCATCCACTGCGAGAAACTGTCTCAACAGGCCAAACAGGCCAAACGTCGCAATATCCCAACATGCAGACTCACTGACAGGATAAACTCCACCACTGACACAATGAAGGGTCCGGGAACCCCGAAAGACTAGAACCTACAACCCAAATCAAACAAGAACAGGCTCTAGGCATAGCCTCTCGTTGTTCTCGTCCCAAGAAGAAGGCAGACCTTAGAACCCAGACCACTCGAATCATCTCGGGTGGTTAATTTATAGGAAAAATGTGACATTTCTTACTGAAGCCATTTGATCTGGAAGAAATCCATATTTAATGATTTTTAGTTCTTTTTAGGAAAACAGTTGAAACCAAGTTTTATATCCAAGCCTCAAAGGGCTAATGCATTCGTCCAATCAAACAAGCACAGACTCAGGCGACCCTACGATGCTTGGAAGAAAACATTTGGTTGACAAAAATCATATGTGTGTCCAACAAGGTTCTGGGTTTAAGGTCCTGCTAACACTGATATACCGCTGCCACTAACACAGCGGCGACAGATAAAACAAGAGAATAAAACATCTCGGGACCGCCGTCTACCCAAACGGCTCCCGCCACAGATGATCGATCAACTACATCTACCAAACTCCACTCTGCTCCCAAGCACGAGTGTAAAATGCATCCCACACTAAAAGAATCCTGACCACTCGGCCCACTACCCGGGCGAGTAACACTATGTCCAGGAAGGAATAAGAAGTGTGGATGTCTAAAGCAGAATAAACCTAGCCCAAGTTGGAATTTTTTACTGGTCTGGCTACACATGCAGCAAATGACAGGGGTGCTAGGTCAAGTTCCAAGATAACAATAATTACAGATAGTAGGAAACAAAAGATCGCATGATCATCAAATAACTCTAGAATTATCAGTTATCATGCAAGGTCCTACTATAGCAGATTTAATGCACATTCCATCAAACTTGGAGACAGGGCCACCCACCTGAAAACGCTAACCGTCCAAGGTTCCACAGCTGAAAATACCCAGAAATCCAAATCTCCAACTCTAACGGGTCCAGCAATACCCGCAAACTCTCCTAGGTACAACACAAGGTTCACAATTACACTTAATTCCACAAATTAATCAAATAATCACACCCTGAAATTCAGCCTCAAAGATGCTAATTTTTCACCTGCAGAAAGTGCCCTGAAAATTCCAATAAAAATATCACTGCGATCTTCGCGTCGAGACCTTCGAAACAGGTACCTGCACGTCCAAATCCGAGCCCCGTAGGCCGAGTTACAAATTCCACAGTACAGGTGCGCAAACACTCACAACCACACAACTGTAAACTCAAACACAGATAAAAGGGGAATAGTATACCTCCGGGAAGGTCTCGGAAAAATCCAAGGAAAATACGGCGATGATCCTCGTGACGAGTAGATGAAAAAAGTGTATAGGCTCGTCTCGATCCGACGCTCGAGTGCGGAGATAAAATTCCGGCAAGGGGCTGCTGTCCAAAAACTCCACCAGCAAACAGCGGCTTAGAAATGTCTCGAAAACCGTGCCATAAACTCTGAATCCAGCAAGATGATCAACACGAAAGTCGAAGACGTACCTCTCGTGAATCCAATGCCGCAGAAATCGTCCAAAAATACTGACGGAGTAGCTCTGTGGACCTCTCAGATCAAACTACGACGATAACGGGCCTCCGATGAAAAATCATCACTCTGTGCTCCGATGCCGAAGTCGTCGACGCCGCGGCTTCCAAGAATTTCGGGCCTCTGCCAGAAGATGCGCAACACGAAGATCTCCAACTTTGCTGAAGGGTCCAAGGGCAGAGGGGTTCGGGAAAAGGGTCAAAAAGCCCGAGCAAAGGGGCTATTTATAGGCCCAGCCCAAAAAATCCGAAATTGGACTTTTGGGCCCAAAATCCGGGCGCCCGGAACATTCGGGCCGCTACAGTGTTGGGCCCAGCCCAACACTGTGCGCGCCCGAAAGCCCGAGAGCCCGCCACGCGTCCCACCGGCACTCCCCGCGCCCGGCGCACGCGCGCCCGCGAATCGCGGAGCGACGTGTGGCCGACACGCGGGCGTGGGGGTGGCTGCGCCCGGCCAACCACGGGGCGCCACGTGGCGCCCCCACGTCGCCCCCCCACGACGCCCTGTCCGTACGGACACCTGCCCCCGCCGCTGCGTGGACCGGGCCTAAAGAACCGGCCACTCACGAGATGCCACGTGTCTCAGCCCCACGGTGCACGCCGGCCGCGTGGACCGCGCGCCTGCCCGCGGCCGCTCCGCCGCCTGCCCGAGCCCGCTCCGCCGCTGCCTGGCGGCGCCGGAACAGTACCAGCTGCCTCGAAATCCGTGCCGAGTCATCCGAGCTCCGAAAAATATAAATAAATAGTCCATATTGACCGTTTTCGCGTGCTGAATCCAAATCTGATGTCCGTTTGGCCCAATTCCACCTCTAAAATTTCCCGAAAATTCCCGGAGAAGTGAACTTGATCCATTTTTCATGCCGGGTCCAAATCTTGGGTCCAATATGCGCGCAAACACCTCTAACACTCAACCTGGTTCTCCAGAAGTCACAGATCCAACAGTAATCCAAACGTGGGAATTTCCGGGTCCTCACAATCCGGGAAGAATTATTTGGAGTTTCTTGGTTCGTTGGAACCGTGAGAGCCTGAGGAACGCGCACGTCCAGTTTCAGCCAGATCGGACTCCGGATCAGCACGTTCGAGGTGGCTTGGATTTTCCTCCAAGAATACGGACTTCTTTCTAATTCTAGTAATTGTAGATCTCAGCATGCTAGAATAGGTGCTATTATTGTTGTATCTTGATAATTGTAGAGTTGTTGAACTCTAACTAGCACCCTGTTATATGTTGCATGATATCTGACCACACTATTAGAAAACCCTCACTTGGGTTAGTTGTTGTATTTTAGACATTCCTGCACAGTTATCATTGTTTCTCTGGACTTAGAGTTTCTCCTCGCCCGGATAGTGGGCCGAGTGGTCGGGATAGTGTAGGTTACATGTTGCGCTCGTGCCTGGGGGCCGAGTAGAGTCTGATAGCTGAGATTAGATCAGTACTGGAGTTGGAAGCCGTTCGGGTAGACGGTGGTCCCGAGCCGTCGAGTGTTTCCGGCTATCATTGTTAGTGGTTGAGTTATTGTTTTTCCGATCTGGTTGATCGTGGATTTGGATTATAGCCTGCATCTGCCGCTTGTTGAGCTTGATGAGACACGCTTGTTCCTCGGTGGAGTCGCTCCCCTCGAGTTGCCGCTCCGGATGCGATGCTGGGCCTGATGAGGCTGATTGCGTAGTATTGAGATAGTCCGATTGGACACCCTACGTTGATACATTAGGGGGCGCAGGCTTGACTGGGCCCGATGTGGCAGTCAGTGTGATAGGGTCGATTGAGCATATCGAGTAGATATATTTTATCATCTGTATCATTCCTTGAGCATGATAGATAGAGGCATAATAGCTGTTGAGTTATTTCCAGCTCTTTTTTTTTATCACCGCTTTTATCGCTTTATTATCTTATGCCTCTAGTAGACTTAGTGGGCAGACCGTAGTCTTGGAGACGGTACCTACTGAGAACTACTGTTTGATATAGTTCTCACACCTGCTGCGGTATATTATTTTCAGAGGTATCTATTTCGACTTCAGTTCGTGCGGAGGCTGCTGATCAAGGTAAGGGCGTGGCCGAGTAGTTCCATTTCCTGCATTATGGTGAGGTTTAGTGGTACCCTGGTGGACTTATGTATTTGTACTGGACAGTCTGTGACTTTTGATGTACTTTTATTTTGGGAGATGGATTTTGCATATTGACATATGTTCAGTTTATGAATTTCTGTAACTATTTATTTCTTTTCAGCTCTGATACATGTTTAGATATAGATCTGATTTTGCAGGTTAGATGCTTCGCCTGTGCGGGGCTTCCCGTATGGGCGGCGGATCTGTTAGCGAGCCCGGATCGCAGTTTCGACCCCGGGGCATGACAACCAGAGTTACTCCTTTTGTGCTTACATAACGACATGACGCTATGCTCCCATTGGAGATCATTGTTCGTTCTTTTCGAGCAGCTAAGGAGAACTCACGATAGCTGAATACAATTAAGCCATGACAATGGAATTATAACAACTATTTTGGTTCGACTCTAAGCACTTGATCACTTGATGGCACATTAAAATGGAGTGTCGAGTGCTAATAATAAAAGGGCTCGCCAAAAACCTTTGCATAGATGACTTAGTCTGGAAGATCATCCTACCTATTAGTCAAAAACCTTCACAGTAGATGCGGCCCAAACAAGCAGCAGAAGCTTTTCAGCTGAGAAGTCAGAAAACTAAATGTCAAGAAAAAATTTATGGAATGGAACATCAAGAACTCAAACACATTCTCATTTCAAAAGTTGTTACGGGACTTGGTCGAAGCTCCTACAGGCGATTACGCAAAGAAAAGTACAAAGTATTGTGAAGAAAGAAAAGGATTGGGCACAATCGCCTTCATCGCTCTTATAGACCCCAAGAAGCGGCGCAGAACTCCAGCCATGTTGCGGGCCAACAGCAACAGTTCGGCGACCATCGAAGACGGACGCACGACTCCACCCTCGAGAATCGCCGTTGAAGCATCTGCCCAATGCTTTTCTAACAGCCATTTTCCAAAAGAGTCGTTTGAAGTCACAAGAGCCGGAGCAGAGATCAAGTAAAGGAAAAGGTGCTGAACTAGTGGATTCACTGAGGCACCAGCACCGCTCACATAATGTCTTCAAAAATTTCTCAATGCCTGTAAGTCGTTGGATATTATTCGATCCTCCAGCAGGTTGACGATAATAAAGAAAGAGGAACCCGAGAAGTCAGAGACAGGGCAAAATGAAGGCCAACCTCCTCAGTCAATACAGCTAGAGGGAGCTAGCAGAACCATCATGAGAAGAAAAGGAAGGAGAAAGGGAACACCATGATCCAAAGGAGAAAGCCAAAGGGGTATATATATAGAGCTAGGTGGGCGAAAACTTAGGCTGACAAGGCGGCCTAATGTGCCCTAAGCTAGATGAATTGTTCGGTTTGATGTAGTTAAAGATGCAAAATAATTGGAGATATATACAGTTGAAGACGTAGTAATTTTATTTACATCTAACATATTTGATGGTATGCAATTGAGAGTGATGCAAATATAAATTTTTTTGCTTGGTTAGTTGCGTTGAAAGCCATATTTAATTATTTTATTATCTTACATATGCCATGGCGAAATTATCTCTAAAAGATATAAATTTGTTCTTTTTTATTTAAGAGATGAATGCAAGGTTACGTCTTGCATAAACAACTATTTCCAACAATTTCCAACTATATCCTCTTTGGGCACAGTTTAAAAATACATCTGTTAGACCTTCAATTACAGGTTCAACAGCAGTACGTAGATGCAATAACAACAAATCAAACAAAATTTCTAAATTTATCTATAGTTACAGTGACACTTAAAATGCAATCCATCGAACAGCCACTAAAAAAAAGCAGCACTCCACAATTTCTAGCATATAAAGACCATATTTTATCAAAGCATTTCCATAAAAGGAAAAAAAATCGACCAAAGACCAAAAGAAAAAAAAAAAAGAAAAAAGAAAAAGGTAAAAGAAAACATTTTCCGAGTAAATGGGAAGGGTATAGCTTACCATCCTGCCGCCGTCGACGAGAATGGAGTCGCAGAGGCGAAAGTAAAGCTCTTTCTTGGAAGAGTACTCGAGGGGTCGTACGGCGCGCGACAGTATCTGGGCGCAATCGGGCGGCAGGAAATTGGCCCACACGGCGTCTGAGGTGGCGGCAGACAGGAGTGCGGCGGAGACGAGGGCTGCCCTGCACGAATCGCGAGGCGTGGTGAAGGCGAGCACGCGGACCACGCACTCCTCTGGCAGCCGAGCGAATCCGCCGATGCCGGCACCATCGTCGCCCTCGCCTTCTCCTTGTTTTATTCTTTTTCCCATTCGGCTTTCCATTCTTCAAAAGATTCGATGAAGCATCCTGTGACAGATCTACAAGTTTGTATAGACTGACGTACAAGTCGGTGTTGACTTGGTAGCAGATTAGCACGGGCGTGGAAAATATGCATACCAAGTCGATAACGCAAAAGATCAGTTACGACGAGGGATTGTCCTGAATGCGTCGTCCCTCGAGTAAATAAAGTAAAAGGCAAAAGACTTTCAGAATTCATTTGGTTCGTATTATCTCGTGATTAAAAATAATTCAGTCGAAATTATTATATTTGGTTCGTCTTGTCCGACTGTATATAGTCGGTAATATAGAATTATAAAAAAAAAATTAAAAAAAATTAAAGAATAGGGATGGGTGTCTCATATTATCTTATATATCATATAAAATTATGAATTTATTCTTCCAATTTGTCGAAAATTCTCCTTCCCTATTCATATAAAATGAAGTCAGTTAAAAATAAAATAAAAATTAACCGTCTCGAATTCGTTTCAATCTAATAAGAAATAAAACAGAAGGCGGGTGACTCCTAGCTCTAGACTAGACGTCCGTGAATTGTATGTCATTTTTAACTATATGACTTTTAATTTTGGATTAATTTTAGTCAAGCATTTTGAAAATTCAAAAAAAAGTTAGATTTTTCAAGGAATTTGATCGTATGCCCTTTCAAATATATTCTCACTATTAACTTTCATCTCTCTGCATAATTTTTATTTTTAATATTTAGTTGCTGGAGAAAAATCTTGGTGTGTAAGATAAAGATGCACAAATAAAGAGAAAAGCAATAAAAGAAATCTCTTTTGAAAAAAAGTTGTTATTATCTATATCTATATATATATATATATATATATATATATATATATATATATATATATATATATATATATATATATATATGGCTTTTTTTCAAAATGACCTTATAAAAAATTGAATTTTTGAAAATAGCCCTACAAATTTTGTATTTACAAAAATGGCCCTCTTCCTGCCAACTGGGCGCCACGTCAGCGTGCCACATCAGCTCACGGGGGGGACGTGTAATTAGTTGAACACGCAGGTTCAACCTGCGTGTCTAGACACGCAGGTTCAACCTGCGTGTTCAACTTGCCCTAAACCCCCGCCCGCCCGACCCCGACCCTCCCTTCCTCACTCACCTGATTTCGATCTCTCTCTCTATCTCTCACTCACTCTACTCTCTCATCTCTCTCTCTCCTCTCATCTCTCTCTCTCTCTCTCTCGCTCCCGTGCAGCAGCCGCCGCAGCCGCCGCAGCCGCCGGTCGTCGTCGTCGGAGGAGGAGGAGAAAGAGGCGTCGCCGTCTAAGGTATATTTTTGCATATAATAGATCAAAATTTAGGGCTTTTTTTTATAGTGTTTAACATATAATTTTGTTAAGTGAATCCATTTGAGGTAATCTTGCATATAATAGATCATACGGCTAGTTATCCTTTTCTTGTTTTTTAAAAAAATATGTAAATGTATGTTTAATATGATATAGAGCGGGAGAGAAGAAAGAAAAGGTAAAAGAAAGGGCTTATATATATATATATATATATATATATATATATATATATATATATATATATATATATATATATATATTAAATTACATAAAATTATATATATATATTAAAAGTATATATTTATATATACTTTTAAAATTAATGTTTAAAAGTATATATTTATATATATATATATATTATATATTAAATTACATAAAATTAATGTTTAATATATATATAGAGAGAGAAAGGGCTTATATACTTTTAAAAGTATAAACCTATATTTGAAGTTTCTATTAGAGCATTCGACTTTTAAATGTTGAGCTCCCAACCTAAGTTGGTGGTATGGTGCTAACATCTATAACTAAAGATGGGAGCCACATGAAAGGATCTTTCATTCTTGGAAATTTCGGTCCTAAAACTAGTTTTAGCCTAGTTCAGTGGTACTAGCGGTTGAGAGAGCTAATAAAGCAAGGTAATGACAAAGTTTGAACCCCAAGTCTAGATTACAGAGAATTACTTACATTGTTGTGAAAAGGATATATGGTCCATGATCTTTGTTACGGCATTTGGTATTGGCATATTTCGTGAGTCAAGTCAGTGAGTTGAATCGGGGTCTTAAAGGGATCAAATTGTCATCAGCAATCAAAGACTTAGAGAAGATTCAACAAGAGCTCAAGTTGACACTCAGTATCTTGAGTCTTGAAGATTGAAGTTGAAGAAATTGTGGATCAGTTACATCAATCTCAAGAAGAAAGTATTCAAGAGGATCAGGTATGTTTAACTAAATAATTGTGGTGATCCGAATACTTTCTTATAGTGTAGAAAACACTTGGATGAACTTTTAATTGCATAATAATCAAAAACTGGTGTTCGGACATGTTCAGGATCCGGATCAGAGCCAACGATCCGGATCCCGAAGGTTGTTGCTTCATACAAGACTTCGATCCGGATCCATGCATTTCCGATCCGGATCCCGAATGTTAAGTTTTCTGATTTGTATGAACGATCCGGATCGGGCAATGCGATCCGGATTCCGAACCATGGTATTTCTGGAATCGTCAATCTCGTTACGACGATCCGGATCGCAGTAAATCCGATCCGGATCGCCGTCCTGAAAATTTCCAGATAAGGTATGTTTTTGATTCTTATCTCTTTCCAAAGGTTTCTAAACTATAAATAGACGTTTAGGGTTTCTCAAAAACGTGGGAGCTACAGCCGATCTTTTTATAAAACTCTTGAGAGCAACCCTAGAGGCTAGGTTTTTATCGATCTTCTTTATAGCCTCTTTTAGGTCAATTCGATGGTTCTTTCAAGAACATATCTTTTGTCGAATTGATCTAATCTTTGCTTAGAGATTTCTCTACGGTTCCTCATTGATAATCTAAACAAAGGATCACCATCGAAGTCAATATTCTTATCGACTGAGTTTGCGTCGTGGATTCGACGTGGCATTGTGGATTCGGTGTGCTAAAGGCGTTTCGTGGATTCGAAACGTGTGCTCGTGGATTCGAGTGGCGTTCGTGGATTCGAACATGTGCAGTGGACGTGCAAAACGGTGGAGCGCGAGGTCCAAGAAATTGAAGGAGGGGTTAAATCCGTGGAGACGGTAATCACCTTGTTATTCTTTTTTTCTTAGGGATTATTATTGCGTGGATATCCAACCGGTCAGCGCAAGGTCCGAAGAAGCTGAAGGAGGGGTTTGAGTCCGTGGAGTCGGTAATCACCTTATTATTCTTCTATTCTTAGTGGATTGTTATTGCGTGTTGGTCCCGTGGTTTTTCTCCTGGATTGGAGTTTCCACGTATATCTCGGTGTGCTGTTTTTATTTTCCGCATTGGTTTTTATTTTGCACTGAGATTGAGTTTTTTAAGTATTACACCTATTCACCCCCCTCTAGTTGTTTGATAGTACCTATTTAGATCCTTGTGGATCCTTAATAACTCTACAATTGGTATCAGAGCGAGTTTTAGGTTTATCTATCATGTTGGGTGAAAGTGGTAATATTTATAGACCTCCTCTTTTTGATGGGACTAATTATGCTTATTGGAAAGTGCGGATGAGGGCTTTTCTCATCGCCAATTGATGAGCGGGTATGGCAATCCGTGGAATACGGTGGGTGCATCCTGTTGAGGAAGTAGGAAATTCTACTACCCCAAAACCTCGCTCTGATGGTCCAAAGAGGAATTTGAAAGATCTTCTTACAATGGGAAAGGTATGACGCTTTATTTAATTCTCTTTCCTCGACTGAGTTCACAAGAATTTCCGCGTGTGAAACCGCGAAGGAAATTTGGGATATTCTCAAAATTACACATGAGGGTACTAATCTTGTAAAAATTCAAAAGCTCCAAATGCTTACAAGGTCAATTTGACTCTATTCATATGGAGAGCATGAATTGTTTACAGATTATTACACTAGACTTCAAGATGTAATAATACATGTGCTAATTTAGGGGAGAAAAGATCCCGGAGTCGAAATTGTAAGAACGATACTTCGGACTCTTCCGGAACGGTTTAGGGCAAAGGTTACCGCCATTGAAACCGTTAGTCATCCGGATGAGAGAGTGTAGAGGAATTAGTAGGTGCTTTGCAAACTTATGAAATGACTTTTCCTACTAATCAAGTTTCTTCCAAGTCTTCTTCTAAACTTACAGGTATTGCATTCAAATCATCAAAGGAAGAAGTTAGCGAATCGAGTTCCGACAGATGAAATCTCTTTTGCCGATTTTGAAGAACAATTGGCGCGGATCACAAAGAATTCGTCGGAAGTTTTGGAAGAATCGAACCGCTGGATCTTCATCCACGAAACTATCTAAAGGATCATCGGGTTCTAAATCCTCTAATCTCAAAAGCTTTGCAAAACCCTCTAAAGAAAAGAGAAGATGATTTCGAAGGGGAAATCCAATGCTATCGATGCAAAGGCTACGGCCATTTTTCAACGGATTGTCCTTCTCCGAAATCATATAAAAAGAGGGCTTTGCAAGCAAAAACTTGGGACGATTCTACTTCTAATGAATCGACCTCAAGTAAAGGGGAAAAAGTTGTTGCCTCTCATGCCTCTCATATTCCCTTTCTAATGGTTGCTTATCATCTTAATCACTGACTCTATTCCTTTGATTTGCATGAAACATCAACATCCGGCGGAGAGTCATCAAGTGAGGGGGAGTCGGACGAAGAAGAACTCGTTGAGGCATATCAACAACTTCTTGCGGAATCTAAGAAGATGGCCAAGCATATCAAGGAAGTTGAGGAAGCACCGACCTTGAGAATCAAGACGAGAATCATGCTTTAAAGATCAAACTTCATGATCTCGATGGAGGAACGAGAGCTTTTATTGGATAATAATAAAATCCTCCAGGAAAAGATAAATCAATCGGAAACGATCGTTAATACCCATATTAACAAGATTGATTTTCTTGAAAGCAGTTTGAGGAGATTCATGTTACCAACCAAGCTTTGACCAAGCAAGTCCATCAACTTAAATCCGACATACAAGGATTTCAACCGGTTCGAAGAAACATGATTATATGTCCGGATTAGGTCAAACAAGCAAGGTTGGTTTGGGTTTTAAAAAGAATCAAACTGTGCATGCTTCAAGTTCCACATTCAATTGAAAGGAAGAACTTGTCACTTATGTGGACTTGAAGGACATTTGGTGAAGAATTGCCCGAAAAAGAGAAAGAAGAGTCCTTCGGCAACTTCATCTACGGAGCGAACTCAACGGAATCAAAAGACACATCAAGTCAAAGGAGTTCACTCAACCCACCAAAGGTCCGAGCCACAACATCAATCATACAAGTGGATCACTGCGAGGCAAAGACCTAAGGTGGATCAACAGTCAAAGCGGACAACCCCCGGCCACAACGAATCAAGACAACCCAAAATCCAGCGATTTTGGATTCGGAAAGGTGATATCTTTCCTTGTCTTAAGTTCTAAATAGCTTATGACTGTATGTAATGCTTTGATTGGTTTTCCCTTCATATCTTTCTTAATCTTTGCATTACATGTTTTTCAATGCTCTTCGTTTTTATACTTTGTTTTTGAACAAAAGGGTTTTTACTGAACAAGTGCATTGAATAAAAAGGGCTTCACTTTTATTCACTCCAAATTAATTTTATTTGGATTATCAACTTTACTCCATAATCATAATCTTGAAGATACTTCATTATAGGAGTTTTTGATATTATAAGCATCAAATTTTAGAAATCATGTGTGATCTTTAGATGCTTAATCTATCTCGGTTGTGTGAATTCATTGTGATAAACGTGAGACAACCGATAGACTAAAATTTGGGATTTAATTCTTTCACGTAAGAGATTGCATTCTTACAAGGGTATTGAAATGATTTGCAAAAGATGTGGAAAGAGTTACATCCGAAAGGAGTGTGAAAACTACCACCACATGTTGGAAAGAGCTGCCACCCCGGTCGTCCGGTTTGTGTGTGAAGCTACCACATGTTATGGATGCTTGATAGTATTTTATGAGAAAATCTTTAGTTGAAGCATTTGGAGATTTATATGCAAAACTCTTATATTTTGAACAATCTCCTGGTTGGTATAAGGTGGGATAGTTGAAAGATGCTCAAAGAGCCACCCTTAGGTATTTTAGTGCTTATCTCAAATTTGAAAGGGTAAGAAATCAAATTGATGTCATTTGGAAATCTCTGTAAGTCATCTTTGTACATCCGTTACATCTTGATAGACTTTGGATCTCAAGATTATTTTTGATGACTTGTGTTTGATGAATATAACATGAAAAACGGTTTATAATGTTTTACCTTTATTTTTCATGATTTGGAGTAAATCTTTTTAATTTTGTGAAATTAATTGGATTGAATGACATCTTGTGAATTCATTGTTTAAAGCACTTAAATTGATTTCTTGATGGAATACAAATCGGTATTTGAAAAGATTCTAAAATCTGGATTTGTTTCAAGAAATTATTTGATTTTTGCTTTCTGGTACCGGTACGCAATCTGCATTTTTGTTATATACCAGAACTGAGCTTTTATCTCTCTTTCTCTATGAACTAATGTTGTTAGTGATTTCCTTTTGTCTAGTATGTTCACTGTTTGACAATTTGTGACAAAAAGGGGGAGAAGAGAAATGACGGAGATGAGATCATCAAGAGAGGACAAACGAAAATGGAAAAATGGGGGAGAACGGAAAATGATGATCGTATCACAAAGGGGGAGAACATAGATGCTCAAGAACATGGAGAACATGTTAGAGATGCTCAAGATAGGGGGAGACAAAGAAAAAATTGAAAGAGCCGAAAAACAAAAGAACCAAAAGGAAGACGGATCAAATGTAGGATTTTAATTTCTAACGACTAACGTTTGATTTTGTTTGGAGTTTTGTTTTGCAGGAATTACATCACTTTAAGACTCCAAGTCCTAAGTCATAGAGTATGTTCTAGGACTGTTTGGTTCAAATGTAATTTTGTATTTATTGGATCTTTCACGCAAAGAAAATCAATGTTTTGGTGATGACATTGAATTTCGATTTTTTGGTTTAAGATGAGTGACTTGAGCGCTTTTATGTATTTTTGGGTTTTGTCACGAAATTGCCAAAGGGGGAGATTGTTACGGCATTTTGGTATTGGCATATTTCGTGAGTCAAGTCAGTGAGTTGAGTCGGAGTCTTAAAGGGATCAAATTGTCAATCAGCAATCAAAGACTTAGAGAAGATTCAACAAGAGCTCAAGTTGACACTCAGTGTCTTGAGTCTTGAAGATTGAAGTTGAAGAATTGTGGATCAGTTACATCAATCTCAAGAAGAAAGTATTCAAGAGGATCAGGTATGTTTAACTAAATAATTGTGGTGATCCGAATACTTTCTTATAGTGTAGAAACACTTGGATGAACTTTTAATTGCATAATAATCAAAAACTGGTGTTCGGACATGTTCAGGATCCGGATCAGAGCCAACGATCCGGATCCCGAAGGTTGTTGCTTCATACAAGACTTCGATCCGGATCCATGCAATTTCCGATCCGGATCCCGAATGTTAAGTTTTCTGATTTGTATGAACGATCCGGATCGGGCAATGCGATCCGGATCCCGAACCCTTGGTTTTCTGGAATCGTCAATCTCGTTACGACGATCCGGATCGCAGTAAATCCGATCCGGATCGCCGTCCTGAAAATTTCCAGATAAGGTATGTTTTTGATTCTTATCTCTTTCCAAAGGTTTCTAAACTATAAATAGACATTTAGGGTTTCTCAAAAACGTGGGAGCTACGGCCGATCTTTTTATAAAACACTTGAGAGCAACCCTAGAGGCTAGGTTTTTATCGTTCTTCTTTATAGCCTCTTTTAGGTCAATTCGATGGTTCTTTCAAGAACATATCTTTTGTCGAATTGATCTAATCTTTGCTTAGAGATTTCTTCTACGGTTCCTCAATGATAATCTAAGCAAAGGATCACCATCGAAGTCAATATTCTTATCGACTGAGTTTGCGTCGTGGATTCGACGTGGCATCGTGGATTCGGTGTGCTAAAGGCGTTTCGTGGATTCGAAACGTGTGCTCGTGGATTCGAGTGGCGTTCGTGGATTCGAACGTGTGCAGTGGACGTGCAAAATCGGTGGAGCGCGAGGTCCAAGAAATTGAAGGAGGGGTTAAATCCGTGGAGACGGTAATCACCTTGTTATTCTTCTTTTCTTAGGGATTGTTATTGCGTGGATATCCAACCGGTCAGCGCAAGGTCCGAAGAAGCTGAAGGAGGGGTTTGAGTCCGTGGAGTCGGTAATCACCTTGTTATTCTTCTATTCTTAGTGGATTGTTATTGCGTGTTGGTCCCGTGGTTTTTCTCCTGGATTGGAGTTTCCACGTAAATCTCGGTGTGCTGTTTTTATTTTCCGCATTGGTTTTTATTTTGCACTGAGATTGAGTTTTTAAGTATTACACCTATTCACCCCCCTCTAGTTGTTTGATAGTACCTATTTAGATCCTTGTGGATCCTTAATAACTCTACAATCTTAATTTGTCAAGCTCATCATACTAATCTTAATTTGTCGAACTAGAGTAGAGTATCATCAAACTGACGAATGTTATATTATTTATTATTATTTTTAGTACGTCAGTATGTCTGGTGAATGTGTTCCGTTTTATATTCATAAGGACGAAAATTTAGTCGTGAACAATAATATACCACAATACATTGGTGGCTATAAAGAACTGATCGGAATTCGCCGCGACATCACATTTCGGGATTTCGAAGCAGAAATATACAAGGTCACTAATTATGATCGAGCGAAGTTCCGTCTACGCATAACAGTTCGATGTCCAATGGGACCTAATGAATGGAAATTATTTGACATATCAAGTGATCATGGGATTGTAGGCGTGATGAGTTTTTTCCCATTTTATGGTTGCATCAAAGTATACGTAGAGAAGCAAGTGTTGACTACACGTCACCGTCCAACCTCTGTTTACCAAAGAGACTATGTCGATCTTGAACGAATTCGTACATCAGGTATGCAAATTTAGAAATTTTCAATTTCAATCTTTGTCCTTTATTAGTATAGGTGCGGAAAATGGATAATTTACATTTTATAAGTATTGCAGAGTGTCTGAAGTCCCATATGTGCCAGTGAGTACATCATTATCATATATTACTGTGGATCCATCTTTATTCGGTGGAGTTGATGAGCGGTAAGTGATTATATGATTTAATTACATAAAATCTTAATAGATTCGAATAGTTAATCATAAATACCTTTGCAGATCAACTATCCATCATAATCTATATGAGGTTCCATCATCTAGCAATCGAGAATGCACTGATCTAGAGTTGAGAAATATAAATGAAAATGAGGAAGTAATAGAAAGTGATAATGAGCAAATAAATAGCAGTGACGATGAGCATGTAAGTGAAACTGATATGGACTCTACAGATGATGATAGTGATGGTATCCCACAATCTATTGATTTTGGCCATGATGGCAGTTTGAATTCTCTCACATGCGCCACTCAAGATGAAGGGATTGAATGGATTGAAAATTCATTTGCAAACACGATGATGTCGAGGACCCGGTAGAATTTGAAGATCACCGACAGCGTTTTTACTGGGCATGAATTAATTCACCAAACCGTTGTTGAACAAAACATTTATCAAGGTCCTCCGAGTGATGATCAATGGAAGATCGGGTATTTCTGACAAGACGTCCTTGGTGAATGCTTTGGATCGATGGCACATTGAACATAATGTGCAACTTAGAGTTGTTAAATCAAACACAACTAGATATACTGTGAGATGTTGGTCAATTCTTGCCCATGGAGATTACATGCCTCTCGACCCAAAGGTTCATCACATTTTAAAGTAAAGACCTATGCGGACCACATACATCCATGATTCCTATTTGAATACAATGCATAGGAATTATACATCTTCTTTTATATGTCAACATATACTACCACAATGAAGGCAAGGCTTGCTATGAGTCCTACAGAAGTTCAAACCAGAGTTCGGAGTGAGTTTCACGTCACCATTTCATATAGCAAGGCTTGGCGGGCATGGAATGAAGCCTTGCAAATTATATACGGTAGTTGGGAGCAATCATATTGTGACCTTCCTCGATATTCTCAATGTTAGAAACAACAAATCCCGGAACTATTACCAATATTGAAACTACAAGAGTGACGAGTACTTCAAGAATGTTTGCACGCGCCTTTTGGGCTTTTTGGACCCTCGATTTATGGTTGGTCGTTTTGCCGGCCAATACTTAGTATCGATGCCACGCACTTGTATGGAAAATATGGAGGCCATGCATTAATTGCCACAGGTGTTGATGGCAATGGTGGTTTGTACCGCTAACATTCGCTATATGCGAGGGGGAGAATGGCTCGAGTTGGGAGTGGTTTCTAAATTGTCTACGGAGCTACATAACACGAGGTCGAGTTATTATATTAATTTCTGATCGCTTTAATGGACTTGCGAACCTTGTTGCACTTGCATTCCCACAATCAGAAGGACATGCTCATCGATGGTGTTTGCGACACATGAAAGCTAATATGAATATTCATTTCAAAGCAAAACACCTACTTAAAAATTTTATGCCATCGGGAGTGCCTCAGAAGAACGAGAATATAATATGTTAAAGGAAGAATTGAGAGCAATGGATGAGGATGCTTGGCAATGGGTTGACAGACTTCATGCTGATAGGACATATTGGGCTAAGGCTTTCGATGGTGTCAACGATTCGGCATTATGACTACAACCGTTCGGAAAGTTTAAATGGAGTCTTGAGGGGAGTTCGTGGCTTACCAATTACCGCTTTTGTAATGGCAACATTACATTGAGTGGTTGAGTTCTTTCTAAAACATCGTCAGAGGTAGCAACAATGTTTACTCCATTTGTATCGGATGTGGATAAAACTATCATAGCCGAATGTCAGTGGCTAGAGCACATACAGTTAGGCGATATGGATATCAAGAATTTAAAGTTCTTACTGGAAGGGATTTGCAATACCAAGTCATTATCAATGGAATAAATTCTACATGTTCATGTTTGTGTTTGCAACTAACGGGATTACCTTGTTCACATATAATAGCTTGTTGTAGTTCGTTACACATGAACATAGATTATTATAGTCTATGCTCCCGTTGGTATACTACTGAATTCTTTCGAGATACATACGAACCACAGTTCCATCCGGTCCCCGATCGGCGTTATTGGGTTGAGTCATACGACAGACCTATACTTCCACCACACGAGCGAAGAAAGAAAGGACGACCCAATCTACTCGCATTTGCAATATTATGGACGAAGGCGCGGGAAGTAGTAGGAGCAAGTGTAGTATGTGTAAACAACCCGGCCATTATAAAAGCACATGTCCTGAAAATCAACAAAGAAGGACCGAAAGACGTCGTCGTTTAGGTTGATTAGTTTTGATATCTTGATTGTTCATATCTTGATTGTTGTAAATTATTTTTGATTAAATTACAATACTTCATGCATATTATAATTTTTTTATTTATTTATTCGATTATTACAGATGGACGATCACGAGGAGGCAGGACCGATTGATGCATCTGTATTGACAGATCAGACTCACCACAGATGTACTTGCATTAGAGATGAGGTTATATATTTTTTTTAATTAACTTTTTTATTTCTTTGAAATTTCATGTACTAATATTATGTGATTTTTATATTATTGCAGGGTTATTCTCCGGTTGAATTTGTGGAGCATAGTCGCACACTGAACCACTGGTAGATTGAGCATCCTGCAGTATTGGAGCTACTGGGACGTGCGGGATTCTATTATGTATCGCGGTTGAGGCGCGTCATGCTCGATCAGGCTTTGTTAGGATCCTTAGTGGAGCGGTGGCGAGGGAGACGCAGTCCTTTCACTTGAGGCATGGGAGATGATAGTCACCTTGATGGATGTGGCTGTCATTACTGGACTCCGCATTGATGGGGGCAGTGACCGGAGGAGGCTCGTATCAGTAGGGGGCGCTATGTGAGCTCTTGCTTGGGGTGCTTCCCGCAGAAATTAGAGGCGGAGAGATCAAACTTTAATGGTTGTATCATCAGTTTCATGACATCCCCGTAGATGCACAGCCCGCAGTGATAGAGACTACAGCCAGAGCGTATATTTTGTTTCAGATTGGTTGTAGCCTAATGCCAAACCCAAGCAGAACTAGAGTGCATTTAAAGTGGTTGCCTCTATTAGAGGATTTTGACGCTTGTGGTGCCTTGGCATGGGGTGCGGCGACGCTAGCTCATCTCTATCGAGCATTAGCAATGCTTGCATGAGGGGGAAGTGGTGTGTTTGTTGTTTTGCGACATTACTTCAGGTACATTCCTTTACTACTAATTTCATTCATAAATATTTTTTATTATTTAAGTAGCTTAATATGTAGATTTGGGCATGGGATCATCTGCACATTGGTCGACCTGAGATAGTCGGACCGCAGTTTGATCTTATTGATGAGCCAACTAGGTTGCAGGTATGTATTAAATTTTAAGTTTTCAGTGTTTTATTTATCATTACTAATATGTTATATGTGAAACAGGTGGAATAATAGGTTGGCTTTTCGGGACAATGTCAGGACGGCTGACATTGAGTTTTATCGTGATCAGCTTGATTGCCAGTTAGAGTCCAGGTACATGAGTTAATTATCATAAGTTTTCATTCACATAACTTTCTTTTTAATAAAAGTTACTTACCATTTACTTTTCACAAATAGATTATATGGAGACCATATACATATGATATACTAGGGTCACTTCCCCCTTTTGTCTAGTGGGGTCCCCGGTATGGCGATCACGGACGACCCTAGTATGTTTTCATATTATTGAGCTACATCTTCCGGATCGGGCGCTTCGTCATTTTGGATTTCGACAGCATATACCCGATGCAGTAGTTGCTCTACCTCGCATCACTTCACGAGGTAGAGCGGATCAGAACTGGGCGCATTTCATGCCATACATATTCAGGATTGGGACAATCGACTGCAGTATATAGTAGAAGGTGGACCCCCATGTAGATCCCGATTATATACCGCCGCTTCTATCTACATGCAGTGGTATTGGATTATCACCAGGAGGTGGATATATACTCCAGCACAGCGTCCCCCCTTGCATATCACCCCATGGACATCGCGAGAGATTTTTGGTATGATATAATAATTATTTCATTTTCAAACGAAAGTCAATGTAATTATTGTGATACTGTTTTCATTTCAGGTCGATTTCCTTCAAAGAATAGAATATACGATCAAAGTGTACTACCCCAACTTTCACATACGGACCACCTTTCGACATTTGTACACGTGGTGCTGCTCAGGTGGAGGTTGGTTTACTGACTGTAAGACATTACCACTACTACACCACGCCCGGTGGATCATGGTGGAGCATCGACGTCGGGGCATGCACCATCACCTAGTCCATCGTGGGACACAGCCAGCAGACCATGGTGGAGCACATCGACGTCGGAGCATGCACCATCAGATACTACGCCACCATCGGGGTACGTACCACTTGGTCGTCGTCAACGAGGACCTGATCTTTTTTATTTTAGGCGAGCACGGCATCGACAGTCCTCCCAGGCGGATCAGCCCTCATCTTCAGCTCCTTCACAGCCAGAGGGCACGGCTATTTCACAGTTGGACCAATTCGACCGTATTGAGCCATTGATTATTTTACATTGTTATATATTGTTATATTTATATTATTTGTGTTCTGATGAGCTGTGATGTGCTGTGATGTGATGTGCGCTGTGATGTGATATGATGTGATGTGATTTGTCTGTGGTGTTTGTGATGTTGTGTTGTGCGATGTTCTGCGATGTGAGTGTGTGTGCTTTGTTGTGTGTTGTGTTGTGTTATTGTATGATGTGCGAATGTGATGTGAGTGATGTAATGTGTGTAATGGTGTTGTGCTTTGTGTTTGTTGTGTTGTTGTGTTGGTGCGCGTAATCATGTTTTGCTTCTTCTTTGAAATTGTTGAAACTTACTGTAATAAGTGTTCAATGTAATATTAATATTTCTATTTTCTGCCCTTCTTTTTTTTTTTTAA
>CM055069.1:10212006-10262401 GCA_029204045.2 Tillandsia leiboldiana
AACAATTTCCAACTATATCCCTCTTTTGGGCACAGTTTAAAAATACATCTGTTAGACCTTCAATTACAGGTTCAAGCAGTACGTAGAGCATAACAACAAATCAAACAAAATTTCTAAATGTTCTATAGTACAGTGACACTTAAAAGGCAATCCATCGAACAGCCACTAAAAAAAAGCAGCACTCCACAATTTCTAGCATATAAAGACCATATTTATCAAAGCATTTCATAAAAGGAAAAAAATCGACCAAAGACACAAAAGAAAAAAAAAAAGAAAAAAGAAAAGGTAAAAGAAAACATTTTTCGATGGAAATGGGGAAGGTTTAGCTTACCATCCTGCCGCCGTCGACGAGAATGGAGTCGCAGAGGCGAAAGTAAAGCTCTTTCTTGGAAGAGTACTCGAGGGGTCGTACGGCGCGCGACAGTATCTGGGCGCAATCGGGCGGCAGGAAATTGGCCACACGGCGTCTGAGGTGGCGGCAGACAGGAGTGCGGCGGAGACGAGGGCTGCCCTGCACGAATCGCGAGGGTGGTGAAGGCGAGCACGCGGACCACGCACTCCTCTGGCAGCCGAGCGAATCCGCCGATGCCGGCACCATCGTCGCCCTCGCCTTCTCCTTGTTTTATCTTTTTCCCATTCGGCTTTCCATTCTTCAAAAGATTCGATGAAAGCATCCTGTGACAGATCTACAAGTTTGTATAGACTGACGTACAAGTCGGTGTTGACTTGGTAGCAGATTAGCACGGGCGTGGAAAATATGCATACCAAGTCGATAACGCAAAAGATCAGTTACGACGAGGGATTGTCCTGAATGCGTCGTCCCTCGAGTAAATAAAGTAAAAGGCAAAAGACTTTCAGAATTCATTTGGTGTCGTATTATCTCGTGATTAAAAATAATTCAGTCGAAATTATTCTATTTGGTTCGTCTTGTCCGACTGTATATAGTCGGTAATATAGAATTATAAAAAAAAATTAAAAAAAATTAAAGAATAGGGAGGGGTGTCTCATATTATCTTATATATCATATAAAATTATGAATTTATTCTTCCAATTGTCGAAAATTCTCCTTCCCTATTCATATAAAATGAAGTCAGTTAAAAATAAAATAAAATTAACCGTCTCGAATTCGTTTCAATCTAATAAGAAATAAAACAGAAGGCGGGTGACTCCTAGCTCTAGACTAGACGTCCGTGAATTGTATGTCATTTTTAACTATATGACTTTTAATTTTGGATTAATTTTAGTCAAGCATTTTGAAAATTCAAAAAAAAGTTAGATTTTTCAAGGAATTTGATCGTATGCCCTTTCAAATATATTCTCACTATTAACTTTCATCTCTCTGCATAATTTTTATTTTTAATATTTAGTTGCTGGAGAAAAATCTTGGGTGTGTAAGATAAAGATGCACAAATAAAGAGAAAAGCAATAAAAGAAATCTCTTTGAAAAAAAGTTGTTATTATCTATATCTATATATATATATATATATATATATATATATATATATATATATATATATATATATATATATATATATATGGCTTTTTTTCAAAATGACCTTATAAAAAATTGAATTTTTGAAAATAGCCCTACAAATTTTGTATTTACAAAAATGGCCCTCTTCCTGCCAACTGGGCGCCACGTCAGCGTGCCACATCAGCTCACGGGGGGACGTGTAATTAGTTGAACACAGCAGGTTCAACCTGCGTGTCTAGACACGCAGGTTCACCTGCGTGTTCAACTTGCCCTAAACCCCGCCCAGCCCGACCCCCGACCCTCCCTTCCTCACTCACCTATTTCGATCTCTCTCTCTATCTCTCACTCACTCTCTCTCTCTCTCTCTCTCTCTCTCTCTCTCTCTCTCTCTCTCTCTCTCGCTCCCGTGCAGCAGCCGCCGCAGCCGCCGCAGCCGCCGGTCGTCGTCGTCGGAGGAGGAGGAGAAAGAGGCGTCGCCGTCTAAGGTATATTTTTGCATATAATAGATCAAAATTTAGGGCTTTTTTTTATAGTGTTTTAACATATAATTTTGTTAATTGAATCCATTTGAGGTAATCTTGCATATAATAGATCATACGCTAGTTATCCTTTTTCTTGTTTTTTTTAAAAAAATATGTAAATTAATGTTTAATATATATAGAGAGGGAGAGAGAAAGAAAGAAAGAAAGGGCTTATATATATATATATATATATATATATATATATATATATATATATATATATATATATATATATATATTAAATTACATAAAATTATATATATATATTAAAAGTATATATTTATATATACTTTTAAAATTAATGTTTAAAAGTATATATTTATATATATATATATATATATATATTAAATTACATAAAATTAATGTTTAATATATATATAGAGAGAGAAAGGGCTTATATACTTTTAAAAGTATAAACCTATATTTGAAGTTTCTATTAGAGCATTCGACTTTTAAATGTTGAGCTCCCAACCTAAGTTGGTGGTATGGTGCTAACATCTATAACTAAAGATGGGAGCCACATGAAAGGATCTTTCATTCTTGGAAATTTCGGTCCTAAAACTAGTTTTAGCCTAGTTCAGTGGTACTAGCGGTTGAGAGAGCTAATAAAGCAAGGTAATGACAAAGTTTGAACCCCAAGTCTAGATTACAGAGAATTACTTACATTGTTGTGAAAAGGATATATGGTCCATGATCTTTGTTACGGCATTTTGGTATTGGCATATTTCGTGAGTCAAGTCAGTGAGTTGAATCGGGGTCTTAAAGGGATCAAATTGTCAATCAGCAATCAAAGACTTAGAGAAGATTCAACAAGAGCTCAAGTTGACACTCAGTATCTTGAGTCTTGAAGATTGAAGTTGAAGAATTGTGGATCAGTTACATCAATCTCAAGAAGAAAGTATTCAAGAGGATCAGGTATGTTTAACTAAATAATTGTGGTGATCCGAATACTTTCTTATAGTGTAGAAACACTTGGATGAACTTTTAATTGCATAATAATCAAAAACTGGTGTTCGGACATGTTCAGGATCCGGATCAGAGCCAACGATCCGGATCCCGAAGGTTGTTGCTTCATACAAGACTTCGATCCGGATCCATGCAATTTCCGATCCGGATCCCGAATGTTAAGTTTTCTGATTTGTATGAACGATCCGGATCGGGCAATGCGATCCGGATTCCGAACCATGGTATTTCTGGAATCGTCAATCTCGTTACGACGATCCGGATCGCAGTAAATCCGATCCGGATCGCCGTCCTGAAAATTTCCAGATAAGGTATGTTTTTGATTCTTATCTCTTTCCAAAGGTTTCTAAACTATAAATAGACGTTTAGGGTTTCTCAAAAACGTGGGAGCTACAGCCGATCTTTTTATAAAACTCTTGAGAGCAACCCTAGAGGCTAGGTTTTTATCGATCTTCTTTATAGCCTCTTTTAGGTCAATTCGATGGTTCTTTCAAGAACATATCTTTTGTCGAATTGATCTAATCTTTGCTTAGAGATTTCTTCTACGGTTCCTCATTGATAATCTAAACAAAGGATCACCATCGAAGTCAATATTCTTATCGACTGAGTTTGCGTCGTGGATTCGACGTGGCATTGTGGATTCGGTGTGCTAAAGGCGTTTCGTGGATTCGAAACGTGTGCTCGTGGATTCGAGTGGCGTTCGTGGATTCGAACATGTGCAGTGGACGTGCAAAACGGTGGAGCGCGAGGTCCAAGAAATTGAAGGAGGGGTTAAATCCGTGGAGACGGTAATCACCTTGTTATTCTTTTTTTCTTAGGGATTATTATTGCGTGGATATCCAACCGGTCAGCGCAAGGTCCGAAGAAGCTGAAGGAGGGGTTTGAGTCCGTGGAGTCGGTAATCACCTTATTATTCTTCTATTCTTAGTGGATTGTTATTGCGTGTTGGTCCCGTGGTTTTCTCCTGGATTGGAGTTTCCACTATATCTCGGTGTGCTGTTTTTATTTTCCGCATTGGTTTTTATTTTGCACTGAGATTGAGTTTTTAAGTATTACACCTATTCACCCCCCTCTAGTTGTTTGATAGTACCTATTTAGATCCTTGTGGATCCTTAATAACTCTACAATTGGTATCAGAGCGAGTTTTAGGTTTATCTATCATGTTGGGTGAAAGTGGTAATATTTATAGACCTCCTCTTTTTGATGGGACTAATTATGCTTATTGGAAAGTGCGGATGAGGGCTTTTCTCATCGCAATTGATGAGCGGGTATGGCAATCCGTGGAATACGGTTGGGTGCATCCTGTTGAGGAAGTAGGAAATTCTACTACCCCAAAACCTCGCTCTAGATGGTCCAAAGAGGAATTTGAAAGATCTTCTTACAATGGGAAAGGTATGAACGCTTTATTTAATTCTCTTTCCTCGACTGAGTTCACAAGAATTTCCGCGTGTGAAACCGCGAAGGAAATTTGGGATATTCTCAAAATTACACATGAGGGTACTAATCTTGTAAAAATTCAAAAGCTCCAAATGCTTACAAGTCAATTTGACTCTATTCATATGGAAGAGCATGAATTGTTTACAGATTATTACACTAGACTTCAAGATGTAATAAATACATGTGCTAATTTAGGAGAAAAGATCCCGGAGTCGAAAATTGTAAGAAAGATACTTCGGACTCTTCCGGAACGGTTTAGGGCAAAGGTTACCGCCATTGAAACCGTTAGTCATCCGGATGAGATGAGTGTAGAGGAATTAGTAGGTGCTTTGCAAACTTATGAAATGACTTTTCCTACTAATCAAGTTTCTTCCAAGTCTTCTTCTAAACTTACAGGTATTGCATTCAAATCATCAAAGGAAGAAGTTAGCGAATCGAGTTCCGACGATGAAATCTCTTTTGCCGATTTTGAAGAACAATTGGCGCGGATCACAAAGAAATTTCGTCGGAAGTTTTGGAAGAATCGAACCGATGGATCTTCATCCACGAAACTATCTAAGGATCATCGGGTTCTAAATCCTCTAATCTCAAAAGCTTTGCAAAACCCTCTAAAGAAAAAGAGAAAGATGATTTCGAAGGGGAAATCCAATGCTATCGATGCAAAGGCTACGGCCATTTTTCAACGGATTGTCCTTCTCCGAAATCATATAAAAGAGGGCTTTGCAAGCAAAAACTTGGGACGATTCTACTTCTAATGAATCGACCTCAAGTAAAGGGGAAAAAGTTGTTGCCTCTCATGCCTCTCATATTCCCTCTTCTAATGGTTGCTTATCATCTTTAATCACTGACTCTATTCCTTTGATTTTGCATGAAACATCAACATCCGGCGGAGAGTCATCAAGTGAGGGGGAGTCGGACGAAGAAGAACTCGTTGAGGCATATCAACAACTTCTTGCGGAATCTAAGAAGATGGCCAAGCATATCAAGAAGTTGAGGAAGCAACGACTTGAGAATCAAGACGAGAATCATGCTTTAAAGATCAAACTTCATGATCTCGAGGAGGAACGAGAGCTTTTATTGGATAATAATAAAATCCTCCAGGAAAAGATAAATCAATCGGAAACGATCGTTAATACCCATATTAACAAGATTGATTTTCTTGAAAAGCAGTTTGAGGAGATTCATGTTACCAACCAAGCTTTGACCAAGCAAGTCCATCAACTTAAATCCGACATACAAAGGATTTCAACCGGTTCGAAGAAACATGATTATATGTCCGGATTAGGTCAAACAAGCAAGGTTGGTTTGGGTTTTAAAAAGAATCAAACTGTGCATGCTTCAAGTTCCACATTCAAATTGAAAGGAAGAATGTGTCACTTATGTGGACTTGAAGGACATTTGGTGAAGAATTGCCCCAAAAAGAGAAAGAAGAGTCCTTCGGCAACTTCATCTACGGAGCGAACTCAACGGAATCAAAAGACACATCAAGTCAAAGGAGTTCACTCAACCCACCAAAGGTCCGAGCCACAATATCAATCATACAAGTGGATCACTACGAGGCAAAGACCTAAGGTGGATCAACAGTCCAAGCTATCAACTCCCGACCACAACGAATCAAGACAACCCAAAATCCAGCGATTTTGGATTCGGAAAGGTGATATCTTTCCTTGTCTTAAGTTCTAAATAGCTTATGACTGTATGTAATGCTTTGATTGGTTTTCCCTTCATATCTTTCTTAATCTTTGCATTACATGTTTTCAATGCTCTTCGTTTTTATACTTTGTTTTTGAACAAAAGGGTTTTTACTGAACAAGTGCATTGAATAAAAAGGGTTTCACTTTTATTCACTCCAAATTAATTTTATTTGGATTATCAACTTTACTCCATAATCATAATCTTGAAAATACTTCATTATAGGAGTTTTTGATATTATAAGCATCAAATTTTAGAAATCATGTGTGATCTTTAGATGCTTAATCTATCTCGGTTGTGTGAATTCATTGTGATAAACGTGAGACAACCGATAGGCTAAAATTTGGGATTTAATTCTTTCACGTAAGAGATTGCATTCTTACAAGGGTATTGAAATGATTTGCAAAAGATGTGGAAAGAGTTACATCCGAAAGGAGTGTGAAAACTACCACCACATGTTGGAAAGAGCTGCCACCCCGGTCGTCCGGTTTGTGTGTGAAGCTACCACATGTTATGGATGCTTGATAGTATTTTATGAGAAAATCTTTAGTTGAAGCATTTGGAGATTTATATGCAAAACTCTTATATTTTGAACAATCTCCTGGTTGGTATAAGGTGGGATAGTTGAAAGATGCTCAAAGAGCCACCCTTAGGTATTTTAGTGCTTATCTCAAATTTGAAAGGGTAAGAAATCAAATTGATGTCATTTGGAAATCTCTGTAAGTCATCTTTGTACATCCGTTACATCTTGATAGACTTTGGATCTCAAGATTATTTTTGATGACTTGTGTTTGATGAATATAACATGAAAAACTGTTTATAATGTTTTATCTTTGTTTTTCATGATTTAGGAGTAAATCTTTTTAATCTTGTGAAATTAATTGGATTGAATGACATCTTGTTAATTCATTGGTTAAAGCACTTAAATTGATTTCTTGATGGAATACAAATCGGTATTTGAAAAGATTCTAAAATTTGAATTTGTTTCAAGGAATTATTTGATTTTTGCCTTCTGGTACCGGTACGCAATCTGCATTGTTGTTATATACCAGAACTGAGCTTTTATCTCTCTTTCTCTATGAACTAATGTTGTTAGTGATTTCCTTTTGTCTAGTATGTTCACTGTTTGACAATTTGTGACAAAAAGGGGGAGAAGAGAAAATGAGGACGGAGATGAGATCATCAAGAGAGGACAAACGAAAATGGAAAAATGGGGGAGAATGGAAAATGATGATCGTATCACAAAGGGGGAGAACATAGATGCTCAAGAACATGGAGAACATGTTAGAGATGCTCAAGATAGGGGGAGACAAAGAAAAAATTGAAAGAGCCGAAAAACAAAAGAACCAAAAGGAAGACGGATCAAATGTAGGATTTTAATTTCTAACGACTAACGTTTGATTTTGTTTGGAGTTTTATTTTGCAGGAATTACATCACTCTAAGACTCCAAGTCCTAAGTCGTAGAGTATGTTCTAGGACTGTTTGGTTCAAATGTAATTTTGTATTTATTGGATCTTTCACGCAAAGAAAATCAATGTTTTGGTGATAACATTGAATTTCGACTTTTTGGTTTAAGATGAGTGACTTGAGCGCTTTTATGTATTTTTGGGTTTTGTCACGAAATTGCCAAAGGGGGAGATTGTTACGGCATTTTGGTATTGGCATATTTCGTGAGTCAAGTCAGTGAGTTGAGTCGGGGTCTTAAAGGGATCAAATTGTCAATCAGCAATCAAAGACTTAGAGAAGATTCAACAAGAGCTCAAGTTGACACTCAGTATCTTGAGTCTTGAAGATTGAAGTTGAAGAATTGTGGATCAGTTACATCAATCTCAAGAAGAAAGTATTCAAGAGGATCAGGTATGTTTAACTAAATAATTGTGGTGATCCGAATACTTTCTTATAGTGTAGAAACACTTGGATGAACTTTTAATTGCATAATAATCAAAAACTGGTATTCGGACATGTTCAGGATCCGGATCAGAGCCAACGATCCGGATCCCGAAGGTTGTTGCTTCATACAAGACTTCGATCCGGATCCATGCAATTTCCGATCCGGACCCCGAATGTTAAGTTTTCTGATTTGTATAAACGATCCGGATCGGGCAATGCGATCCGGATTCCGAACCATGGTATTTCTAGAATCGTCAATCTCGTTACGACGATCCGGATCGCAGTAAATCCGATCCGGATCGCCGTCCTGAAAATTTCCAGATAAGGTATGTTTTTGATTCTTATCTCTTTCCAAAGGTTTCTAAACTATAAATAGACGTTTAGGGTTTCTCAAAAACGTGGGAGCTACGGCCGATCTTTTTATAAAACTCTTGAGAGCAACCCTAGAGGCTAGGTTTTTATCGATCTTCTTTATAGCCTCTTTTAGGTCAATTCGATGGTTCTTTCAAGAACATATCTTTTGTCGAATTGATCTAATCTTTGCTTAGAGATTTCTTCTACGATTCCTCATTGATAATCTAAGCAAAGGATCACCATCGAAGTCAATATTCTTATCGACTGAGTTTGCGTCGTGGATTCGACGTGGCATCGTGGATTCGGTGTGCTAAAGGCGTTTCGTGGATTCGAAACGTGTGCTCGTGGATTCGAGTGGCGTTCGTGGATTCGAACGTGTGCAGTGGACGTGCAAAATGGTGGAGCGCGAGGTCCAAGAAATTGAAGGAGGGGTTAAATCCGTGGAGACGGTAATCACCTTGTTATTCTTTTTTTCTTAGGGATTGTTATTGCGTGGATATCCAACCGGTCAGCGCAAGGTCCGAAGAAGCTGAAGGAGGGGTTTGAGTCCGTGGAGTCGGTAATCACCTTGTTATTCTTCTATTCTTAGTGGATTGTTATTGCGTGTTGGTCCCGTGGTTTTTCTCCTGGATTGGAGTTTCCACGTATATCTCGGTGTGCTGTTTTTATTTTCCGCATTGGTTTTTATTTTGCACTGAGATTGAGTTTTTAAGTATTACACCTATTCACCCCCCTCTAGTTGTTTGATAGTACCTATTTAGATCCTTGTGGATCCTTAATAACTCTACAATCTTAATTTGTCAAGCTCATCATACTAATCTTAATTTGTCGAACTAGAGTAGAGTAGTCATCAAACTGACGAATGTTATATTATTTATTATTATTTTTAGTACGTCAGTATGTCTGGTGAATGTGTTCCGTTTTATATTCATAAGGACGAAAATTTAGTCGTGAACAATAATATACCACAATACATTGGTGGCTATAAAGAACTGATCGGAATTCGCCGCGACATCACATTTCGGGATTTCGAAGCAGAAATATACAAGGTCACTAATTATGATCGAGCGAAGTTCCGTCTACGCATAACAGTTCGATGTCCAATGGGACCTAATGAATGGAAATTATTTGACATATCAAGTGATCATGGGATTGTAGGCGTGATGAGTTTTTTCCCATTTTATGGTTGCATCAAAGTATACGTAGAGAAGCAAGTGTTGACTACACGTCACCGTCCAACCTCTGTTTACCAAAGAGACTATGTCGATCTTGAACGAATTCGTACATCAAGGTATGCAAATTTAGAAATTTTCAATTTCAATCTTTGTCCTTTATTAGTATAGGTGCGGAAAATGGATAATTTACATTTTATAAGTATTGCAGAGTGTCTGAAGTCCCATATGTGCCAGTGAGTACATCATTATCATATATTACTGTGGATCCATCTTTATTCGGTGGAGTTGATGAGCGGTAAGTGATTATATGATTTAATTACATAAAATCTTAATAGATTCGAATAGTTAATCATAAATACCTTTGCAGATCAACTATCCATCATAATCTATATGAGGTTCCATCATCTAGCAATCGAGAATGCACTGATCTAGAGTTGAGAAATATAAATGAAAATGAGGAAGTAATAGAAAGTGATAATGAGCAAATAAATAGCAGTGACGATGAGCATGTAAGTGAAACTGATATGGACTCTACAGATGATGATAGTGATGGTATCCCACAATCTATTGATTTTGGCCATGATGGCAGTTTGAATTCTCTCACATGCGCCACTCAAGATGAAGGGATTGAATGGATTGAAAATTCATTTGCAAACAACGATGATGTCGAGGACCCGGTAGAATTTGAAGATCACCGACAGCGTTTTTTACTGGGCAATGAATTAATTCACCAAACCGTTGTTGAACAAAACATTTATCAA
This sequence comes from Tillandsia leiboldiana, assembly GCA_029204045.2. Lineage (NCBI taxonomy): Eukaryota > Viridiplantae > Streptophyta > Magnoliopsida > Poales > Bromeliaceae > Tillandsia > Tillandsia leiboldiana. Next base: position 10,222,275 of record CM055069.1, read on the forward strand.
GGTCCTCCGAGTGATGATCAATGGAAAGATCGGGTATTTTCTGACAAGACGTCCTTGGTGAATGCTTTGGATCGATGGCACATTGAACATAATGTGCAACTTAGAGTTGTTAAATCAAACACAACTAGATATACTGTGAGATGTTTGGTCAATTCTTGCCCATGGAGATTACATGCCTCTCGACCCAAAGGTTCATCACATTTTAAAGTAAAGACCTATGCGGGACCACATACATCCATGATTCCTATTTTGAATACAATGCATAGGAATTATACATCTTCTTTTATATGTCAACATATACTACCCACAATGAAGGCAAGGCTTGCTATGAGTCCTACAGAAGTTCAAACCAGAGTTCGGAGTGAGTTTCACGTCACCATTTCATATAGCAAGGCTTGGCGGGCATGGAATGAAGCCTTGCAAATTATATACGGTAGTTGGGAGCAATCATATTGTGACCTTCCTCGATATTTCTCAATGTTAGAAACAACAAATCCCGGAACTATTACCAATATTGAAACTACAAGAGTGACGAGTACTTCAAGAATGTTTGCACGCGCCTTTTGGGCTTTTGGACCCTCGATTTATGGTTGGTCGTTTTGCCGGCCAATACTTAGTATCGATGCCACGCACTTGTATGGAAAATATGGAGGCCATGCATTAATTGCCACAGGTGTTGATGGCAATGGTGGTTTGTACCCGCTAACATTCGCTATATGCGAGGGGGAGAATGGCTCGAGTTGGGAGTGGTTTCTAAATTGTCTACGGAGCTACATAACACGAGGTCGAGTTATTATATTAATTTCTGATCGCTTTAATGGACTTGCGAACCTTGTTGCACTTGCATTCCCACAATCAGAAGGACATGCTCATCGATGGTGTTTGCGACACATGAAAGCTAATATGAATATTCATTTCAAAGCAAAACACCTACTTAAAAAATTTTATGCCATCGGGAGTGCCTCAGAAGAACGAGAATATAATATGTTAAAGGAAGAATTGAGAGCAATGGATGAGGATGCTTGGCAATGGGTTGACAGACTTCATGCTGATAGGACATATTGGGCTAAGGCTTTCGATGGTGGTCAACGATTCGGCATTATGACTACGAACCGTTCGGAAAGTTTAAATGGAGTCTTGAGGGGAGTTCGTGGCTTACCAATTACCGCTTTTGTAATGGCAACATTACATTGAGTGGTTGAGTTCTTTCTAAAACATCGTCAAGAGGTAGCAACAATGTTTACTCCATTTGTATCGGATGTGGATAAAACTATCAATAGCCGAATGTCAGTGGCTAGAGCACATACAGTTAGGCGATATGGATATCAAGAATTTAAAGTTCTTACTGGAAGGGATTTGCAATACCAAGTCATTATCAATGGAATAAATTCTACATGTTCATGTTTGTGTTTGCAACTAACGGGATTACCTTGTTCACATATAATAGCTTGTTGTAGTTCGTTACACATGAACATAGATTATTATAGTCTATGCTCCCGTTGGTATACTACTGAATTCTTTCGAGATACATACGAACCACAGTTCCATCCGGTCCCCGATCGGCGTTATTGGGTTGAGTCATACGACAGACCTATACTTCCACCACACGAGCGAAGAAAGAAAGGACGACCCAAATCTACTCGCATTTGCAATATTATGGACGAAGGCGCGGGAAGTAGTAGGAGCAAGTGTAGTATGTGTAAACAACCCGGCCATTATAAAAGCACATGTCCTGAAAATCAACAAAGAAGGACCGAAAGACGTCGTCGTTTAGGTTGATTAGTTTGATATCTTGATTGTTTCATATCTTGATTGTTGTAAATTATTTTGATTAAATTACAATACTTCATGCATATTATAATTTTTTTATTTATTTATTCGTATTATTACAGATGGACGATCACGAGGAGGCAGGACCGATTGATGCATCTGTATTGACAGATCAGACTCACCACAGATGTACTTGCATTAGAGATGAGGTTATATATTTTTTTTAATTAACTTTTTTATTTCTTTGAAATTTCATGTACTAATATTATGTGATTTTTATATTATTGCAGGGTTATTCTCCGGTTGAATTTGTGGAGCATAGTCGCACACTGAACCACTGGTAGATTGAGCATCCTGCAGTATTGGAGCTACTGGGACGTGCGGGATTCTATTATGTATCGCGGTTGAGGCGCGTCATGCTCGATCAGGCTTTGTTAGGATCCTTAGTGGAGCGGTGGCGGAGGGAGACGCAGTCCTTTCACTTGAGGCATGGGGAGATGATAGTCACCTTGATGGATGTGGCTGTCATTACTGGACTCCGCATTGATGGGGGGCAGTGACCGGAGGAGGCTCGTATCAGTAGGGGGCGCTATGTGAGCTCTTGCTTGGGGTGCTTCCCGCAGAAATTAGAGGCGGAGAGATCAAACTTTAATGGTTGTATCATCAGTTTCATGACATCCCCGTAGATGCACAGCCCGCAGTGATAGAGACTACAGCCAGAGCGTATATTTTGTTTCAGATTGGTTGTAGCCTAATGCCAAACCCAAGCAGAACTAGAGTGCATTTAAAGTGGTTGCCTCTATTAGAGGATTTTGACGCTTGTGGTGCCTTGGCATGGGGTGCGGCGACGCTAGCTCATCTCTATCGAGCATTAGCAAGTGCTTGCATGAGGGGGAAAGTGGTGTGTTGTTGTTTTGCGACATTACTTCAGGTACATTCCTTTACTACTAATTTCATTCATAAATATTTTTTATTATTTCTAAGTAGCTTAATATGTAGATTTGGGCATGGGATCATCTGCACATTGGTCGACCTGAGATAGTCGGACCGCAGTTTGATCTTATTGATGAGCCACTAGGTTGCAGGTATGTATTAAATTTTAAGTTTTCAGTGTTTTATATTATCATTACTAATATGTTATATGTGAAACAGGTGGAATAATAGGTTGGCTTTTCGGGACAATGTCAGGACGGCTGACATTGAGTTTTATCGTGATCAGCTTGATTGCCAGTTAGAGTCTCAGGTACATGAGTTAATTATCATAAGTTTTCATTCACATAACTTTCTTTTTAATAAAAGTTACTTACCATTTACTTTTCACAATAGATTATATGGAGACCATATACATATGATATACTAGGGTCACTTCCACCCTTTTGTCTAGTGGGGTCCCCGGTATGGCGATCACGGACGACCCTAGTATGTTTTCATATTATTGAGCTACATCTTCCGGATCGGGCGCTTCGTCATTTTGGATTTCGACAGCATATACCCGATGCAGTAGTTGCTCTACCTCGCATCACTTCACGAGGTAGAGCGGATCAGAACTGGGCGGCATTTCATGCCATACATATTCAGGATTGGGACAATCGACTGCAGTATATAGTAGAGGTGGACCCCCATGTAGATCCCGATTATATACGCGCCGCTTCTATCTACATGCAGTGGTATTGGAGTATCACCAGGAGGTGGATATATACTCCAGCACAGCGTCCCCCCCTTGCATATCAGCCCCATGGACATCGCGAGAGATTTTTGGTATGATATAATAATTAATTTCATTTTCAAACGAAAGTCAATGTAATTATTGTGATACTGTTTTCATTTCAGGTCGATTTCCTTCAAAGAATAGAATATACGATCAGAAGTGTACTACCCCAACTTTCACATACTGGACCACCTTTCGACATTCTGACACGTGGTGCTGCTCAGGTGGAGGTTGGTTTACTGACTGTACAGACATTACCACATACTACACCACGCCCGGTGGATCATGGTGGAGCATCGACGTCGGGGCATGCACCATCACCTAGTCCATCGGGGACACAGCCAGCAGACCATGGTGGAGCATCGACGTCGGAGCATGCACCATCAGATACTACGCCACCATCGGGGTACGTACCACTTGGTCGTCGTCAACGAGGACCTGATCTTTTTTATTTTAGGCGAGCACGGCATCGACAGTCCTCCCAGGCTGATCAGCCCTCATCTTCAGCTCCTTCACAGCCAGAGGGCACGGCTATTTCACAGTTGGACCAATTCGACCGTATTGAGCCATTTGATTAGTTTACATTGTTATATATTGTTATATTTATATTATTTTGTTCTGATGAGCTGTGATGTGATGTGATGTGATGTGCGATGTGATGTGATATGATGTGATGTGATGTGTTGTTGTGTTGTTGTGATGTTGTGTTGTGCGATGTTCTGCGATGTGATGTGATGTGCTTTGTTGTGTTGTTGTGTTGTGTTATTGTATGATGTGCGATGTGATGTGATGTGATGTAATGTGTTGTAATGTGTTGTGCTTTGTTGTGTTGTTGTGTTGTTGTGTTGTGCTCGTAATCATGTATTTTGCTTCTTCTTTGAAATGTTGAAACTTACTGTAATAATTGTTCAATGTAATATTTATAATTTCTATTTTTCATGCCCTTCTTTTTTTTTTAATGCTCACTATGTATATGCTTTGCATTTATTATTTGTTTAAAGCTTTAGTTGAACAAAATATCAGTTTCTTTATATGTATTTTGCTTCTTCTTTTTTTTTTTGTCGTTGGAGGCATGCTATTCATGTGTGGGAACTTAAATAGAGAATTACTTTATTTTGTTTTTTAATCTTATAGGAGGAATACAGGGATTATAAATTTCCACTTGTAACTTGTGTTGTTTTATCGGGAATGTATGAAGATGATTTGGACAATTGTGAAGAGATTGTTTACTTCATTTTGTTGTGATGAGCTCCTGAATGATTTCCCATATTGTAATACTTTGTTGTGACTTGCGAGCTATTTTTCTTGTCGGAGAACTTTCTTCTTTCTCTTTTAGATAACTGTGCCTTATCAGAGAAGTTGAATTAGAAATATTGAATACACAAGCTATGACACCTCCTTTATGCTGACCGCAATCCTACAAAGTTGCTCTGCTAAGTCATATTGTCCACCTTTTAGCATAATTAGTGCTCTTGTTTCCAAAATTGTTGCTCTTAAATTCTCAAGATCCTAGTGAAATAGAGCATTAGACACTGCATTTGATCTCCTTTTTGCACTAGTTAAACACAAAGATTCATTGTTAGCTTCCAAAAGGAAAGAATCCACCAGTACATCTAGTGTATTAGAGAGTTGAATGCACGCTGAATAATGATGAAAAAAAAAAAATATTCAGACTAAACACGCAGGCGGAACCTGCGTGTCTAGACACGCAGGCTCAACCTGCGTGTTTAGACACGTAGGTTGAGCCTGCGTGTCTAAACACGCAGGTTCAGGTTGAACCTGCGTGTTTAGACACGCAGGTACAACCTGCGTGTTCAACTAATTACACGTCCCACCCATGAGCTGATGTGGCACGCTGACGTGGCGCCCAGTTGGTAGGAAGAGGGCCATTTTTGCAAATACAAATTTTGTAGGGCTATTTTCAAAAATTCAAATTTTTACAGGGTCATTTTCAAAAAAAGCCCATATATATATATATATATATATATATATATATATATATATATATATATATATATATATATATATATATATATATATGGAAAATGCTATGTATACACCCCGAATGGGGTGTATATCATACACCCCACCCCATTCAAGGGTGGGGTGAATTCCACCGGTCACTTGAATATATATATACTATTTATAAAAGAAGGTGTAGTAAATCGACCCTTTTTGGTAAATTGGATCAAGCGGAGGGTTTAGTTCCTATTGTCACAAATCTATAAATAAAGGGGGAGGAATAATGTATTGTTCACTCTAAACCACATTGTCTTACATTATTAACATAGTAGCTGTCATACTCTTCTTCTCACTCCTTTCCAAAGAGAAACTGTTCTTATTTTATGAGCTTCCGAGCGCAGGTTTGATTTTATCCAAAGCTTGGGTACGGTGAACTGTTAAAAATACGCAACCAATTCACTTAAAACGTATAAAAATTACACCCACAGGTCTCGACCGGACTCAACCCATCTGGACATTATGTCTATTATTGGTGTCACGCCCCAAGACCACCAATTTGGACAGTTTGGGCATACCAACAGACCCGCCAATCGGGCATAACCTCTCTATACCCGAAATGAACGTAACATATTGTTGGGGCCGAAAATAGCGATCAGGGATCCACCCCGGGTGTCGGTTGACCCTCTTGACGTGAATGTGTCGCGTGCTAAAGGATCAGACGATCGGACCGAGGAGGGATCTGCTCGGCCAGGTTCTTTTCTGGTAACTCTCGCGACTATCCGGCTTAGAGATGTAATAACAACAATTTTGAGTTTGGTAAGTGGAATGAAATTGGTTTATTCCGGAACTTATAAATGGTGCTGTTAGCCTTTTGAGGATTCATTTCTCGAAGTAGCTTCCAACAGGTTAATGGTAAAAGGGTAGCGTAGGGGTTTTGTCACGCCCCGGGGTCGAAACTACTATCCGGTCTCGCCAACAGATCCGCCACCCATACGGGAAGCCCGGCATAGGCGAAGCGTCTAACCTACAAAAGATAATACTACAGTTATATAGATATCAGAGCTGAAAAGTAAACTACTAAAATATGAAATACGAGTCCAAAATGGTACAAGTCTGATCCTCACAAAACATGTCTCTCAAAATAAAACTGTAGTGCACCGGCTTTGCTGAAGTAGCCAAGTGCGGGTGAGTCACTTTCAACATATTTTAAAATATGTTTAAAATGTGGCGGAATGAGTTTGGTTCAAAGAAAATAGTCTTCGGATTAAAAGTGAGTTGAGAATGTTGTGAGCTGAAACTTGGTGTCTCGAGTTGAACTTTAGCCAAATTGGGCAAAGTGCAATGAGAACATGCTTTAAAGGTGTTTCCCAGGGTGCGTGCAAAATTTCAAGCAAAACCGAGCTCATACTGTGCAAAATTACCTTAGAAACGGACTTCGAAATTTGCCTAAGTGCAGAAATTTGCAAAAATCTGCCGGCAAAACCGAGCTCAATATGCAAAAATCTGCCTAAGTGCAGAAATTTGTGATGAGTACGGGTACGCAATTTTGGGTACCGGTACGCAATGCTTTTGGTGCTGAAAATTACATTGGGTACCAGTACTGAATGCTGAGTACTGGTACGCAGTGTGCCTGAGTGTAGAAAAATAATCAAAAAAGATTCTAAGTCCCTGGGTACTGGTACTAAATGTTGGGTACCGGTACCCTATGCAAAACAGGGTGTTTTCTAGCCTCGGGTTGGAGAAATTTTATACTTAGGTACGGGTACTCAACCCCGTGTACCGGTACTCAATGTCCAGAATGCTGGGACAGTGAGATGAATTCTTTTGTAAGTGGGGGCAGTTTGGTAAATTCACCCCACCAGCTACCCCATTGCATAAAACCCCTCTCTCACTCTCTCCCTCATTCCCTCATTTTCCCATTTCTCTCCCTCTCTCTCTTGTGCGTGCTGCTCCTGGGAAAAGCAGCAGAAGAAGTAGCAGCAGCAGCTGGGGCTGGGGGTTTGGGCTGAGGGTGCATGTGAGGCTTATGGGAGCTTAGGGAACTTGAAGGGAACTTCAAGGGGAGTTCCAAATCAAGCTCCAACACCTCTTCTCTCCTTTCTCTTGGGCAAAGACATCAAAAGAGGTAAACTAAGAAATTAGGGCTCTCATTTAGGGCTCCCTTTTGGACCCAAAAGGGAGCCCTAAATGAGAGCCCTAATTTCTTGGTTTACCTCTTTTGATGTCTTTGCCCAAGAGAAAAGAGAGAAGAGGTGTTGGACGTTAGGGCAGTGTCCATCTCCCATATGCTATAATAACTGCAGATGCTGACTAACATGATACGGGCGATCCTTCGGGGGTGAAATGTGCTCATGTCGGACGTTCGGGCAGTGTCCCTCTCCCAGGTGCTTCTGTTGGACGTTAGGGCACTGTCCCTCTCCCGGGCGCTCCTGTTGGACGTTAGGGCAGTGTCCCTCTCCCAGGCAGTGACCCGTATGACAGAGTTCCTCGTTGGGCGGGATAGCACTTGCGGGTGCTATCGGCAACATTGAAAATCTTGTTTTATGGTAGCATGACTGCCGAGCTGGGGCCATTAGGGCAAGAATTTTTGAGGGTTTAGCAACTTGAACTAAAGCACAAGAATGTGAAAAAGGTAAAGAGGAAAGTAGAGTGGCCTAGGTGGCCGGATTAGTATAACCCTTTTATAGTGCCATAATGGCCGAGTTTTGGATAGTGGCCCAGAGGGGCAAGATTGATAGCAATAAGACAAAGAACATACACAGATAGTGTAGAGTTAATCATACATAGTTATGATCATGTTACTCAGTATCTGCAGTTATTATAGCAAAGATTACCTTGCTATCATGCTTCAATTGGACTAAGTGGTGTAGAACATTCTTTCTCGATGGTTGAACCCACTGGAAACTTTAAGTAGTTCTCACACCCTTGGGTGTCCATTTTTCTAGGTACAGGTACAGCGGTTGAGACAGACGACAAGGGCAAGCGCCCAGCAGCATAGAGACCTAGAGGGTCGAGCAGATGCTACCCTTTTTATATGTTTGAGTAAACTATGTATTGTGAGGAAAAAAGGATGCAAAATTGTAATATTGTTTAAAGTTCAAGTTGAGAGATGAAAAATGTAATAAATGTGATATTATGGTTCACTCATGTATGCTTTCATTCTTAGTTTAAACTTGTTGTTTATTGGATGAAAGTTTTTAATTAGTAGTGGTTTTTAGTACTCTGATATTGAGCTTCCGCATACACTTGATGTATTATTTTGGATGTTACCGTTCCTTTCGGGTATAGAGAGGTCATGCCCGACTGGCGGGTCTGTTGGCGTGACAGAACTGTCCAAATTGGCGGTCTCGTGGCGTGTGACGTCCCCAATAATCCCACATCGGATGTGGATGGAATTGTGATTGGATTTATATGAGACATGGACGCTAGTAATAATAACTGGGCTTAAGCATTTTGGGCTATGGTTTGGGTCCAACGAGTTATTATTGCTAGTGGGTCGGGTTGTTACATTTGGTATCAGAGACAATAACCAGCCGGAAGTGTGCGGCGAGTCTCGGCTGAGTCTGGGTCTATATGACAGGGCTAGCGAGACGAGTCTCACATCGCCTGGTGACCTTGGGCTGCTGTGTGTGTGTTTGGGCTGACGAGGACGTCAGGCCTAAACGGGGGGAGTCTGTGACGCCCCCAATAGTCCCACATCGGATGTGGATGGAATTGTGATTGGGTTTATGTGAGACATGGACGCTAGTAATAATAACTGGGCTTAAGCATTTTGGGCTGTGGTTTAGGTTCAACGAGTTATTATTGCTAGTGGGCCGGGTTGTTACATTTCTTAATCTGTCACGCCCCGGGAGCAATTTAAAAGCGGAAAGCAGCCCTAATTTTTTTTTTTTTTGAAACAGGCTCCCGCGTTATAATCACCAGAGTATGAATTTGAAAATATTAACATCTCATTCCATTAAACGACGCACACCCGGCGCATCAATAGGTTTGAAAGGATAAATCCACAGGTTTTAAAAATAATGCCCATGCGACACTTAATTTTCTAAAGCCATTTTCGCAATTCCTTTTTAAGTGTGAAAACCCGCGTTTACACGACGCGTCGATAAAACCACAATCTGAAAACATAACTCTACAAAGTGTAAGACTGTAGTGAACCGGAATTTTGGTATATAAATAAATGTGAATAAAATGGTATGAAATGCTATTTTATTGAATTTATTGAGGTAAAGGATGACCTGGAAACGAATTGGGCCCAAATCGGGATTAGAATGTGAGATCTTGAATCTTACATGAGAAAGTGGGCCCAGATTGTAAGTGGAAAATTCACAGTCTTGGAAAATTCTGAGAAAATTACGGGAGCTCCGTAAATGTCTTTTATGGCCACAGTAAAAGTTTCGCGTTGATCGGACACCTGGATAGAGAGAACGGGCTCCGCCAGCGAAATTAAATACAGTGAGACTTTTGGCAACCCAGAGAGGGTCCAAACTGAAAAGTTTAAGTACCAGGAGGTAAATTAAGTTAAACTGTGGCTGTCCGTCAAATTTGAGCGAAAACGGGCGAGAAACGGGCAAGAACGGACGAAAACGGGCGAAACTGGGTTTGGGCCCAAGTTTCGGGCGCCCGAAAATGAGTTCCGGGCGCCCGGAAAGTACTGTAGCAACCCGGTTTTAGGGGCTGCAGCGAACCGGGCTGCACTGTAGCGAACCCGGTTCACTGTAGCAGCCCGGTCCGAATGAGGTGCGCCCGAAAATTACTGTAGCGCGCCCGAAATTTTACGGTTGGCACGGATCCCGAGGCAGTGGCACGGATCCCGAGGCAGTTGGCACGGATCCCGAGGCAGTTGGCACGGATCTCGAGGCAGCGGGCGCGAATCCCGAGGCACGGGCACAAATCCTGAGGTAAGTTTTCGGGCGCGGCGCGCTGTGGCACGCGGCCCGAGGCGCGTGGTAGGTGGGGGGGCGCCACGTGGCGTCTCCCCATTGGACGCCCTCACCGAGGGCGGCAGGCGTGCGCGGGGAAGGCGCGGCGGCACTGTAGCGGTGTCAGCGGGGGAGGCCACGTGTCGGCCTCCCATTCGTCGGTCAGCGCGACGCGACGCGCTGACGCGACGCGACGCTGCGGCCGGTGTCAGCGCGGGGAGGTAGTGCGGTCCACGTGGCGGCCTCCCATTGGCCGCCGCGGTTCGTTGGTCGCGGTGCACGGGTCCAGGGCCACGTTTCACCTCATCGTTGGCCGAGCGGTGCTGACGTGGCGCCCAGCTGGCGCAGCATGGACGCGTGGACCGCGGCGGGCCAGTTACTGTAGCCGCCCGAAGGTTTTCGGGCGCCCGAAAGGGTGCGCCCGAAAGTCCGGAAATGGCCTATTTAGGCCCGAATTGCCCCATTTTCCTTCTTTTCTCCGTTTTGGCTTCACCCGAGCGTACCAGGAGGCAAACCGGGCGATTTCGCCCGGGGTTTTCGAGGGCGCGCGAGCACGCCGTGGACTCCGTGGAGCGCGCAAGATGTTTCAAAAAGGGCTGATGGGTACGTTGGACGACGCGACGATGTTGAGGTAGGTCCCGTATGCCGTTTTGCGGTATTTTTGTCGCAGTTCTTACATTTCCTTTTGAATTTTGGATTTGACCCCACGCCCACGTGCATGTTAGGGACCCAACTTTTCTGTGCTGTTTTACTGCGCGAGTTTCGCGGGCATTTTGGGCGCGCCTCATTTTGCGTGCCGCTCGTGGAGATATGCACCGTTTTGCGTGCGGATTCAACTAATATGCGCAGTTTTGGACGCGGGCTCAGAAAATATGCACCATTTTGCGTGCAAAGTTGAAAAAGGAACGTGCACCGTTTTGCGTGCCAATATAAGGTATGTGCTCCGTTTTGCGTGCAGGTTGGACTAACGGGCACCATATTGCGCGCAGACTCTAACATTGCGTCTTATTTTTCGTGCAGGGCTGGAAAAACGTGCATCATTTTGCATGCAACCCTATCGTAGAATGTGCACCGTTTTGCGTGCCAATACGGGGTACGTGCTCCGTTTTGCGTGCAGGTTGGACCAATGCGCACCATTTTACGTGTAGATTCTACTAATTTACATCGTTTTTTGTGCAGGCTAGGAAAAAATATGCACCGTTTTGCGTGCAACCCTACAATCAGACGGGCACCGTTTTGCGTGCAGTTTCGAGGTACGCGCACCGTTTCGTGTGCAGTTCGTGTTGTCGCGCACAGTTTTGTGTGCCGACCCTAATATTGTGGATCATTTCTCATGCAGGGTTAGGAAAAATATGCACCGTTTTGTGTGCAACCCTACAGTCAGACGTGCACCGTTTTGCGTGCAGATTTGTGGTACGTGCACCGTTTCGCGTGCAGATCGTGTTGCCGCGCATCGTTTTGCGTGCCGGCTAAAGTGGCGCGCACCATTAGTACGTATGGGTTTTTAATGACATGCATCATTTTGCGTGCAGGATTGTGGGACGTGCACCATTTTGCGTGCGGACTCGAGGGATGTGCACCGTTTTGCGTGCAAGCTCGAGGAGACAAGTGGAATCGCGCGGAGACCAATTGCAAGTGTCTACAAGCAATTGGGAACACCACAAGGTGGGGAATTCTGCCGAAATTGGGTGACCTCTCCCCTTGCTCCTTTGCTTTTCGATTCGAAGCATGATAGTAGCCTGTTAGAGGCGTTAGGTAATTATGAATAAGATTGCATGTTTAGAGGAACACAGATGAAAAGAGCAACTGTTGGTTGCCAATAACAGATGATATATGTGCATGTGTAGAGAAATTTAGAGGAAAAGTGATATTTATGATTTATCCACAATAGGGGATAAATTTGTATGTGTAGATGGACACAGATGATAAATGCAACTGTCGGTTGCCAAAAGGAGATAATTCATTTTCATGTGCAAAAAGGACTTAGAGGATAAATATTATTTTTATGATGGATACGAAAATAATTGCATGCGTAGAAATGAGTAATTACTTGATGACTGTGATCATGTTAGGGTACAACCCTAGGAATCATGTGATATAAGGGAACAGAACTTGTTGGTAGTAAGACTAGGAGAAAACCTAGTTTAGGGGTTTGACGAGTGACATCAACTTAGGAGTTATCCTAGGAAGGATGAGTGGCATGGTCTTAGGTGATAACCTAAGGACACTGGATAGAGTGATCAACATAGAGTCAGAAAACTCTAGGGTGTATATGACATGGAACTTAGGTAAAGAGAACCTAAGGAGAACTAGTGTTCAACATAGAGTCAAGGAACTCTAGGATGAGTATGACATGGAACTTAGGTAAGGAAACCTAAGGTGAACTAGAGGTCAGCATAGAGTCATGGAACTCTAGGACAAGTATGACATGGGACTTAGGTAAACGGAACCTAAGTTGAGCTAGAAGAGTTTAAACTCACAGACAGGAAATAGAGTCAAGTTGACTCTAGGATTCAGTAAGGAATCAGGAGGATGGAAAAGGTGGATCAAGTGTGGAGATATGAAAAGGAAAACAGAAAAGTAGAGTCAATGTAATTCTAAGATAACAGTGGAACATGGAATTAGAGTCAGTGTAACTCTAAGTTAATGGTGAAGCAGGAAAACAGAGTTTAGTTAACTCTAGGATTCAGTGAGGAATCAGAAATGTGGGATGAGATCCCCAGTTTAAAGAGTTGATCAAATATAACCCCAGAAGGTCATAGGGTGTCTGGGCAAATGGATAATAACTTTAACTTCAATTTGAGTTAAAGAAATAAAAGAGAAATGTTTAAGAGTCCAGGAGACTCTCTAGTTATCCTTATGGCAAGACCTAGGATAAGAGGAAAAAAATTATTGCTAAAAGGCAAAGATTAAAAGCAAGCTAAAAGTGGCTAAAAGCATAAAGAAAATGTAATTGGTGCCTTCGAATTTGAGACTCGTCAAGTGGAGCAGGACTCCCTGGGCAGTGACCCGTCGGACGAGGTACTTTCGAATGGCTAAAAGTGAAAGCAAGGAGCTAAATGCTCAAAGAAAAGAGAAAGTGATTTGCCAGTGGCAAAAAGGGAGCTATAAGCCTGAATAAGAAAGGAAAGCAAGTGTTCAAAGGCAAAGAGGCTAAGAACTAAAGTAGAAAGAAAAGAAAGAAAATATAAAAAGATAAAATGGGCGTACCTTCGGGGGTGAAACGTAGATCTTGTCGGAGCCATGGGCAGTGTCCCTCTCCCGGGCAGTGACCCGTATGACAAGTTCCCCGTTGGGCGGGGTAACACTTGCGGGTGTTATCGGCAACCTTAGAAATCTTATCTTATGGTAGCAAGACTACCGGGCTCGGGCCCGTTGGATAAGAATTTCCGAGGGTTAACTTGAACTAAAGCACCAGAATCTAAAGAATAAAGAAAAATAGAGTGGCCAAGGTGGCCGGGTTAGTTGGACCCTGTATTGAGCGGCATAGTGGCCGAGTTGGTGCTTAGCAGCCTAGTGTGGCTAGACAGAGTAGTGCTGGGTAGATGGTTATACACAGATAGTGTAGTGATATGTTATATTGCATAGCTGCATTTTGATATTGAGGATTTTAGTTTCCTAGCACTATTATTATTGCTTCCATTGGACCAAGTGGTGTAGGACACTTTTTCTCGGTGGTTGAACCCACTGGGAACTCTGTCAGGAGTTCTCACACCCCTTGGGTGCACCCCCCCCACAGGTTCAGGTATGGATGCAGCGATCACGACGGTTCAGAGGCAGACGGCGAGATATACGACAGGGGCAAGGGCCCAGCAGCATAGAGACCTAGAGGGTCTAGCAGAGGTATCCCATTTTTTATATTTCTTGAGTGAACCTTGTATGGTGAGGAAATGATGTAAAAGAATTGTAATAATTTTATTAGCAAGTTCAGAAATGTAAAGTGTAATAAATTTAAGTTATGGTTCACTCTTGTATGCTTTCATTATCGCTTAAACTGTTTGTTTATAAAATGAAAGTTCAAATTTATAGTGATTTTTAGTACTCTGATATTGAGCTTCCGCACATACTTGTTGTATGATTATGGATATTACCGTTCCTTTCGGGTAGTGAAAGGTCATACCCGATTGGCGGGTCTGTTGGCGTGCCCGAACCGTACAAATTGGCGGACTCGGGGCGTGACAGATTATAGTGGTATCAGAGCCCTAGGATTGTCCTAGGTGGTTAGCAACCTTAGGGAGACCCTAGGGATTTGTACGAGAGAGTGTGTCGATTAGTGGGCGAAAGTATTCGATTGGTTATTGTTGTTCCCAGCAAGGATATTGGGACTGATCGAGGGTGACGAGCTTTCATTCTTCGGATATTACGTTGGCGGCCGACAACGTAATGTTGGAGATGAAAAGAAGTACCCTCTTATACTTTCGCATGATTGAGTCCACGAGCCTTTTTGTCGGTATATAGACTGCGCGTTGCTCAAATGGCTAAATTTGGGCTAGTTGTTTTGTTGTGGTGTGCACATTGGCGATAACACCACATAGTGAAACGCGCCTGTTTCGACTCGAGTCACGAGAGGGCTCGGGGTCAAACGATGTACGCGAGTTACGATAGCAGGTGGCCGCACTTATTGGTGTGGTCCAGCAGCAGATCAAGCTTCTTGCCGCTAGACGGGGACTTCCCGCCGACAGGCAGACAGATTCCGACGCCTATAAGTGGCGTCAATGTGACAGTCGGAGCAGCTCAATAGGCTCCGGTGGCTAATATCGCAGCTAGCTGAGGCTGTATAGATGACGCGTGAGTATACGGCGTCGCCGCCTGTTGGGGCGACAGTAGAGCGGGTGGCAGTGGCCGCCGAGCTTTTGTCGGCGAACCCCGCACCTTCAGCAAAGAGTGTTGTAAGCTTGTGTCAGCTAATTTGCTGGCAAAGTATGGTTGGAAAGGTCCAGTGAGAGACCGATTTATAGAATGCTGGTGATCGCTATGTTGCGAGAACCAAGTAAATATGTCCTAAAGGTTAGGGCAAGAAAGGTTTACGGGCCTAGAGTAGGCCTCAGGATGCGTGGACCTCTCGAAAGAGCGAGAGTTTTACTGGCGCCGTTCTAATGAATGGGTGTAATGGCAAGGATTGCCACCGCAGGATTTGCGTGTTAGTCACCAGGATGGTGAGTTGTTATTGTGATGCCTCGACCCAGTTGGGAGAGTGCACAAGAACCGTAGGGGTACGTAAGCGAATCGCTTAACACTGGATTTTCTGCGAGTTAGCATGGGGGCGTAGGACGCCCAATTGTTTGGGTGCTCATGGAGCACAAGTATTGTTTAGCCAGAGAGAGCTGATTAGGTGGCATAGTAGCCTTTGCCCAGTGTGGCCAGAGTTGATAGAGAGAGTTCTGGGTCGTGGATTGACGACTGGTTAGTGGGTTTTGCTCAGTGAGCATAGTGGTCACGTGGCGACGATTAGCGGGTTCGCTTGGGGACGATCCGTGCCTGGACCATGTTTGTGGACTGTGGGCCTGTAGCCCAGTGGGCAGGCGCAGTCAGCTGTGAGAGACAGTGGCCCGAGACCTGATGGCGGGGCATGATAGAGATTTGGTCGGGACGGTAGTCCGAGCGATGACCCGGGAACGTGGAATGCCACGTGTGAGCATTGAGGCTATTAGTACACTGAGAGTGTGATGTGATCAGGCCGTAGTGCTAGTGATGATTGAGGTTAGTGGGAGTGATGGGATAGTGATCCTGATTGAGGATCTACCCGTATGACGTTTGGATCTGTGGGCGAGAGAGAGAGCCGTTGCACAGGGTTAGGCTAGTATTTGGGCTATAGGCCCCTATTGGACCGTGGTCTGTGAACCTATTAGTAGTCCGAGATGTCGGGGTAACTGATAACCCGTGGACTTAGAGCGCTAGCAGCGTGTGAGATAGTTGAGGACTTGTGGATTGGCCTTTGCACTCCACATTAGGCAGCGGAGTGACCAGAAATGCGGTAAATGTAATTAGTTGCAGATGCAACCTCCTTGTGAAAGATAAAATGATCGCGGAATTAAAGTGAGAGAATTCGCAAGAAAAGACTTGGTCATTCGTGGCAATTGAGAGAGCAAGTGCTCAAATGTGTCTCCCACCTATTTGGTGAAAGTGGCTAGACACCAGGTCTGAGTTGTCCCTGAGTTGAGATAGGGATCCAGGAATGAGCCGCTCGTGTAATTATGGGCGAGCAGGCAATGTGATGCCGGTCACGAGGCTCAGTGAGCCCAGTAGTGAGGGCAAGTTTCCCCCTCTTGATTAAGTAGGAGTCGAGATGTGACTCAAGTTTCGAGGACGAAACTTATTTTAAGGGGGGTAGAATGTAGTGAACCAGAATTTTGGTATATAAATAAATGTGAATAAAATGGTATGAAATGCTATTTTATTGAATTTATTGAGGTAAAGGATGACCTGGAAACGAATTGGGCCCAAATCGGGATTAGAATGTGAGATCTTGAATCTTACATGAGAAAGTGGGCCCAGATTGTAAGTGGAAAATTCACAGTCTCGGAAAATTCAGAGAAAATTACGGGAGCTCCGTAAATGTCTTTTATGGCCACAGTAAAAGTTTCGCGTTGATCGGACACCCGGATAGAGAGAACGGGCTCCGCCAGCGAAATTAAATACAGTGAGACTTTTGGCAACCCAGAGAGGGTCCAAACTGAAAAGTTTAAGTACCAGGAGGTAAATTAAGTTAAACTGTGGCTGCCCGTCAAATTTGAGCGAAAACGGGCGAGAAACGGGCAAGAACGGACGAAAATGGGCGAAACTGGGCTTGGGCCCAAGTTTTGGGCGCCCGAAAATGAGTTCCGGGCGCCCGGAAAGTACTGTAGCAACCCGGTTTTAGGGGCTGCAGCGAACCGGGCTGCACTGTAGTGAACCCGGTTCACTGTAGCAGCCCGGTTCGAATGAGGTGCGCCCGGAAATTACTGTAGCGCGCCCGAAATTTTACGGTTGGCACGGATCCCGAGGCAGTGGCACGGATCCCGAGGCAGTTGGCACGGATCCCGAGGCAGCGGGCGCGAATCCCGAGGCACGGGCACGAATCCGGAGGTAAGTTTTCGCACGCGGCGCGCTGTGGCACGCGGCCCGAGGCGCGTGGTAGGTGGGGGGGGCGCCACGTGGCGTCTCCCCATTGGACGCCCTCACCGAGGGCGGCAGGCGTGCGCGGGGAAGGCGCGGCGGCACTGTAGCGGTGTCAGCGGGGGAGGCCACGTGTCGGCCTCCCATTCGTCGGTCAGCGCGACGCGACGCGCTGACGCGACGCGACGCTGCGGCCGGTGTCAGCGCGGGGAGGTAGTGCGGTCCACGTGGCGGCCTCCCATTGGCCGCCGCGGTTCGTTGGTCGCGGTGCACGGGTCCAGGGCCACGTGTCGCCTCATCGTTGGCCGAGCGGTGCTGACGTGGCGCCCAGCTGGCGCAGCATGGATGCGTGGACCGCGGCGGGCCAGTTACTGTAGCCGCCCGAAAGTTTTCGGGCGCCCGAAAGGGTGCGCCCGAAAGTCCGGAAATGGCCTATTTAGGCCCGAATTGCCCAATTTTCCTCCTTTTCTCCGTTTTGGCTTCACCCGAGCGTACCAGGAGGTGAACCGGGCGATTTCGCCCGGGGTTTTCGAGGGCGCGCGAGCGCGCCGTGGACTCCGTGGAGCGCGCAAGATGTTTCAAAAAGGGCTGATGGGTACGTTGGACGACGCGACGATGTTGAGGTAGGCCCCGTATGCCGTTTTGCGGTATTTTTGTCGCAGTTCTTACATTTCCTTTTGAATTTTGGATTTGACCCCACGCCCACGTGCATGTTAGGGACCCAACTTTTCTGTGCCGTTTTACTGCGCGAGTTTCGCGGGCATTTTGGGCGCGCCTCGTTTTGCGTGCCGCTCGTGGAGATATGCACCGTTTTGCGTGCGGATTCAACTAATATGCGCAGTTTTGGACGCGGGCTCAAAAAATATGCACCGTTTTGCGTGCAAAGTTGAAAAAGGAATGTGCACCGTTTTGCGTGCCAATACAAGGTATGTGCTCTGTTTTGCGTGCAGGTTGGACTAACGCGCACCATTTTGCGCGCAGACTCTAACGTTGCGTCTTGTTTTTCATGCAGGGCTGGAAAAACATGCATCGTTTTGCGTGCAACCTTATCGTAGAATGTGCACCGTTTTGCGTGCCAATACGGGGTACGTGCTCCGTTTTGCGTGCGGGTTGGACCAATGCGCACCATTTTACGTGTAGATTTTACTAATTTACATCGTTTTTCGTGCAGGGCTAGGAAAAAATATGCACCGTTTTGCGTGCAACCGTATAGTCAGACGGGCACCGTTTTGCGTGCAGTTTCGAGGTACGTGCACCGTTTCGCGTGCAGTTTGTGTTGTCGCGCACAGTTTTGCGTGCCGACCCTAATATTGTGCATTATTTCTCATGCAGGGTTACGAAAAATATGCACCGTTTTGTGTGCAACCCTACAGTCAGACGTGCACCGTTTTGCGTGCAGATTTGTGGTACGTGCACCGTTTCGCGTGCAGATCGTGTTGCCGCGCATCGTTTTGCGTGCAGGATTGTGGGACGTGGACCATTTTTGCGTGCGGACTCGAGGGATGTGCACCGTTTTGCGTGCAAGCTCGAGGAGACAAGTGGAATCGCGCGGAGACCAATTGCAAGTGTCTACAAGCAATTGGGAACACCACAAGGTGGGAAATTCTGCCGAAATTGGGTGACCTCTCCCCTTGCTCCTTTGCTTTTCGATTCGAAGCATGATAGTAGCCTGTTAGAGGCGTTAGGTAATTATGAATAAGATTGCATGTTTAGAGGAACACAGATGAAATGAGCAACTGTTGGTTGCCAATAACAGATGATATATGTGCATGTGTAGAGAAATTTAGGGGAAACGTGATATTTATGATTTATCCACAATAGGGGATAAATTTGTATGTGTAGATGGACACAGATGATAAATGCAATTGTCGGTTGCCAAAAGGAGATAATTCATTTTCATGTGCAAAAAGGACTTAGAGGATAAATATTATTTTTATGATGGATATGAAAATAATTGCATGCGTAGAAATGAGTAATTACTTGATGACTGTGATCATGTTAGGGTACAACCCTAGGAATCATGTGATATAAGGGAACAGAACTTGTTGGTAGTAAGACTAGGAGAAAACCTAGTTTAGGGGTTTGACGAGTGACATCATGTCACGCCCCGGGGTCGAACTGCGACCCGGGCTCGCCAACAGATCCGCCGTCTGTACGGAAACTGCCGTACAGACGAAGCGTCTAACCTGCAAAAGAGATCTATAGCTAAACAAGTATCAGAGATGAAAGGAAGCTGAAACCTTAAGCGGTGAAAAGTCCAAGTATACCAGTCCACTAGCACCCACAACATAAGTACAAAAGCACTAATTGGTACAAAAGTGGAAACTAAAAAGTACAAGTGACACTAACACCGACACCACCGACTCGGGTAGGAGCTAGCAGCCACGCCCTTACCTCGGTCAGGAAGCTCCGAACGAGCCAAACCTGGAACGGTCGCCTCAGGAACACCTGTCATCACAGCGGGTGTGAGATCTACTGCAACAGTCAGATCTCAGTGGGTACCAAAGCTAAAACCCACTCAGTCTGCTGGAGACAAAAACATAAAGATAGAAAGATAGATAGATAGATAGATAGATAGAATAGCTGGAAATGAATCTATCGCTACATGTCTCGATGCAATGCAGGAAATAAGTTCTCAGTCTCTCTCACGGGAAGCCTGGAAACTACGACGTCTGCCCTCCCTACAGCCCTTATCAATCAGGAACAGGCTGTAGGCTTAGCCGCCCATAGTTTCCGCCCCCGCATTGGGACTGCTAGAACTCTAACAAGACACTAGAAGGCCACCTCAATTCCTTCTAGTAATCACCTGGTAACTCGGCCAGGGCATATTACCTCTTTGGCAACTCGGCCAGTGGTATTTATCCATCTGGTGACTCGGCCAGTGATAACTATCTCTCTGGTAACTCGGCCAGTGATATTTATCCCCCTGGTGACTCGGCCAGTGATAACTATCTCTCTGGTAACTCGGCCAGTGATATTTATCCCCCTGGTGACTCGGCCAGTGATAACTATCTCTCTGGTAACTCGGCCAGTGATATTTATCCCCCTGGTAACTCGGCCAGTGATAACTATCTCTCTGGTAACTCGGCCAGTGATATTTATCCCCCTGGTGACTCGGCCAGTGATAACTATCTCTCTGGTAACTCGGCCAGTGATATTTATCCCCCTGGTAACTCGGTCAGTGATAACTATCTCTCTGGTAACTCGGCCAGTGATATTTATCCCCCTGGTGACTCGGCCAGTGATAACTATCTCTCTGGTAACTCGGCCAGTGATATTTATCCCCCTGGTGACTCGGCCAGTGATAACTATCTCTCTGGTAACTCGGCCAGTGATATTTATCCCCCTGGTAACTCGGCCAGTGATAACTATCTCTCTGGTAACTCGGCCAGTGATATTTATCCCCCTGGTGACTCGGCCAGTGATAACTATCTCTCTGGTAACTCGGCCAGTGATATTTATCCCCCTGGTGACTCGGCCAGTGATAACTATCTCTCTGGTAACTCGGCCAGTGATATTTATCCCCCTGGTGACTCGGCCAGTGATAACTATCTCTCTGGTAACTCGGCCAGTGATATTTATCCCCCTGGTGACTCGGCCAGATCGGAAAACTCGTATACTCTAACGATACTACTAACACTCGTGTCCAAGTCGGAAACGACAACCCTCGACTTACACGACTGTTCCGCAATTACCTGATAGTAAGGATACGATACCTTTGCTTTCGGGAGCATAAAGGGCATTCCGTAGTTCATTGGGAGAAACCAACCCACCTACGATCAATCCGCGAAAACCGTGCGCCAAACGGAGCTCCCGATGCGATCCCGCAGCTCCACGCGGCAAAACACGCGCCACCGGCCACGTGAGAAGCTAACACTACGCCACAACTGCGAGACAAGAAAAGGGACCGGGATCAGAAAACATGCGGCTAAAACCGCGCTCACAAAGGCAAAAGAAACCCATCCGGCGACGAGAAACGCCGCGCGTTGCGCGGAAAACCCATCGCGCACACACGCCGCGGCGCGTCGCCGGGTCGCAGCCTGCGCGGCAAAAAGCGGCGCAGCAACACGGCCCCACAAACCCAGCCGCGCGGCGCTGGCCCAGCCGCCCGCGCAGCGCTCAGCAAGCCCGCGCGGCACAAGGTCGCCCGCGCGGGGCCACTGCAGGGCCGCGCGCCCACGGGCGCGGCCTGCAGGCCCGCGCGGCACAGGTCCGCCCGCGCGGGGCCCCTGCAGGGCCGCGCGCCCACGGGCGCGGCCTGCAGGCCCGCGCGGCACAGGTCCGCCCGCGCGGGGCCCCTGCAGGGCCGCGCGCCCACGGGCGCGGCCTGCAGGCCCGCGCGGCACAGGGCCGCCCGCGCGGGGCGCCTGCAGCGCCGCGCGCCCACGGGCGCGGCCTGCAGGCCCGCGCGGCACAGGGCCGCCCGCGCGGGGCCCCTGCAGCGCCGCGCGCCCACGGGCGCGGCCTGCAGGCCCGCGCGGCACAGGGCCGCCCGCGCGGGGCCCCTGCAGGGCCGCGCGCCCACGGGCGCGGCCTGCAGGCCCGCGCGGCACAGGGCCGCCCGCGCGGGGCCCCTGAATGGCCGCGCGCCCACGGGCGCGGCCTGCAGGCCCGCGCGGCACAGGGCCGCCCGCGCGGGGCCCCTGCAGGGCCGTGCGCCCACGGGCGCGGCCTGCAGGCCCGCGCGGCACAGGGCCGCCCGCGCGGGGCCCCTGCAGGGCCGCGCGCCCACGGGCGCGGCCTGCAGGCCCGCGCGGCACAGGGCCGGCCGCGCGGGGCCCCTGCAGGGCCGCGCGCCCACGGGCGCGGCCTGCAGGCCCGCGCGGCACAGGGCCGCCCGCGCGGGGCCCCTGCAGCGCCGCGCGCCCACGGGCGCGGCCTGCAGGCCCGCGCGGCACAGGGCCGCCCGCGCGGGGCCCCTGCAGCGCCGCGCGCCCACGGGCGCGGCCTGCAGGCCCGCGCGGCACACGGCCGCCCGCGCGGCACCTTGCAGTGCCGCGCGCACAGCGCGCGGCCTGCAAGGCCGCGCGGCACAGGGGGTGCCCGCGCGGCACCCCTGCAGTGCCGCGCGCCCAGCGTGCGGCCTGCAGGGCCGCCCGCGCGGCACCTTGCAGTGCCGCGCGCCCCGCGCGGCCTGCAAGGCCGCGCGGCACAGGGGCTGCCCGCGCGGCACCCCTGCAGTGCCGCGCGCCCAGCGCGCGGCCTGCAGGGCCGCGCGGCCCCAAGGCAGCCCGGCGCCCTGCTGCACCACTTGGCAGCAGGGCGCAAGCTGCGCGCAGCACTCCAGCGCCCCACGCGCACGGCCGCCGCACCCAAGCCACGCGCTGCCGAAAATGCGCCGCGCGCGCGACTCGCGCAGCCTCGCCACGCCCCGGACGACCAGTCCGCAAGGCTCAGCCCACAGGGAGCAGAAAAGAGAGAAAAGAAAACAATAAAATAAATCCAACCTCTTCGCGGCACGCCGGTCCTAGCACGGCTCCACGTCCACGCTCGGGGAAGAAACGCACACGAAAAGCTTCCTTCAAGCCCTTCATCTTCTTCTTCCTTCCCTCTCCCTTTCCTCTTTTTTCCTTTCTTTCCCTGCTTTCTTCCAAAGCAACAGAGGAGGCCACCTTATAAAGCAATGATTAATTAAATAATTAATCCAAAAAGTCCACCCCAACTCACTTTTTGCCTTCGGGCTCTCCGCCGCTGCCCGGAACCTCCCGAGCTCCGCTGTAAATCAAAAGTACACGCGCTCACAGCGTTTTCTCTTCAAAAAGCTCATCCGTTGAGGCGGGGTGCTCAAATCAAATACCGGCTCCAAAATTACCCGTTCCGACTCACTTTTTGCCTCCGGGTCCTCCGCGTCGGTCCGGAACCTCCCGAACCTCGCTGTAATCATAAAATACACCTGCTCCAAGTGTTTCTGAATTTCCGGCACTCCACGGTGAAGTCGGTAATTTCCAAATCTCATCCTCAATCGACATACAAAGCTCGGAAAACCCCAAATCGAGCTGGAGCTTCTGCGTTGATCCGAATCATCCCGGCATCAACTGTAAACTCAAATGCAACAAGCCCAAGGCAACTCTCTGCTCCATGCCAACTGCGTGGTCGGCGCGCTATCCGAAGACCCGGTATTCTACACTCTCCCCCCCTTAAAAAGGTTTCGTCCTCGAAACTCAACTAAATCCATACATAGGTGGGTAATCCAAAAACAAAAGGAATGGGGGATCCTCGAATTGCCCAGGGCTCTCAAGTGGTCACTCACATTCCTCATGCTGACAACACTGATCATTCCCCAAAGGTAGGATTCGACTGCAAAATTCTTTGGATTCACCAACAAGAATTGCATCGGTCGAATGGGTAAAGCAATCCTCGTCCATTTCCAATGAAGGGAAAGCAAAACAAAACTGGCGGGGTTCAAATAGACCTCATCCAGCCTGATCACTGCTCGAGGATCCACACCTCGCATAACCCATCTCTAAAAATAACTCTCAGGCTGGTAGTTTCCCTCGATTCGAGATCTCATAAAACCGAAGTTTAAGCCTCCTTAAGGCAAAACCCCTCTGATGCTTCTTAGTCACCAAAACTCCAGTTCCACTAAACATAAGTCACCTCCCTTAACAGGGGAAAAACTCTCAACCTCGAGAACCTTCAACAATTCTGGCACTCAACTCCCTGGGTTACATTGCTCGCCTAAACAGGGCGTAACAGAACATAAAGTCTTCGCCGGGACAAAGCAATCATACATCCAAGCAAAATCTATCCACCGGCGTTACCTCAACCCGACCTCCTGAGTGTCCAAGCACTTAAGGTTCGAGGATTCTGAATAATTCCATGACCTCTCTATCACGGCAATATCCGGATCAATGCTGGTATCTTCCTCAGCTTTGCCTCTCGCAAGTTACACTGGCCTTGCATAGTCCAAGAGCTTCTGATCTCTATCATTAACATGGGTCTAGGCCCAACCCAAACGGTATCTTTCTTCGTTGGGTCCTCTGACACTCGTGCGGCTGAATCACAAGGCCTAAACACAAAATCTTTCGATGACCAAGTGCAACTCTCAAAGCTTGGCAACCACTTCTTCTCATAGAAGTTGCAGCCCTAACCTCAGGAGCCCCTTATGCTCCAAGTCGCTTCGGAGGTAAGCAAAAACCCACGACGGTAACACCACCAACCCGTCCTGTGAAACAGGGAAATCACAGCTCTCAATCAGTAGGGCATTAGTCAATCTACTTGACCACGCATACCGCTCAAACTGCCCTACTGGTTCCAGATCAGTATCCAGGCACAGCCCTCGGCTGTAAGGTTCCATAAAGATATCAATCACTCGAAGGCATCTGCCCAAGCACAAGGCGAGACTAATCAAGTTCGAACCTTACAAGAACTCACACGGTTGTGTACCCACAACGTGACCTCACCACTGTGTAACAACCGCCTGGATCCTCACTGTCGTATCCCCACGACGAGGTACTAGGTCTCGCGGACCTCTCGATCCGTCAAATCTCGCAACCGCGCTCACAGCTCTCTCTGTCTCATGGTTGATACACCACGAGGTGCTGTCGAAGTTGGCGCGGTTCCCAAACCACGTCAATCACTGTCTCGATCTCAGTCCCAATCAAGTAACTACCTGGTAACTCGGCCAGGGGCATTAACCACCTGGTAACTCGGCCAGGGGCAAGTAACCACCTGGTAACTCAGCCAGGGGCAGGTAACCTCCTGGTAACTCAGCCAGGGCATCATACAACAACACATCCTATAAAAATACACTCCTCCCGACCAGGTCCACGGAGGGTTAAAGTCCTCTCTCTCGACAATCCATGATAACATAAATTGGGACGAACGATTCCTATCCAACCTCGTATCAACACCTCTGACTGATGTAGGACTAACATCTCGATGATCAAACCAAGGTCCTAGTTGCACTGGCAGGACAGGCAACACTCATCCACGTGCTTCACGTGATCTGAAATCTGATCCAAACGTGCACAACCATCAGCCCAGACACTGGCCCAAACGAAGGTACCCCTGCTCCACCGAAACGCACAAGCGGCGTTGGCAAAAAGCATGCTCTAATTCCGACGACCATACCAGGTGAGACGCGATCCACAACCCTGGCGTAGAATACGGCCCATGCAAAAAGGGGACTCACATCCTGGCACTGCTGCTGAAGCAAGCACTGTCGAGAACCACCCGGTCTCTGTCTCCTCTGAGACCCATGATCCTGTGGTGGGATCATGGCAACCTCGAATCACGCAACTATCGCAAAATCGGCGATGCCGGAGCTCTCTCTCCGAAACTGGTCCCCGCTCACCGTCTCCCTCGGACGTGATCACTGATCCTCGATCAATCCATCGAGCATGCACACTCACTGCAAGTGGAAACTAAAAAGTACAAGTGACACTAACACCGACACCACCGACTCGGGTAGGAGCTAGCAGCCACGCCCTTACCTCGGTCAGGAAGCTCCGAACGAGCCAAACCTGGAACGGTCGCCTCAGGAACACCTGTCATCACAGCGGGTGTGAGATCTACTGCAACAGTCAGATCTCAGTGGGTACCAAAGCTAAAACCCACTCAGTCTGCTGGAGACAAAAACATAAAGATAGAAAGATAGATAGATAGATAGATAGATAGAATAGCTGGAAATGAATCTATCGCTACATGTCTCGATGCAATGCAGGAAATAAGTTCTCAGTCTCTCTCACGGGAGGCCTGGAAACTACGACGTCTGCCCTCCCTACAGCCCTTATCAATCAGGAACAGGCTGTAGGCTTAGCCGCCCATAGTTTTCGCCCCCGCATTGGGACTGCTAGAACTCTAACAAGACACTAGAAGGCCACCTCAATTCCTTCTAGTAATCACCTGGTAACTCGGCTAGGGCATATTACCTCTCTGGCAACTCGGCCAGTGGTATTTATCCATCTGGTGACTCGGCCAGTGATAACTATCTCTCTGGTAACTCGGCCAGTGATATTTATCCCCCTGGTGACTCGGCCAGTGATAACTATTTCTCTGGTAACTCGGCCAGTGATATTTATCCCCCTGGTGACTCGGCCAGTGATAACTATCTCTCTGGTAACTCGGCCAGTGATATTTATCCCCCTTGTAACTCGGCCAGTGATAACTATCTCTCTGGTAACTCGGCCAGTGATATTTATCCCCCTGGTGACTCGGCCAGTGATAACTATCTCTCTGGTAACTCGGCCAGTGATATTTATCCCCCTGGTAACTCGGCCAGTGATAACTATCTCTCTGGTAACTCGGCCAGTGATATTTATCCCCCTGGTGACTCGGCCAGTGATAACTATCTCTCTGGTAACTCGGCCAGTGATATTTATCCCCCTGGTGACTCGGCCAGTGATAACTATCTCTCTGGTAACTCGGCCAGTGATATTTATCCCCCTGGTAACTCGGCCAGTGATAACTATCTCTCTGGTAACTCGGCCAGTGATATTTATCCCCCTGGTGACTCGGCCAGTGATAACTATCTCTCTGGTAACTCGGCCAGTGATATTTATCCCCCTGGTGACTCGGCCAGTGATAACTATCTCTCTGGTAACTCGGCCAGTGATATTTATCCCCCTGGTGACTCGGCCAGTGATAACTATCTCTCTGGTAACTCGGCCAGTGATATTTATCCCCTTGGTGACTCGGCCAGATCGGAAAACTCGTATACTCTAACGATACTACTAACACTCGTGTCCAAGTCGGAAACGACAACCCTCGACTTACACGACTGTTCCGCAATTACCTGATAGTAAGGATACGATACCTTTGCTTTCGGGAGCATAAAGGGCATTCCGTAGTTCATTGGGAGAAACCAACCCACCTGCGATCAATCCGCGAAAACCGTGCGCCAAACGGAGGTCCCGATGCGATCCCGCAGCTCCACGCGGCAAAACACGCGCCACCGGCCACGTGAGAAGCTAACACTATGCCACAACTGCGAGACAAGAAAAGGGACCGGGATCAGAAAACATGCGGCTAAAACCGTGCTCACAAAGGCAAAAGAAACCCATCCGGCGACGAGAAACGCCGCGCGTTGCGCGGAAAACCCATCGCGCACACACGCCGCGGCGCGTCGCCGGGTCGCAGCCTGCGCGGCAAAAAGCGGCGCAGCAACACGGCCCCACAAACCCAGCCGCGCGGCGCTGGCCCAGCCGCCCGCGCGGCGCTCAGCAAGCCCGCGCGGCACAAGGCCGCCCGCGCGGGGCCACTGCAGGGCCGCGCGCCCACGGGCGCGGCCTGCAGGCCCGCGCGGCACAAGGCCGCCCGCGCGGGGCCCCTGCAGGGCCGCGCGCCCACGGGCGCGGCCTGCACGCCCGCGCGGCACAGGGCCGCCCGCGCGGGGCCCCTGCAGCGCCGCGCGCCCACGGGCGCAGCCTGCAGGACCGCGCGGCACAGGGCCGCCCGCGCGGGGCCCCAGCAGGGCCGCGCGCCCACGGGCGCGGCCTGCAGGCCCGCGCGGCACAGGGCCGCCCGCGCGGGGCCCCTGCAGGGCCGCTCGCCCACGGGCGCGGCCTGCAGGCCCGCGCGGCACAGGGCCGCCCGCGCGGGGCCCCTGTAGGGCCGCGCGCCCACGGGCGCGGCCTGCAGGCCCGCGCGGCACAGGGCCGCCCGCGCGGGGCCCCTGCAGGGCCGCGCGCCCACGGGCGCGGCCTGCATGCCCGCGCGGCACAGGGCCGCCCGCGCGGGGCCCCTGCAGGGCCGCGCGCCCACGGGCGCGGCCTGCAGGCCCGCGCGGCACAGGGCCGCCCGCGCGGCACCTTGCAGTGCCGCGCGCACAGCGCGCGGCCTGTAAGGCCGCGCGGCACAGGGGGTGCCCGCGCGGCACCCCTGCAGTGCCGCGCGCCCAGCGCGCGGCCTGCAGGGCCGCCCGCACGGCACCTTGCAGTGCCGCGCGCCCCGCGCGGCCTGCAAGGCCGCGCGGCACAGGGGCTGCCCGCGCGGCACCCCTGCAGTGCCGCGCGCCCAGCGCGCGGCCTGCAGGGCCGCGCGGCCCCAAGGCAGCCCGGCGCCCTGCTGCACCACTTGGCAGCAGGGCGCAAGCTGCGCGCAGCACTCCAGCGCCCCCCGCGCACGGCCGCCGCACCCAAGCCACGCGCTGCCGAAAACGCGCCGCGCGCGCGACTCGCGCAGCCTCGCCACGCCCCGGACGACCAGTCCGCAAGGCTCAGCCCACAGGGAGCAGAAAAGAGAGAAAAGAAAATAATAAAATAAATCCAACCTCTTCGCGGCACGCCGGTCCTAGCACGGCTCCACGTCCACGCTCGGGGAAGAAACGCACACGAAAAGCTTCCTTCAAGCCCTTCCTCTTCTTCTTCCTTCCCTCTCCCTTTCCTCTTTTTTCCTTTCTTTCCCTGCTTTCTTCCAAAGCAACAGAGGAGGCCACCTTATAAAGCAATGATTAATTAAATAATTAATCCAAAAAGTCCACCCCAACTCACTTTTTGCCTTCGGGCTCTCCGCCGCTGCCCGAAACCTCCCGAGCTCCGCTGTAAATCAAAAGTACACGCGCTCACAGCTTTTTCTCTTCAAAAAGCTCATCCGTTGAGGCGGGGTGCTCAAATCAAATACCGGCTCCAAAATTGCCAGTTCCGACTCACTTTTTGCCTCCGGGTCCTCCGCGTCGGTCCGGAACCTCCCGAACCTCGCTGTAATCATAAAATACACCTGCTCCAAGTGTTTCTGAATTTCCGGCACTCCACGGTGAAGTCGGTAATTTCCAAATCTCATCCTCAATCGACATACAAAGCCCGGAAAACCCCAAATCGAGCTGGAGCTTCTGCGTTGATCCGAATCATCCCGGCATCAACTGTAAACTCAAATGCAACAAGCCCAAGGCAACTCTCTGCTCCATGCCAACTGCGTGGTCGGCGCGCTATCCGAAGACCCGGTATTCTACACATCAACTTAGGAGTTATCCTAGGAAGGATGAGTGGCATGGTCTTAGGTGATAACCTAAGGACACTGGATAGAGTGATCAACATAGAGTCAGAAAACTCTAGGGTGTATATGACATGGAACTTAGGTAAAGAGAACCTAAGGAGAACTAGTGTTCAACATAGAGTCAAGGAACTCTAGGATGAGTATGACATGGAATTTAGGTAAGGAAACCTAAGGTGAACTAGAGGTCAGCATAGAGTCATGGAACTCTAGGACAAGTATGACATGGGACTTAGGTAAAGGGAACCTAAGTTGAGCTAGAAGAGTTTAAACTCACAGACAGGAAATAGAGTCAAGTTGACTCTAGGATTCAGTAAGGAATCAGGAGGATGGAAAAGGTGGATCAAGTGTGGAGATATGAAAGGGAAAACAGAAAAGTAGAGTCAATGTAATTCTAAGATAACAGTGGAACATGGAATTAGAGTTAGTGTAACTCTAAGTTAATGGTGAAGCAGGAAAATAGAGTTTAGTTAACTCTAGGATTCAGTGAGGAATCAGAAATATGGGATGAGATCCCCAGTTTAAAGAGTTGATCAAATATAACCCTAGAAGGTCATAGGGTGTCTGGGCAAATGGATAATAACTTTAACTTCAATTTGAGTTAAAGAAATAAAAGAGAAATGTTTAAGAGTCCAGGAGACTCTCTAGATATCCTTATGGCAAGACCTAGGATAAGAGGAAAAAAATTGTTGCTAAAAGGCAAAGATTAAAAGCAAGCTAAAAGTGGCTAAAAGCATAAAGAAAATGTAATTGGCGCCTTCGAATTTGAGACTCGTCAAGTGGAGCAGGACTCCCTGGGCAGTGACCCGTCGGACGAGGTACTTTCGAATGGCTAAAAGTGAAAGCAAGGAGCTAAATGCTCAAAGAAAAGAGAAAGTGATTTGCCAGTGGCAAAAAGGGAGCTATAAGCCTGAATAAGAAAGGAAAGCAAGTGTTCAAAGGCAAAGAGGCTAAGAACTAAAGTAGAAAGAAAAGAAAGAAAATATAAAAAGATAAAATGGGCGTACCTTCGGGGGTGAAACGTAGATCTTGTCGGAGCCATGGGCAGTGTCCCTCTCCCGGGCAGTGACCCGTATGACAAGTTCCCTGTTGGGCGGGGTAACACTTGCGGGTGTTATCGGCAACCTTAGAAATCTTATCTTATGGTAGCAAGACTACCGGGCTCGGGCCCGTTGGATAAGAATTTCCGAGGGTTAACTTGAACTAAAGCACCAGAATCTAAAGAATAAAGAAAAATAGAGTGGCCAAGGTGGCCGGGTTAGTTGGACCCTGTATTGAGCGGCATAGTGGCCGAGTTGGTGCTTAGCAGCCTAGTGTGGCTAGACAGAGTAGTGCTGGGTAGATGGTTATACACAGATAGCGTAGTGATATGTTATATTGCATAGCTGCATTTTGATATTGAGGATTTTAGTTTCCTAGCACTATTATTATTGCTTCCATTGGACCAAGTGGTGTAGGACACTTTTTCTCGGTGGTTGAACCCACTGGGAACTCTGTCAGGAGTTCTCACACCCCTTGGGTGCACCCCTCCCACAGGTTCAGGTATGGATGCAGCGATCGCGACGGTTCAGAGGCAGACGGCGAGATATACGACAGGGGCAAGGGCCCAGCAGCATAGAGACCTAGAGGGTCTAGCAGAGGTATCCCATTTTTTATATTTCTTGAGTGAACCTTGTATGGTGAGGAAATGATGTAAAAGAATTGTAATAATTTTATTAGCAAGTTCAGAAATGTAAAGTGTAATAAATTTAAGTTATGGTTCACTCTTGTATGCTTTCATTATCGCTTAAACTGTTTGTTTATAAAATGAAAGTTTAAATTTATAGTGATTTTTAGTACTCTGATATTGAGCTTCCGCATATACTTGTTGTATGATTATGGATATTACCGTTCCTTTCGGGTAGTGAAAGGTCATACCCGATTGGCGGGTCTGTTGGCGTGCCCGAACCGTACAAATTGGCAGACTCGGGGCGTGACAAAGACCATCTCAACATCCACACCACCCACGTCCACATGCACAGTACGACCATAAGGGAAAAACCAACTAAAAACGAAAGAAGGAAAAGGAACCTGATCGAGGTAATCTCACGCCTCACCAAAAAGCGTCCTCACTATCGTCCTGATCCCCAGACTCGACCAAACCTGTCACAAAATGGGAGTCAGTGACACAAAGAGTACAGATGTAATATAACGACAAGTATGATGCTAAAAGGTACAGATAATAAATCAAACCGTAAAACCGGAGCATCCACAACCCTATCCTGTAATCAATCATATCACCCCCGAGAAACTGAACTGAGCACCTGCCATGTCGGTCCGGGGACCTCAGGCAAAAGAAAACCGCCCCACTCTCACCTTGGTGCATTTAAACCCCCCACTGCACAAGTGCAGCACCGTAAATAACTGCAAGGGGCCCCCACTATCGCCTCCTCGTGGGGTTCACGGGTCATCAGACCACCTTTCTAGAAAAGTACACCGACACGGTGGCCAAACCGCTGGTGTGCGTGCAAGCGCTATGAGCATAATAACCATGATAAAACGAGTGTCATAAACACCTGCGACACTCGTTGCTCCAAAAGTATAAGTGCCGATACACGTGCATAATATGGGGTTAGTCATCAGTTGATAATATTGTTCAAACCAAAACTACCGTACTCATAAGGAACATAACTGTAAGCAAAACGTCAATAACGAAGAAAGGGAAGGCTCGGTATGTTCCAACCAACGACATCCCCTATTTCGGATAAAGGTACCCACCTTCCGACTTTCGAATAGTCGCACCGATCACTGTCCCAATCGCAAGTATGCCCCGAACAACCATACCGTTATTCAGAGAGGGCAAACTGCCCATCCAATCACTAACAGCGACATTCGTTCATCCGGAGGTCCACGTCACCCACAATATCCCTTAATGCGATATAACATAACTGTAGTGATCCGGCCCTTAGGGGTATTTTTGACTCACATGTAATTATTTAAGCCTTTAAGTGAAATAAAATTATTCAATTCTTAAGAGTTGGCCAGTGTGTGGTGCTGGTATTGTTCTGCGATAGAGCGCGGAAAATGATGGCCGACGGTGCGATCGGATCTGAAATCCGATGTCGGGATCTCCCAGAACGGAATTCTTAGTGATGCGGTGATTAGTCATGCATCGAAATCCGTGCAAAATATCTTGCACCCGTTGGAGATAAGGTGGGTTATCTCGTAGGGAATAATTAATTAATTAATTAATTATCCGATGACGGAAAATAGAATTTTCTTACGTACGAATTAAAGAGGAAATTAATTAAAGATATAATACGAGCTATATAAGGGATCCCGATTATCGGAAAGAAAAGAAAAGAAAAATAAAACCCTAACCGGTGAGGAGAGAAAGAAAGAGAAAAAGGAAAAGACGGAACCCTAGCCGGAAGAAAGGGAAAGGAGAAAGTGAAGGAGCCCGATCTTCCCGGACATCGAACTGAAGGCAAGAACGCGACCGGACAACCTTCCCGTCGATCTTCGGTTAGTAAAATAATTGTTATAAATTATTTGGGATTTTTCCGTCGTCCTTTTTGTTTGAGTTCTTGGGTTTCTCCGTCGTATTCATCACCATCGCCGTCATCGTCGTCATGCTAGGGCACGGAACGGACGGCGGAGGCGCGCGGTGCCGCTAGGGCATCGCGCAGAGGAGAATCGCGGACGGCCGATCGCTGCCGCAAGCGGCGATGGGACCGCGCGGGTCGTACCCGCGCGGGCGCCGCGCAGCCACCGCGCGGGCGGCACCCGCGCCGACCCGCAACCGCACGGGCACCGCGCGGGCGCCGCGCGGCTGCCGCGCGGACCCGCAACCGCGCGGGCACCGCGCGGGCGCCGCGCGGGCGGCACCCGCGCGGACCCGCAACCGCGCGGGCGCCGCGCGGGGCACCCACGCGGGCGCCGCGCGGGCAACCCCGCGCGCGGGCGCCGTGCGGGGCCGCACCCGCGCGGGCGCCGCGCGGCCGCCGCACGGGGAGCACCCGCGCGAGGCGCCGCGCCGCGTGGGCGCCGCCCGCGGAGACACGCCGCACGGTTCCGAACTGCGCGGGGCTCCGGCGGACGGCGACGGCGGCGCGGGATTCCGGTTTTTGTCAACCCGGACGGTGTTGGACTTTTCCGTCGAAAAGAGTAAGTTGGGTCTTTTGTTTTGGGATGTTAGTACATGTTTTTGACTATAGTTATCCTTGCGAACTTTCTTTAGGTCCAGGTGCGCAGCGGGGGTGCGCGAAGGATTCAGGTGTTCCGATTTCTCTTCAACTAGGTGGGTACGGTTGCTATAAGTGCAACAAGTGCAGTAAGTGCATCTATCATCATTAAAATGCTCTGAATTTGTCTAACAAAGTAGATGGACAGTTTAACCTTTCGCATAATTGTATTTTATCTAACAATTGAAGCGGCTGCGGTCGCGGTGCTCACTACACGCCGATCTCGGCAAATCCGTTTTCGGATGCTGCACGTACACAGGCGGATTGGCCTCCGCATGGGTGTACTTTTTCGGAGAAGTGGTCTTTTTGACCCGTGTGCCTCACAAAGGGGTGGGAGCCATGAGGACCTCTT
Organism: Tillandsia leiboldiana; assembly: GCA_029204045.2. Classification (NCBI taxonomy): domain Eukaryota; kingdom Viridiplantae; phylum Streptophyta; class Magnoliopsida; order Poales; family Bromeliaceae; genus Tillandsia; species Tillandsia leiboldiana. Next base: position 10,256,238 of record CM055069.1, read on the forward strand.
CGTGCCTGCTGAAAATAGCACACCAGCACCGTGAAGAGGTTAAAAGCATTAAAAAGGTGTTTGCGCACGAGGGGAGGCTTTAGTCTCTCCGACAGGTACTCTGGGGTTGGTGCCCAACTTAATTGATAAATCTGGGGTTGGTGCCTAGCTTAATTATGTACCGGGTTTTAGCGAAAGGTTCCGGTGTAATCGGTTTGCTCCTTATTCCTTATTGATATTTAGACATCTACTTTGTTTGTCACTGACTTTACCCACTCCGTGACAGGTATTACTAGGTGCGTTAACCAGGATGGCGGTGAGACAGCGTCGCGAGGACCGTAGTCAGGATACTTGGTTTTTATCTCGTTTTCCTTATACTTTAAATAGTTAATTTGCTTGTGGATCATATTAGTCGTGGACATGTATTAGTTAGCGCTGTGGATGAGGTGTACTTTTATACTTTGTTACTTTAGTGATGTTTTCATACGCGGCAGGTTTTCATGATAAACCAAATGATTTCGAAAATGTTTTCTCAAAACGAAGTGCCGTGTGGGCACGGGTTTTGCAACCGCTGGTTTTATCCTTTCTAAACGTTGATGCCGCTTTAATAACTCGCTTGAAAAAAAAAAATAACAAGGTGTCGAGTGGACACCGGTCTTTTAAAACATTAGTTAAATTACTGTACTCTGTTTGACGAGGTATGTCTATTGTACGGTGATGGTTGATGTATGATGTTGTAAAGGAAACGCATGTTGTAAATGAGACGCCGTGCATATACAAAGGAGACTCTGTCCGTGGGCAGAGAGAATTTGTGTATATGGCGGTCTGGCACGCACCGGGGATGAGATTTAAGTTACTTTGTTAAGAAAAAAAAAATAATACACGCAATTTTCTGCTTTGATAGACTCAAAAATCCCCGGGGGCGTGACAGATTCTATGGTATCAGAGGAAAACAACCATAACCATAGTAGACGTGATCCACATCCACAGTGTAGGGTGCCACAAGCAAATTGGACATGAGATAACCAAGGTATAGGTGCGTAGTACGTGAGAGTACGGGGAAAAGGGAACGTAATATATGTGTAATCGTAAGACAGGGTGCTAGGGTTATAACCTTAGGGTTAACATGGTTTCTCTGTTTATAGCGGACGATGGCCCGGACTAGATCGTCCACCGAGAATGCGGACGCGGACAGAGTGACCCTGGCCACCGCAGAGAACCAGCTCCTCCGGCGACGACTGCGGGAAATGGCCGGGCAGGTAGCGACGCTGACGGAGCAGGTTCGTCAACTGACGCAGCGACAGGCAACCGCGCCAGCCGAGCGCGATCCGACCCCTCCGCCCGAAACCACTGCACCCACTACGGAACCGTAAGGGACGGGTGGTACGACGACGGAATAGCCCCCAGCCCCAAGGGATGTACCTACTCCGACGACCTCGGGGCCCGTGTTGGGAGCGACAGCGGGGGAGGCAGGAACGACCCCTACTCTTGGGGGTCCGCCGCTGCAGGAGGGATCACGGAGCAACGAGCAACGCGAGAAAGGGTCAGGACGAATTTGACTAAGTTAAAGAAGCATGACCCTCCCACTTTCGAGGGAGAGACGACCGATCCATGGGTCGTCGAGAAATGGGTGGCTACCATGGAAAAACTCTTCGAGGACCTACTGATGGAGGAGCACGAGCGGGTTCCACTAGCCGTCCACTTTCTCGAAGGGAATGCACTGCATCTGGTGGAAGACGGTACGCCCGGATCCGTCTACAAACGACCCGCTACCGACATGGTCGGCCTTTAGAGAGGAACTTTTTGGCGCTTTCTTCTCCGATAGCGTAAAGTGGCAATTGGAAGACGACCTGAAGAACATTAGACAAGGGAACCGCTTGGTCATGGAAATATCAAAGGGAGTTTGTAAGATTGGTTAACTGCGTCCCGTTTGTTATACGGGATGAACCCCACAAGGCCCGTCTTTTTGTGGACGGGTTACGGAGCGACATCTTCGAGATGGTTCAGGCAGCGGACCTGCGCACGTTCAGGGAGGTGGTGGACAGGGCCACCATTGTGGAGCGGGGATTCGCTATCACCCGAGCTCGACGTGAGGGATCAGAAAATAACCGGGAGAGGAAGCGGACACAGACTTACCCGGGAGGGGGCCCGTCTGGCGGGAGCCGACCCCCAAAGTACCCCAAGACGCAACAAGGAAGCAAGAGTGCGCCTACCGAAAAGCCGCGGCCAGCGAACAAGCCATGTGTTATTTGCGGAGCATCGCATCCAGTGACGGAATGCCCTAAGAGACAGGATCACTGTTACCGCTGCGGCAAACCGAGGCATTTCCGAATCAACTGTCCCCTGAACACTGGAGCGGCATCTTCCGCAGCTTCCACCCCAACGGCGCAGCCACCAGGATGGGGTAGAGCATCAACGGGAATGCCCCCACACCCTCCGGCGCCAAGAGCAGAAGGAGAATCGCGACCACAACCAGGAGGGAGGCTCTACTCCATGGGCCAGCATGGAGCGACACTGCCATAGGAGGTGTCGCAGGTATTACCTTCGTTTCTAATTTTCGAGCTCGAACCCTGTTTGACACCGGGGCGACTCGCTCCTTTATTTCCCGCACTTTTGCACAAACACATCTGCTAGAAAGTAGTCCCCTTGATGTCTTACTGACCGTGCCAGACCCCTGTGGGGCCAATCGCGCGACTGGCCTAGTACCCTCGTGTTCAATAAGACTGGGAAGGTTGTCGTGCCCCTGGGATCTGGTGGTCATACCGCTAAAAGAATACGACATGGTTTTGGGCATGGACTGGCTTACCGAGCATCAGGCGGTCATCGACTGCGAGAAGCGCCAGGTGCAACTACAGAAGCCGGGATTCCCAGAAAACGTGTACTTGGCATGTAAAAGCACTTCCTTTTTGGCTATCATCTCCGCGTCACGGGCTAGGAAGTTGATGGAGGGCGGGTGCGTGGCCTATCTAGCCTTGGTAGATTTAGCCACCCGACCCGTTCCCTCGCCTTCCGAAATTCCAGTGGTAAAGGAATTTCCGGATGTATTTCCGGCAGAGCTCCCCGGAATGCCACCGGAACGAGAGGTTGACTTCCCTATTGAACTACTTACTTCCCGGCACCAAACCCATCACCAAGGCACCGTACAGGATGGCCTTCGCGGAGTTGAAGGAACTCAAGGCACAGTTGGAGGACCTTTTGTATAAGGGTTTCATCAGACCTAGCGCGTCACCCTGGGGCGCGCCCGGCTTGTTTGTGAGGAAGAAGGACGGAAGTCTCTGGTTGTGCATCGACTACCGGGAGATAAATAAGGTCACCATTAAGAACAAGTACCCCCATGCCAAGGATCGACGACTCTTCGACCAACTACAGGGGGCGACGGTGTTTTTCAAAGATTGACCTGCAGTCGGGCTATCATCAGGTCCAGGTCAAGGGGGGAGGACATCCCCAAACTACGGCTTTCCGGACTCGCTACGGCCATTACGAATTTACAGTAATGCCGTTCGGGCTCACAAATGCCCCGGCGGTGTTCATGGACATGATGAACAGGGTATTCAAACCCTTCCTGGACTTATTCGTGGTGGTCTTCATCGACATAATCCTCATCTACTCCCGTACAGACGAGGAACACGAAGAACATCTGCGCACAAGTCCTCCAGACCCTACGGGAATAGAAACTCTACGCCAAACTCAAAAAGTGTGAGTTTTGGCTCCGTGAGGTCGGCTTCCTTGGGGCACGTAATCCTCGGCGGCTGGAGTCGCAGTCGATCCGAAGAAGATAGATTCGGTGACGGACTGGCCCCAACCGACGACGGTGACGGGAGATTCGAAGCTTCCTGGGATTAGCCGGGTACTACCGGCGCTTCGTGGAGGGTTTCTCCAAGATAGCCACCCCGTTAAAACCGTTTGACTAGAAAGGGGAAAAAGTTCATCTGGACGGACAAGTGTCAGAGGAGCTTCGAGGAGCTCAAGGATAGATTGACGCGAGCCCCGATTCTCGCCCTGCCAGAACCAGGGGAGGATTATGAGTGTATTGCGATGCGTCGCGAAACGGACTAGGTGGAGTACTCATGCAACGGGGAAAGGTTATAGCCTATGCGTCAAGGGCAGCTCAAGGAATACGAGCGGAACTACCTCGTGCACGATTTGGAACTCGCAGCGGTTGTGTTCGTCCTCAAGCTTTGGAGACACTACCTGTATGGGGCAACACTCCAATGTGTACTCAGATCATAAAAGTCTTAAGTACCTTTTCACCCAAAAGAAGTTAAATTTACGACAAAGACGGTGGCTCGAGCTACTGAAGGATTACGATTTAACGATCCACTACCACCCGGGAAAGGAAAACTGGTGGCCGAGCCCTGAGCCGCGGGCAGCCGAGGAGGCAGGTGGGTAAGTGCCATCACCCAGCAAGATAGTCTGATTGCGGACCCACCAGCTTCCACCCCCCCCCCCGTCACGATTAACCAGACACCAGTCCCCCACCCCCCCCACCGTCCCCTCCTACCAGGCGCCCCGACACTCCCCCGGTACAGTCGCACAACTTCTGACCACTGGTGGTCAGACCTACCTTGCTTGACAGATTTCGAGGGGCAGTCGACTGATGACCAACTCCAGCTGCGTGCGAAGTAGGTACTGACGACCCAAGAAGGTGATTTCACAGAAACTCTGACGGCCACGATACGATTCAGGGTACGAATCTGCGTCCGGATCTACCGGAACTCAAGAGGAGGAAATCTGCGGGAGGCGCATACTGCTCCATATGCAGAGCAACCCAAGCGGGGGAACGAAGATGTAAAAGGACGTCCAAACAAGCCTTCTGGTGGCCAAAATGAAGGGAACGTGAGCTCGTTTTGTTGGCCACACCTCGACTCGGTGTGCCAACGGGTGAAGGCCGAGCACCAGCGTCCGGCAGGAAAAATTGCAACCCTTAACGGTGACCCGATGGAAGGGGACATGATTACCATGGATTTTGTGACCGGGTTCCCGCGATCGCACAGGGGGACACGATGCAATATGGGGTGATGTGGACCGTCTGACGAAAAAAATCGGCCCATTTCTGCCCATACACACTCGATTGTGGACGCGGGAACGACGGGCACAAACACTACATCAACGAGATAGTAAGGTTGCGTGGGGTGAGACATCCATCACGTCGGACAGGTGACCGCGATTGTTGGCAAACTTTTGGCAGAGCCTGCATGCGAGCAACGGGATTCAAGTTGCACTTCAGTACGGCTTCACACCCAGGGACCGATGGACAATCAGAGCGGGTAAAAAAAATTGTGGAGGACATGCTTCGAGCATGCGTTTTGGACTTGGGCAACGGGTGGCACGGTGTTTGCCCCTAGTGGAATTTGCATACAATAACAGTTACCAGGTCAGCATTCCAGAGGGCACCATACGAGGCCCTGTCGGGCGCCGTTGTCGGTCCCAATATGCTGGAACGACTTGGAGTGACGCGTAAGTTTCTGGGCCCAGATTTGGTGAGGAGGAGACGGAAGCAAAGGTGCGATTGATTAGACAAAGGCTACTGACCGCCCAGAGCAGAGCAGAAAAGCTACGCGGACAACAGACGCCGAGACTTAGAGTTCATGGTGGTGGCATGCGGTACTCCGAGTTCGCCCTCCAGGGGAACCGACGCTTCGGCATAAAGGGAAGTTAAGCCCGAGGTACGTAGGACCGTTCGAGATCCTAGAATGCGTAGGACCGGTGGCGTACCGATTATGCCCTGCGCGCCGAACCCCGATAGGCGGCATAACGTGTTCCATGTCTCAATGCTCCAGAAGTACCTAGCTGCTCCCTTCTTCCTCAACATGCCTTGGATGCCTCCACCAAATGAGTTGCGAGAGGGATTTAAGCGTCGAGGGAGACGCGGTGCGGATTTTGGCGTGGAGAGGACAAGGAAAAGAAGTTGCGCAAACGAACAATCCCCTATGTAAAGGGGCAGTGGAGCAACCACGAGAGCGCGAGGCGACTTGGGAACTGGAATCGAAGATGAGAGAATTGTTTCCCCGAATTGATTAGTGGGGTTTTGTACTAAAGTTTCGGGACGAAATTTTTATAAGTGTGCGTGGGTGTAGTGATCCGGCCTTAGGGGTATTTTTGACTCACCATGTAATTATTTAAGCCTTAAGTAAATAAAATTATTCAATTCTTAAGAGTTGGCCAGGTGTGGTGCTGGTATTGTT